>BSBK01006749.1:350000-800311 GCA_027943335.1 Chamaecyparis obtusa | reverse complement strand
ATACATATATATGTATACATATATATACATATATATATATATATATGTATATATATATGTATATATATGTATATATATATATATATATATGTATATATATATATATATATACATATATATACATATATATATATATATGTATATATATATATGTATATATATATGTATATATATATGTATATATATGTATACATATATGTATACATATATATATATATATATGTATACATATATATACATATATGTATACATATATATATATATGTATATATATATATATATATATGTATATATATGTATATATATGTATACATATATGTATACATATATGTATACATGTATACATATATGTATATATGTATACATATATATACATATATATATATATATGTATATACACACACACACATATATGTATATATGTATATATGTATATATAGACACACACACGCACACACACACACACACACACACACACACACACACATATATATATATATATATGCTAAACTTTAGTAGTTTAATATTGGGTTGTTACTTATCAATTTAAATCAGGTGGTGTATTTTTAGACTATAAAATTATAATGGATTAGTAATTTTAATGTCTGGAGTCAATTTATTTCGTGGATGTTATAAATTGACTTGTAGGGTTAGAGTTTAATTATTTTTAATGTAATTATAGTCTATTAGTAATTATTGGATAAATTAATTTTGTGATGAAATTTATAAATTAGTTTATCAAATTAAATTCTTTTATTTGTCTTATGTGTTTGGGGTGTAAAGGGATTTAGTATGCCAGCCCAGTAGGACTGTTACAAGAGTCGGGATTAGAAATTTATTGATTGTGTTTGTTTGCTTTGTATACTTGAGTGAAATTAATGAAATGATATCGAACCTTTATGGAGATTGATTTTATGACAGAGTTTGTATTATGTGTTCCTATCACTTCTTCGAACCAGTTTTTGAGCATTATGAGACTATGTTGACTTAGAGTCATGAGTTGAGATTGGTAAACCTAGGATAGCTTATCTAGGTGTTAGAAGGGAAGTGGCGTACTTTGGAGGCACCGGAGCCCGGAAGTGGCTACTTGGATATCCTTAGTAGGTTACTTAATCAAGTGATAATATTAAATTAAATGGGGAATAAAATGAATTAATAAGATAATGATTCCTTGCCCATGCCTTGAGTGCTAGTATAGACTAAGGATGGGAGTGGGAGAAGATTCTTTCCCATCCAGTAGTGATGGTGAGTCTGGCATAGTTGGTTTTCCTTGTCTACATGAGAGGACTACTGATCCGCATAGAGTCACTACGGTCCGGAGTCTAGAGAGGCTACTAGGTGACCTTAGAGTTGACTCATGTGATGATACTTCCCTAATTTCATTCTAGGTTTACTACATGTGTTGGTTTCCTCTGGGATTATTATGTGTACCTTTGACTTATCAGATGTACCTTTGAGATAAGAGCTTCTAGGATCCTTTGTTAGTCTACCCGATTATATGGTATTGCTTTCCATATGGGATTTGATGTTATCTCCTCAACACGGTGGGAGTGGAACCACGGGTTTCCACAAGGTCAAGTGATAGTGATTCTTTTACCATTTGAGACTCCGACGTCCTTGTTCTAGTGCTGGAAGATCTTGGTTGCAGTCACTTCCTTTCCTATCTTCTTGGAGTTTTATTCTTGATCTTATAATTCTCTTTGTACTTTGTAATTTATTGTAATCACATACCCTGCGACATGTGCAATGGATGTTTAATGAGTATGTGTGTTTTATTATTCAGCTCTAATTTATGATGCAATATGTAATTCATGTTTGTAATTGTATTTCATAGTTTCTACATCAAGGAACCCTTGAGATGTGTAATCTACCTTTGGAGATTATATTTATGGTTTATGTTTATGTTCTTATGGACTTTATGTTTTACTTCCTCTTGTTTATTCATCATTGTTTGTAAACATTTAAGAAAAAAATTAATCTACAAACCTAGTAACATGTTTTAGATTAATATCTCCTAGGTTCCCTAGCGGGGGCATTACACTTGGTATCAGAGCCAATGTTTCAAACACTGGGAGCTCTAGGAATATTGTACGCCCATTTATTATCTAGTGGTCAAAACTTGAAAACAAAACTTAGACATATAACACGCTTGTATTTCAGAATATTGTTTTTGCAATCTTATCATGTTTGATTTATTTTGTCCTTCTCGATTTTATGTTGTAGGAAAGATAGTCATTGAGACTAGATCCACGGCTAGAGGCCGAAGTGGAGGCTGTAGTAGAGGACGTGGAAGAAGAAGACTTCCTTGCCATCCTATTAGTCAGAGAGTCGAGGAGAGCAGTGAAGAGGATGGTAGAGAACAACATGGTGACTTATGAGAACTTAATGTTGTGTGTGTGAAATTGTACTTGTTAAGAAACCACAACACTTTAGTAAAACATTATAGATAAATGATAAATAAGTAGATAATGATTGAATCTATCATAAATCAGGTGATCTACTGCCTTCTAAGAGATGTGAGTATGGTATTCTCATATTTGACCAAGATCAATGACAATGCAACGTCTAGACGAAGGATTTTAAATGCTAGAAAATTGAAATGAATGCAAGATTTAATCTATGTTTTTGTAGTTTTCAAATGCAATAGGAACAATTAATCTAGATGAAAATGATCTAAAATTGATAACAATGAAATCAAATTAAGCTATGAATGCAAAAACTAAGAAAATGAATAGCAATGATCTCAATGGAGGCACAATCTCTCAAGAACTCGACAGTATAGCGTTGTTGTTCTCAAGATTGCACATGCTTTGTGAAGAACTGAGGGTTGTTTATAGAGAAAATCTTGGATTTGATAACTCATGAAAAAGCCAAAAATCACTCCTTGATTGACTCAGATTGATTGGCAAGTCATCATGGAATTAGAAACAGTTAAATTTTGATAATCATGCAAATCAACTTTATGTCTCACAATCAGATGTTGAGATCATGCAAATCAGCTTTATGACTCACAATCTGGTGTTGAGTTTAGAAACTTAATAGAATGAGTCAAAAGTTTGATTTTGAGTTAACTAACCTTCTGATTTTTGTGTAGATAAATATTGATTTATTTAATTTCCCATGTGTTTTATTCTCAACCCATTTGATTCAATTAAAAATAACTGATTTGTGGGTTAATCAATTATTAAATCAAACTTTATTCAAAATCATATTATCAATTTGACAATTTAAATTAATCAATTAAATAAATATTCAATAAATTATTTTAAAGTTTTTGATTAATTGTCAAATAAACAGTATTGATTAAGAATAATTTAATTAAATCTAATTAAAGTGATTAAGTGGCTAAATGAAGTTTAATTAATTAAATATTTAACATATTCAATTAATTGCACATAGGATAAATAACATAATATCATTTATCACCAAATTATGTTTAATTAGAGATAATTGAGATGAATTACGAATATTTAGGAATATTCCCTGATGTAGATTTGTGATAAAATGGATTAGGATTTTGATAGCTTGATGTGTAGATGTGCCTCAGATTAGGACTTTATGGTCAATTTTGATCGATTGTTGATATAGGTGGCTAATGGTAATGAAGCCCATTTATGGGGTATTACATTTTGCCCCTCTTTGAATTAATGTACAAAACACAGTGGTTCAAAGATAACAATGTTTGTTGAGACCTGGACTCAATTATGTGATGGAGAAACTGATCCTGGTTTCATTAATTGATCTCGAGACAGAAATCGATTGAAAGATTTGAAGATGTTGATTCAAGTCTTGATTGACCAAAGAATCAAATATGGTGTCAACAATAACAACTTGAACTTGTGATTACGAAGAAGTGATAAAATACCTAATTCTGAACCTATGATTACAAGGAATTGAATATCCTAACTCCAGACCTGCTTGTGCAAAAGGAATCAAAAGGATACCAGCTTTGAACCCTTTAGTTACGAAGAATCAAGGAAATAACACATCTGAACCGATGGTTACGAAGAGCTAATACAGTTTACAAGATTAAAAGAATACCAGATTGATATGGATTTTGATGAATCTAATATGCCCCAAGTGATATCCACAAGCGACGAGGACTTTGATTGAGTCGGAAATTAGACTTGGTTGTTGTCTTGATTGCTGAAGAAGATTTGAAAAAGATTTTGTCGATATAAAGTTTGATTAACAGATTTGATAATGGTTAATGATATATAACATCATGCCCCCTTTGGGATTAAAATTGAAATCTGGCGAGAAATCTAGTGTGAATTGATATGAAGCAATGTGATCAATTTTGGAATTGGTTATATACTTCTAGGGACGCATTCTGCATCATTTAGAGGTATTGTTGACCAAGTTTGATCAGGTTTGACCATGGGTTGACCATGGTTGAAATTTGGGAAAATTAATGTAAAATGAGCAAATAGGTTGAGATTTGATTTTGTTGACGTTATGAAGGTCGATTATGCAAGCAGTCGGTCGTCTTGGGTCCAAAAATTTTAAATCGCATTTTTGACAAGTGAAAAAATAACAGATTTTGATTTTGATCCTGAAAATGGATTCAAGACATCAAAATTAGCTAGGGATTCTATTTTTACGCCAACCGGAGTACTTTTGAAAATTAGGTCAAAACCTATATAAGGCCGAAAGGGTCATTTTCAAAGTCATTTTTGTCATTTGACTTTTGAGCTTGTGGAGCCCTCTAAGCGAGAAAATGTTGATTCCAGTCTCCTCGTACCGGTTTGAGTGATCCCAATGTTATCAAAGACCCTGGCACTACACGAACCTAGTAAGTGAACCTTTGAACTCCTCTTTGAATTCAATTTGACATATTTTTATTGAATTTTTTGAATTTTTACACGTTTTTAGCCATTTTTAAGTTTTGCACCATGGAATGTCATACAACACTTGGTACATTGTTGTACGACAATTCAATTTTAGTTCAAGTGTCGTGTGTGTTTGCCTAGTGTGTTGTATGGGAAAGATCCATGTCTTGTATGACATTTCTTGGCATCCCATGTTTGTCGTACAATAAAGTGTCTAGTGTCGCATGAGGATAAGTGTTGAATGGGTTGTAGTAGATTGTTGTACGATACTTGATGCCGGTATTTTAATTTTCTAAATTTTCATATGAAAAATAGTAAGCATTTTTAGGGTACTTAACGCAATTTTTCAAAAAAATTGATTGCTTAGTTGGCTTTAATGTCATTTATTGCACCTTGTAGAATGTTAAGTTTACTGATTTGCATGCATCTTGCATTGATTTGGATCAATTTATTCATGTCACTCTTATCTCTTTAGTGTTTGTAGATTAGGTATCCTGACATACATGTTAGAGTTTCACACTCGGCTACTCAAAGGTTGTGTATCTCGTTACCAAACCCCCTTAGAGTTCATCTGGCATCATGTGGCTTCGACCATCTAATTGGTTTGCTTGAGATAAGGGCAAATCATGGCCTTCTTACATCTTTGATAGAGCAGTTTCATTCTAAGACCCAGACATTCCACCTTCCTACTCGGGAGATCACCATTACCCCAGAGGATGTATACCATATCCTTAGGATTCCTTTCCATGGTCCCTGCCCTGACTATTTGAGCTCAAGGAACACAAGTCTATAGGCATTTCGAACAGTCTTTGGTGCAAATGAGAAGATTACTCAATAGATCCCATGGGAGACCCTGGTTCAGAGGTATGGGCAGACCCATAGGTTGGAGTGTATCATAGCAAGGATGATTAGAGGGGTCATCATGTCAGACAGTTAGCAGAACAATTTTCTTATGGGTTGGGCTCTGATGGTACAAAGGCTGATGTCACATCCTGCAGATTTTGGATGGGGACAGTGCCTTTTAGCACATATGTTCTCTGAGATGCATGAGGTCATATATCACGAGGCCAAGAGCTTCACCCATGAAGTTCTAGTTTTACAGGTCTGGGTGTGGGAGCATATCCCAATTTCTAGGCCGATATGTGGTGATGAAAGATAGCCTCAACAACCTCTAGTATATAGGTATGATGGTTATGTGACCCAGGCTAGGATGGGTCAGACTGAGTACTGGCGATGGGTCTTGGATGATATGACGGTCATGGTCTGGAGACCATATTTACAAGTAGAGGCATGGCCTGTAGCTAGGGTGCAGTTTGGTTATTTTTGTGAGTGTCGCCCACTCATTGGTCGATCGACCAATGTTTTAGAGAGATTCATTATTACTTGAGTATGGAGGTAGTACAACCTTATGCAGGATGCTCCACATGATTTTGCATCATATGCACGATAAGTATGCAAGATGGGGTTAGGATGGAATCCATGACTATCTTATGTTGTGTGTAGATAGGAGTACAATGGTCTACAGAGAAGGGACTCGAACTATAGGGTACAAGTGGCGGATATCAGATTTACTGATGCGTAAAGGGCACACCTTGCAACGTAACCCTTTCCATGATTTTTAGATCCGACTGAGCCCATTCCCACTATGGAGGAGACAAATGATGTGACAGGTGCCCCCACGGGAGGGGTCAGAGGAGGCGGGACACTCAGATTCCACCTACACAGCAGACTCCTCCCATGAAGAGAGTTATTGGTGCTTTAGCGTAGCAGGTACCAAATGTGAGACCTGCCCCTAGGTCATGCTCAGTTCCATTGCTGAGACCTTAAGTTATGCACTGGAGATACACCAGGGGAGAGGGTGGGTCTCCAGGTGTTGTTGGTAGCACCATAGGTGTAGAGGAGGTTATGGGAGATAATCATGATGTTCCTATGGGAGAGGTGGATGAGGCTCCTAATTTTGATTTGGGTGCGGAGGTTAGGAGGCGGAAGGTGAGAGGAGAGGAGTTGAGATGCAAGGAGGCATCGGTGGGTGGTGATGATACATCAGAGGAGGGGTTGAGACACATTCCATAGGATACCATACACCGACTCTGACAGTAGATCAGGGAGCTTAGAGCCCAAAGAATATCTCTGGAGATTAGATTGGCGAAGTGAGACACACAACTGCGAGAGTCCCAAGCAGAGACATGGAGCCTAAGAGTGGAGGTGGTGCATCAGACCAATAGGGTAGCTTACTATGTGTCAGCATATTTTGCAGTTGTCCCACCTGGTTAGAGGGTGACATCCTACTCTTAGTATATGTTGGGCTAAGAGGGAGCGAGAGCACCAAGGGAAGATCCATGACCCAAGGCCCCTACCGGAGGAGGAGACACACCTAACGTGGAGGATCAGGAAGAGAGCTAATTTGATAGCGTCTTCCTTAGTTTTTGTAGATTTTGTTAAAGTAATAAAGTGTTTGCTTATTAATTAAATCATGTTTGATTTAATTACTAAGTCACTTATTATCTCTTTCTACTTAAGCTAAACTTTAGGTATATAATAATTAATTACTTTATTAATTATTATTGTGCAACCTAGGTTTTACCATTTTAGGGTTTTAGTTCTCCTTTTATAAGGATTGATCTCCTCTTATTTTGATAACTTTGTAACAAATTATTCATTTGCATCATCTTAAAATGGACGCACTCCATGTTGAGACCTTTTAGCCCTCCCTAGTAGGTTGTTTTGATCTTGATTCAGACACTTTCATGCTTCTGTGGGATTTCATGTGCTTATGTGCTTGTTCTGCCCCTCTTTTCTTCCTTTTCTCTCTATTTATGAGACTTGGGCACATTTCCCAAGGTCTTGACCCTAGGTCCAGGGTCCTTGGGGTTAGGTCCCAGTTTCAGGGTTTTGTCAAAATTTCATCTTTTCCCTATTCAGGGCCACTATTTCTTGAGTTAAGTGTCAAATTCTCAAATTAATATTTGAGGTGGACCTTTCTTGAGCTCTGTGTAGGATTCCTAATTTATTATTTGAGATTAGCCTTTCTCGAGTTTTATGCCTAATGCTCAAATTAACTTTGGGGTTGGCCTTAACTCAAATTTTGTGACAAGGCTCTTAAATAATTATTTTTATTTCTACCTTAAGGGTGGACCCCTTCTAGATTTTTGTGCATTGGACCCTTAATTATTATTTTCTATGTCGGTCTCTCTAGAAGTTTGTGCCCTAGACTAGTATATAAGGAGACCTTCTCCTCTCATTTCAATTCAAGTGATCAATGATAATCAAATCAAGCAAGCAAGTAAAAGAAAGAAAACAAGGAGGAAAGCAATCCATTATTATCTACAAGTTATCAAGCAATCTCAAGATCTCTCAAGCATTCAAGACTTCTACATTCTTCATCTTGCATTCTCAATTAAAGTACATGAGCACATTTACTTCCATGGAGCCATGAATTGGCATGGTAGATCAACTTCATACTTTTCTACAAGGTTCAAACAACTTCAAGCATTCATCCTTGTGGATTCAAGGATTCAAATCCTCCACAAGGGTTTCAACATAGGCAAGGTGAATTGTTCTATTTACTTTTTTTATTACTGCAATTTCAATTCTACTTCAAGGTTAATTTAAAAACCAAGGTTTGACTAAGGCAAACCCCTCATCCAAACAAACAAAATCTTTTTTTTTTGCAGGAGCAGGTGCGGAACAATGAATTACAGAGCATATTTGGATACCCTTTTTGGCAAACTTTCAGGATCCGTGAATAGAATTTCCGTTGGAGCAACGCAGGTCAAGGTTGACATAAAGGGGTCAAGGTTAACCTTTATTTGGGTCAAGGTCAACCTGGACCCGAAAAGAAAAAGATTTATGGGTTTTGTAGATCTCATAGTTTTGGTCTCGGATCATGAAAATCAATAGTTTCTGAGACCGTTTGACAAGGTTTTCAGTAGATTATTTTTCAGAGGTAAGTACTTTTTATTTCTTCATTTCAATATTAGTCTTCTAGATTTATTTTTCAAATATTCTTAATTGTTTTTTCCTAAACCCTCTCTTTCTAGAGATGAGGGTGAAGTTAACCCAAGCCATTTATCTCATTTGTATAGATCATGAATTGACACTTACCTTTGTGTTAATCGGGTCTCATTGGAGGATAAATCTTGGTATTCTTCCTCTCCTTTGTATAGAGTGTGGATCCATTTTCACCCTATACATCATTATTGAATTGCAACTTTTGTTTTTGCACATCAAGAATGATTTCTCCTATCTCGTCGATCAATGCCTTAAGGCCTCCATAGCTTCTTGCTTCTTCTCTCTCTTTCTGTGACAGATGTTTGCATGCAAGTGTTATTGGGAGCTATGGATTGTTTACTCATCAACACCAATATGGTATCAGAGCTTTAGATCTATTTTCCCCTGTCCTCTTCTAGAGAGATTCGGTTGTGTTCGTCAGATCTAAAGTTTTAGAGGGTTTTCTATCAGATCTGGGAGGACCTCTTTTTCTAATCATCTTGCCTTCAAACAGACCTCACAATTATGTTCACAACATCCAAGAACCCCTAGATCCATATAAAATTTGTCCAATTTGGACAAAGTTGGAATCTGTGGCAAAAAAAATTTGCAACCAGCTCCAACATAGATCCTGAGGTGGTCACTATTTTTTAGGACATTTCTGGCCCAAACGGACCTCACAATTGCTTTCGTAGCACCCAAAAAATCCTATTTCCATATAAGGCATGTCCAATTTGGACAACGTTGCATTCTATGGGAATTTTCTTGCGTACTAGGGTCGTAGGACCTTGGCATGCAAATCAAGGCAAGTACAATGCACACATTTTTTTTATATAAATATTTTGGCAGGGCCACCCGAGCGCCACCCACTGGCAGCCGCGATTACCACGTAGCAGCCCATGACCACTCAGCGGTCACCGCATGGTGTCACCGCTGACTACGCAGTCCCCGACATTACTATTGGTGGTAACCGCCATTCTTCACCTAAACCGCTAGTGGTTTCTGGGAACTCCCTCACGCATGTAGCCATTGGTCACATGGGGGACCAGCCCCCAGCTGCTCTAGCCCCTAGGCAGTCAGCCCCTGGTCATGTGGCGACTAGGGGCCAAATTTTTTTAGCCCCAGGGGCCTATTGGACATTTGTTGTGATGGCCATATGACTGTCAAATTTAGGCTTGTGAAGTGTTGATGTCAGCACTGCATCAGCACCCCAGAAACTTTTTTTTGGGCCCTTCAGAGCTACCTGTGGTTTTTTGCTTGTAACTTGACCATACGGTATCATTTTTTGGCAAACAAGATACTGTTGGAAAGCATTTTTTCCCTCAATTTTTTGCACCAGTAGTTCAAAGGCAGAGCTTTTTTCCTATCTTCCATCTGACATGGCTTGTGGTTTTTCACTCATTTCTTGAGCATACGATGTCGAAATTGGACAAATGAGTTATCATTAGAAAGATGGTTCCGAGCTCTATCTAGATCTAGAGGTTTGAATTTTTTATTTTTTATTTTTTGATAGTTTTTTACTGTCAAATCCAGATGTTCAATTTTGCACTCTGGGAGATCTATCTTGTGCATTTGGACTCCATTTTGGGAAAATGATATATCATTGGAAAGCTTGTTTTATAAGATTTCCACTGCTATGAGTATTTTTTCTAGATTATTCTCCAAGTACATTTTATTTAGATTTTTGCATTTTTGCAATCAGGTGGATATCTTGGATGTTTCAGGTCCTAAGATCTCTTCCCTTTGAGGGATGGCTCATCTTAGGTTGTTCTTTTGTTTCAACAGCCTTCTCTCTTCTTTGAGCAGTGTATACTTCACCTTTGTAGCATTCTTTTATGCACACGCACTGAGATAAAGTGTCATTTTATTGCATGTATGAGATCTTGCACATGTTCGTGCTCTTTGTACTCACTCTCCATTATAAAGTGTTAGGGGAGTTTGATGTTTGCCTTTGTTTGCCATATACTTTTTTCATGTGAGTGTTCCTCCAATGACATTAGCCTCAGGTATCTCTATATGTGTTTGTACTCTCTCTACACCTTCGATGTTTCAGATTCATCTTCATCATGCAATTCATATTGGATGATATTTTTAGTGTACCTATCATACTCCCTTGTCAACATTATGGGGGGGTTTCTACTATTAGTTCTACTACTTCCTTGGTTTGATAGTGTGAGCTATGTATTTAGTATTTGATTCTATGTACTAGGCAAATGTAGTGGCTGGGTACCTATGCATTTCGGTGAGATGGATCATTTACCATATGGGCACTCTTTCTTTCCTATTTTTGGATGCACTCTTCTAGCTTTGATTGATCGGCTCTTCAGACTTTTGGTGTTTTTATGCCATCTGTATTTTTGAGTTCAGGTGTTTGCCTCCTGATTTGAGTAGTGTCATTTGAGGGCACCCGTGTAGATTACAATATTTTGTATCTTCAACTTCAGTTATTTGCCTTTGTTTGCCTCCTGATTCGAGTAGTGTCATTTAAGGGCACTCATGTAGATTATAGTCTTCTCTATCTAGTCATATGTCAATGGAGGATCTTCAAATCATTAGTTACTTCTTGACAAGGTTTGCAACTTCTTGCTTCAGTGATGTTATACATGTTCATCCTTGTTCCTATTTTCTAAAACATTCCTAATTTTGGAGGCTTCTTCAGTCCTTCAGACTTGTCTTTGTCTCTTTTTGGAGTAGAGTTTTTCCCATTGGATTTTCTCTATTCCTCCACTTTTTAGAGACTCTCTTTTGTACTTGGGTATTGGATCAGGCCTTTTTTTGTCGGGACCTATTTGCTTTCAGTAGTTCTTTCTAGGTTTTTAGCTTCTCCCAAACTTTATCTTAAGGGGGGTGTTAGAATAATAAAGTATTTGCTTATTAATTAAATCATGTTTGATTTAATTACTAAGTCACTTATTATCTCTTTCTACTTAAGCTAAACTTTAGGCATATAATAATTAATTACTTTATTAATTATTATTGTGCAACCTAGGTTTTACCCTTTTAGGGTTTTAGATCTCCTTTTATAAGGATTGATCTCCTCTTGTTTTGATAACTTTGTAACAAATTATTCATTATTAAATTGAAACTTTTATTTTTGCACATCAAGAATGATTTCTCCTCTCTCGTGGATTAATGTGTTTAGGCCTCCATGGCTTCTTTCTTCTTCTCTCTCTTTTTGTGACAGGTGTTTGCATGGAGGTGTTCTTGGGAGCTGTGGGTTGTTTAATCATCCACTCCAATAGATTTTGACCATTTTTTATGCACACATATAGCTCATTGTAGCTTATCATTGATGATGTATTGTATGCACATTGTTCTATGATTGTACTATAGATTTTGAGATGTACCCCTATAATTAGAACCTAGTCACTGATATTTTGTCAGTCTTTTTCATCACTGAATATTTTTGGTAACACCGGATGTCGATACAACATTCACTAGTTAAGCAATGATGAACATATGAATATTGATGCTTAGTCAGATTTATCATATTAGATATAAGCACCAAGGCACAAGAGCCAGGATGACCTGAATATCATGTCCATTTTGATTTAGCAATTTTTATAAGCATCAGAGCATAAACATTATGATGACCTAAATACGCCTTGCATAAAAACACGCCAAGGAGTGGGGAGTTCATCCTCACTCTAATGTGAATTATCGACAATGAACCTTTATCATTCACATCCTTGGGTAATGTCTCATTTCACAGTATGAGTAAGAAATCATTCAAAAGTAGAAAATAAATAAAAGATTATGCCCACATCCTTGCCTTTTTAGATCCCATGAAGGACGTCATTGATTAGCTCAAAGGAAATAATATGAAAAAAATATCATGTGAAACAATCAACATACATAAAGACTACAACATATATTAGAGATTGTTTTATTGTAGCAGTGTGCTTGTTTGTGTTGGTGTCAGTTGCAAAAATCCATGACTGGTAGGGAGACAAAAGAACTGACTTAGATAAAGAATTGAAGGACATTGACTAGATATGACTCGCCTGAAGTATTGAGGACCATAGGATATGACCAAGAATTCTCCCAAGTTGTAAACAGTGATCATTTTCATACTCTTGTTGCATTGTGCCAGATCGACTTATTGAATTGCAAGATGTGAAAGCATCAAGAGATGTATACAAACTAAAACAGTACACAAAACTAGGAAATTACCAAGATTGCTTTGATAGATGTAGTGTTTCATACAAGTGGAACCCACTTATCGAGTTTTCACCATCTTAGTAGAGATTCTATTTTTGCTACCAAGGCGCCTGTTTTACCAGGTTTTCACCAAGGCACTTTTTCTTTTTCTTCTTTTTTTGTATTTTTCATTTTTTTCAATTTTTTTGTATTTTTCCATTTATTTTTTATTTTTTTGTTCTACCATCAAGGCGCCTATTGCTAGGTTTTCACCAAGATGATCATTTTTTTAAGACTTTTTCTATTTTTTAGTTTCTTTTTTAGGACATTTTACCCATACTAAATATCTAGGCATAGAATTTCTTCAGATGAAGAACATTGATCAGTTCCTGAAGCTGTTCTCCTTTTGTTGTTGAGAGTTGGTAGGCTCCAGAGCCAAAAGTAGTAATGACAACAAAGGACCCAGCCAGTTGGGTTCAAACTTCCCTTTGCATTCTCGATGAGATTTCTTTTTAGTGTTCTCTCTCAAGACTAGATCGTCGACCTAAAATTTTGTGTCTAACTTTGTTGTTGTAGCCTCTAGACATTCATTTCTGATATACACTGAGATGATCATATGCAACTTGCCTATGCTCATCTAGTAATTCAAGTTCTTGCAACCTGGACACTCTGTAATCATCATCAGTTACTAGACCCTGCATTCTGATTCTAAGAGATGGGATTTCAACCTCTATAAGTAGTAGCGCTTCAGTCCCATATACTAAAGTGAAAGGATTAGCCCCAGTGGGCATTCTTATACTTGTCCTATAGGCCCAAAGAGACTGATTTATCATCAGATGACAATCTCTCCCTATTTTTTTTACCGTGCGATGCAAGATTTTCAGTAAGTTCTTGTTGGACACTTCAGCTTGTCCATTTCCCTATGGATAGTAGATAGATGACCAATATTGAGTGATCTCAAATTTGGAACATAAGGAATCAAGATCTTTGTTTTTGAATTGGCCTCCATTATCAATGATGATGGAGTGTGGGATATCATAGAGACAAATTATGTAGTTTAGAATAAACATAGAAATTTGTTTTTCGGTTGCTTGTGTTAATGGAACTGCTTCAACCCATTTTGTGAAATAATCAATTGCTATGATTATATGGGTGTAACCATTTAATGAATGAGGATATATGGCTCCTATGAGATCAAATGGCCATTATTGAAAGGGCAATTATGTTGTAAATGGAATCAAATCTCTACCTGGCGCGTGAATTAAGTTACTATGGACTTGGCATTTCTTGTAATTCTTGGCATATTTTATGACCTCTTTCTCCATATCTGGCCAATAGTACCCCTCCTTAATGAGTTTTTTAGCTAGTGTTAGACCATTGAAATGTGACCCACAAATACCATTATGGACTTCCTCTAATGCGCATTTTGACTCTTCTCGCTCTAAACATCCAAGGAGTGTACCATCCAAGCTTCATTTGTATAGATCGTTACCAATGATGACATACCGTGACACATTTCAGATAAGGTAACATTTTTCACGATGGTTAAGGTTATCAAGAATGACTTGGTCATGAAGGTAGGAATAAATAGTTTTATAACGTGAGGAATCATGACCAACAACAATGCAAATCATGCGGGTTTCTGGGAAATCATAGGCAGGGAATGACAATTCTTCCACTAGGAACTCATAGTGTAGCTCATGTTCTAGTTGTTGTGGTAGAGATGATAGTGTAGCCATGATGTTAGTTGCCTTGTTCTCCATCTTGGGTATCTGTTCAAATGTAATAGAAATGAAATATTTCTTTAGATAATCTACCATTTTCTTGTATGGAATGAGCTTCTCGTCCTTCATTTGATACACATCATTGACTTGGTGAATGACCAGTTGGGAGTCTCCATGAATGTGTAATTTTGTTATTTTCCATTCTATTGCCAATTTTATTCCATTTAACAGAGCTTCATACTCCGCTATGTTATTAGTTCAAGGAAACTTAATTCTGAATACCTTTGGAATGGAATATCCTTGTGGAGTGATGAACAAGATACCAGCTCTGGATCTATTTTATGTGTAAGACCTATCAAAGAATAACTGCCATGTTTTAGAGGATAGGTGCATGATAGAAGCATCAGGAAATTCCACTTGCATTGGTTGGTTATAAAATCATGGAGCTTCAGCTAGTTGATCTATGATGACTTGTCCTTTGATGTCTTTTCTTTCAACATACTCAATGTCGAATTCACTCAGTAGCACTAACCATTTGGCTAATCTACCCGTGAGAGTAGCTCTACTTAATAAGTATTTCAATGGATCTATCTTTGCTACTAGGTGTATGGTACGAGCCAACATTTAGTGTCTTAGTTTCTATGATGCAAAGATCACAGCTAGACATGCCTTCTCTATCATAGAGTAATTCTTTTCATATGCTACCAAGGTTTGACTGATGTAATAGATAGCTCTTTCTCATTTATTCTCATCATGATGTGCCAATAATGCCCCCAATGATGTATCTGTTACTGAAACATACAATATCAATGGCTTTCCTTGAATAGGAGGCATGAGAATTGGTGAATTTGCCAAATATTTCTTAATGTGGTTGAAATTCTTTTCACATTCTTCACTCCATTGGTAATTCACACCTTTATGTAATGTTTTAGTGAAAGGTTGTGATATGTCTACTAACTAAGAGATGAAGTGTCTAATAGATTGTACTCTTCCTTGTAAAGTACGCATTTGACTAATATTTTTGGGAGGTTGCATCTCCATGATTGCTTTGACCTTTTCCGGATCCACTTCTATACCCTTTTTAGAAACAATATATCCTAGGAGTTTGCCTGAAGTGACAACAAAGGCACATTTCTTTGGATTTAGCCAAAGACTAAATTTTTCCATTCTATCCAATAGAAAGTACCCCATGCACAAATGAAACATGTCTTCTCTTGATCTTCTGGAGCTATCTTTATTTGGTTATATCCAGAAAAGTCATCTATTAAGGAGTACATTTCAAATCTCGCAGTCATGTCCACTATCATATTGATATTTGGTAGTGGAAAGTCATCCTTTGGGCATGCTCTGTTTAAATCTCTGAAATATATGCATACTCAAATAAACTTATTTGGTTTTGACACCGGAACAATGTTAAATATCCATTTAGCATAGTCTATGACCTAGATGAATCATGCCTTGAGTAATTTTTCTAATTCAGCTTTGACAAGAAGTGCGACATGAGGGTGCATTTTTTGTAACTTCTGCTTGATTGGTTTAACTCTTGGAGCTATAGAGAGATGATGCATGATCAGATTAGGGTCTAATCCTAGCATATTTGAATACTTCCATGCAAAGTTTATTTTCTTCTCCATTAATAATTTGGTAAATGCCCGTCTCTCCTCTTCTGATAGGGATTGTGCAACATGAATCAACTGACATTCCTTCATTGTGCCTAAATTGACAGATTGAGTTGGTTCTATCAAAACTGGTGATTTGTCCTGTAAATGACTTGAAAGGACATCAAATATCCCATCTTTGGGCACCTCATAGAGGTTTTCACCCTCAGATACGTCTTTTATTTTTACTATTTTTAGCTTTGAGACTGCCACATAGTGGTTTTCACTCTTAGAGCTCTTTTTATTTTTATTTTTATTTTTCTGACTAAGATATTTGATATTTGACTATGTCATGCTAACACTAGGTTCACTAATGGAAGTTGTCATGGGTTCAACAACATTCAGGTAGCATGCTAAAGCATAGTCCATTCAGAAAGTGTAGATATCTTAGCTTGAGTCTATGGACGTTTGGTAAATAAGTTTGGGATGTTTGATAGTAAGGTGAGGGAAGGACTATCTAATAGTGTTTGCATATACAATGTTTTCATCATTGGTTCTGATTCAACTATCAAATTATAGGGTGATATTACTAATCAAGATGTTTAGTTCATTGAGCATCTCAACGTCATCATTGGATCCTGCGTTAATAATAAGTGAATCAATTTCACAAGGTCTGTCATGTAGTTCTAGACTCATGTTAGTTGTAGGTATGTATTGGTGAATAACATTAATATGTTTTTCTATTATGATCTCCTCTTCTTCTGGTTCTGGAATGACTCCCCATTCATAGTCATTAGATTCCTCATTAGGATCTATGGGAAAGTCAAGAACATGTGTGAAATCAGGATGAATTCCCCAAGAAAGGTTGTCTTTAGATTCAGAACATAATTCATATTCATGTGAATATGTCTCTGTATCACTAGAGTATCCTAAATTTTCAGCTATAGTGATGGATGTGCCTTCTTCTTGTTGTTTTTTTTCTTGATTAGTCGATTCTTGTGTTGTGACTAGTTCTTGTGTAACAGTTTGTTCTTGTATAGTAGTAGGTTCTTGTGTGTCTACCACATTGACTCTTTCTTTAGGTTTCTTGTCATCATTAAGAAGGTCTAGGATGTGTTGAGGTATACATTCATAAGTAAAAACATATGTTTTATTTGAATCATCATTGTCTTCATGATATGTTTCCTCTTCTTCTTGAATATTTTTTCCTGGTTGTATTTTCTCTATGACATGAGTAGAGTTTCCAGTGAGATGGAAAGGTTTTCTCTGATAACCTATACCTCTTGTATCTTTGTTTTTTCATCTATGGTGTTTAATGGGTTTTACAATACCTTTTCCTCTTGTTCTGAGAGATCTTGTTCCAGTGTATCCCATTTTGGAGATTAGCTTTTTCCCTAGTCCATATGATTTTGAAGGAATCTTATGTGATTTAGATTCAAATTTTTGAACTGTTTGTGATTGAGATTCATCTTTGTATAACCAAGCTAGTATAGCCTCTTCTTCATCTGATTCTTGTTTGGATACATGTTTTCTATGATGACACTCTTGTTAAAGATAACCTTTGGTTCTTTAGTTGTAGGTTTCATTTTCTTTGAAGGTTTCCCATAAAATTTAGGTGAGAGTGGGAGGGATGTAAGAGATAGAACTGGTTCTATTGTATATTCTCCCATACCTATATCTATGATTTTGATCTCCTTTTCTACATCTTCCATTTTGGATGTGGAGGCTACATCACTCTATTTTGTAGAGGACTCTTTGTTGTTTGAACAAGTTTATCAACACTTTCTTTCAAAGCATTGCAAGATACTGACATGTCTGCGGGTAGTGTGACCTCTACTCCATTAAATGGGAGCTTGACACATTGATGGTATGTTGATGGAATAAATTTCATTTCATGAATCTAGGGTCTTCCCAAAAGGATGTTATAGGTTAGCGGGAGATCCAATGCTTGACAAGTGATTTCTTTGATTACAAATCTTGTTCTGATAGGTAGAATGATGACTCCTTTTGAAGATCTTTCTTTCTCATCATATGCTTTTATTATTATTTTATTTTTTGGATCAATAGAATCTTCTGATAACCCCAGTTGAGTGACCAGTTTATATGAGCAAATATTTAGACCAACTCCTCCATCTAGCAAAACACACTTGACACGACGGTTTTCAATCATGACCTCAATATGTAATGGTTGATTATGTGGATGACTGAGTGAATTATTATCTTTCTCTAAAAATGATATGTATTGAGGAGATTTTAAATGACCCACCATGGTCTGAAACTTTGTCTAGCACCGCTCAGTGAGCAGTAGAAATATGAAGAAACTCGTATATAGAGATCTTCACATTGGTGTGTTGGAGTTGTTGTATAATGTTGTATCCTAAAGATGTTATTTTGGACTCTTTAGAATTGGAAGATTTAGATGCAGTCCTTTGTTTAGTTGCTGATGAAAGATTCAATGGTACTTTTGGGGTATTTGATGAAGTCAATTTTAGTCCTGGAAGAGTTACCTGAGCTTGAGATCCAGTGACCGCATTGGCTGATCTGTTGTCTTTGTCGTTCTTGACAATAGTGATGACATTGCAATGGTAATATGTGTATGGCTCTACCATGTTGATTACATCATTGTTATTAGAGTATGTGTAATTGACCTTAGCACCCACATTTGGTTTGGAAGAGGATGATTTGCCCTGAGTATGTTTCAGAAAAGGTTTTGTGAATGTCATATGATCATTATTGGATTTATGGTTGTCAATTAAAATTTCTCCAGCATCGATTTTATCTTGAATAAGATGTTTTAGGTGCATGAAATTATTTCTTTTATGACCCTTATTTTGGTGAAGATCACAGAAATCAGTCTCCTTCCACCACTTAGGTTTGACTTCTAGGTCATAAGGTTTTATCTCAGGTAATGTGATGATATTATTTGCCAATAAGGTTTTCATGGTAGATTCCAAGGACTCACCCAAAGGAGTGAACTCACTCTTTGGTTTTGTAACCCATGGTTTTTATTCATTTGACCTTTCAGGAGGCTCAGTTGTGTGCTTTTCTTAGGCTTTTATGGCTTGAGTGCCAATCATGAGGTTAAATGTTGGTGCTTTGGGTGGAGCACTGATGTGATCAACAACACCATCTCTGACAACATTTTTGTTCTTGTTCCAAAATTTGACTTTATCTTTGTTGTTGGAATTGGAACTTGAATCATACTTATTTTCTTTGTAAGCATGATATCCCCCTTACAAACAAGTACATCCTTTATTTTCATGGCACTATCTACGATTTTGTCAAATGGAGTGTGATTTTGCATCTGAATGTGATAGTTGATTTCTGGAATTAGATTATTGATAAAGATTTCTAATTTCTCATTTTTTCAGAATTTGTGGAGGATATAGTGAGAACTTCTTCCTCCAGCATTTGAGGAAAGTCAGGAAAGGTTCTCCTATCTTCTATTTCAGGTTGTATATGTCTATCATTATGACTGGATGTTGAATATTGTAGGAGTATTGTTGATAGAACAATTTGATCAGCTTCTCAAAAGTGTTGATTGTTGGAGGTATTTTGGAGAACCAATTTATGGATGCCCCTCCCAAAGATCATGGGAAGAGATGCATTAGGTAGATTGGTTCATGCATGAAATCCATTGATAGGGTGAAAAACTCTCTGACATGATCTTTTGGATCTGAATTGCCATCATATTTGTCATATTTCGATAGCTCCACTCCTTGAGGGAGTGGTGGAATATACAAGCTCTGATCAAACAAAAATGGACATAAGGCATCCATTGAGAATTGTTTGGGTTCTTTCTCCTTTTCCAATTTGTTGATTTTGACTTGCATAGCATGAATTTGTCTCATAATGGCTCACATTGTGGTTTTTTTCCTTTTGAGTTATGATGTCTTCAACATTAAAATTGCGAGGAAGTTTAGCCCCTTGTTGAGCTAGTTCCAGGAAGTATGTTTCTTTATCTTCTCGTAGGAAGTGTTTCATGAGTTTCTTAAAAAGATCATCATCTCAATATTGTGCAATTTTTGAAGGTGTGGGTTCTTGACCTCTTCCCTTATCAGAGTCATGGTTTTGTGAACCATGACCAGCTTCTCTTTGAGACATAGCAGTGTGTTGATTGTTATCTTCATTTGGTTGAAGAGAAGGCGTGTGAACTCTCTTCTTCGTAAAGATCATGATCGTATGGTTGATTAAAATATTGAGCGATGAGAGAAGATGAGGATGATGTCTTTGGATCTTCTCTTTGTTTTATGTGTAGGGAAGCTCTAGTTTCCACCTTTAACCTTTGGGTGAATCTTGTAGAAAGATATGACAACTAAGATGACAATCTGATTTAGGAAGACCAAGTGACATAACCTTGACAAAATGAGCTTTGGATTGATGATGAAAAGATGAACTCGACGTAAGCGAAGGTTACAATATCTGAGATATATGGGTAGATGCCCAAAGGATAGTGTAAACTGATACACAACACTTAGTCTCTTAGAGATAATGAAAAATTCAAGTTGGTTGACAAGGTTTTTGACACAAGATGAAACATGTTCCAGATTGATCACCCAAAAGAACAATTTGAGCAAAATAGACAACTTTAGAAAAATAAAATTGGCTTGTTGTTTTTCTACTCTGTACCTGACACAGTGAATTTTTCTGATAGACTTTTGATTAAAATAGAGGGTTGACTAACTTTTATGTTAACAACATGAATTTTCTAACAGTTTTTAAAAAATTACTATATGGAAATAGGTAGACTTGTACGACACAAAATAGGCCCTAACACAATAATTTTGAATCTCATACGATAGTTGACACTAGAAAAAGGTTTTATGCTTGCAAAATATGACAACACTCATACAACAATAAGGTACTTCTCATTACAAAAATCAGGGGGTTCTGATACGATAATTAAGGATCATGAGAAATTGTTGTATGACAATTGACAAGTGAAAATGACAACTGACACCAGAAAAGGAATTTTGCTTCAAATTTTGGAATTTTGATGTTTTGGTCTTCAATTTGCTTTCAAGTTTGTTTTCCAAATTTTTAGGATCTATGTGTTTCTGATTGTCTGAGGGTGTTTAACATAGCAATAGGCTTACAATCACATAAAACACTTTGGGAACTTACTCAATGAATCAATCACACCTAGCTTAGCCTAACCAGGAGAAGAGATGCATTACTTGCTCGTTGACTTAGGAACACATCCCCTAACTCCACACCATATGGGAGGCCAATAACACACAATGGATATTGATGCCCATATATATCTGGGCGTTAACATTGGAAGCAACTTGATATGAAGAGTTTCTTGGGGTGATTACTATTCACCTCGCACAAGCACTACAAATCCTTTGGAGGTAGATCGGTGGCAAACTAGCTTAGGATTTTAATCAAGGCATCTGTTCACAACTATCTCCCATAGTCCTGCAAGCAAGATTGAGGTTGTTAACCCTACGAGTACTCAAATTTGTGTAGTCTCGCAAGCAAGATTGAAGTGGCTCCGCTATACACAAGATCCAAGCATGTTCATGGAAAATATCAACTCAAGGTTCCATGAACAAGCACAATCATGTCTTCTGAGGCTTTTACCTCAAGGAAGCATCAAATTTTATAGTGGGGTGGAAGAGTTGGCTTAAAAGTTGTCCCCACTTGGGTCGTTCCCAGGATATTTTTACCTCAACTGACATACCCTCTATAGGTTTAATTGAAATGTGAGGTTGGGGACCACATGATCTGGGTTTCTGATTCTCTTAAAAAGAGAAGAGAATAATCCCCTAACCTTATCCTTTTCCCTATCCAAGACATGCAAAATAGAGTTAATCTAGAGACAGTACGTACATTGCTAGGGGGGAGATACCTTATGGGTTTCTGATTCTTTGAAAATAGAAGAGCATAATCCCCTCAATATCTACCGCAATGTCAATATTCCACATGTAATTAATTAACTATGTGCCTATGAAAATGAGATTTTAATCAAACAAAATATTTGCTTGATGAAGATTTGGCAACCTGCAAAACCACCAGTCAGTAATTTTTTATTGAGCTTTCTTTGACAAGCGATTTCTGAAGGGTTTCTTGCAAACAAGGGCTTAGAAGATAAGACAAGAATAGGCCAAATTGGATTTCACAAGTTTCAATGTCCAAGTCTTCCTTATATGTCCTGCAAAAAAAGTGTTATGCTATCTAAAAATGATCAGGCATCAACAAACAACAGGGGTTAGGATTAGTATTAATCAAATTTCATAGCAAAACCTTAAAAACTTATCATAAAAACCCATACGATAATTTAAAAACTAGTGTTGAGTGTCGTACGATAGTATATACCTACCCACATGGTAATGTCAGGTTGATATGACAATGGGTTTACTCTGACACGTTAATGTAAGAATGTCATATGTCGTACAATGTTTCATGTGCAATTGTATAAAGAATTCCCAAAATACAAAAACTAGATGAAAAATTATCAGAAAAATGACAAAAAATGAAATGGAAACCCAATATCGGGCCCCACGGTGGGTGCCAGAAATGTGTGTGAAAATTGTACCTATTAAGAAACCACAACACTTTAGTAAAACATTATAGATAAATGATAAATAAGCAGATAATCAATGAATCTATCATAAATCAGGTGATCTACTATCTTCTAAGAGATGTGAGTATGGTATTCTCATATTTGACCAAGATCAATGACAATGCAATGTCTAGACGAAGGATTTTAAATGTTAGAAAATTGAAATGAATGCAAGATTTAATCTATGTCTTTGTAGTTTTCAAATGCAATAAGAATAATTAATCTAGATGAAAATGATCTAAACTTGATAACAATGAAATCAAATTAAGCTATGAATGCAAAAACAAAGAAAATAAATAGCAATGATCTCAATGGAGGCACAATCTCTCAAGAACTCAACAGTATAGTGTTGTTGTTCTCAAGATTGATAATGCTTTGTGAAGAACCGAG
Source organism: Chamaecyparis obtusa (assembly GCA_027943335.1). Taxonomy (NCBI): domain Eukaryota; kingdom Viridiplantae; phylum Streptophyta; class Pinopsida; order Cupressales; family Cupressaceae; genus Chamaecyparis; species Chamaecyparis obtusa. The sequence goes on along the minus strand of BSBK01006749.1, from coordinate 777,069 downwards.
GGTTGTTTATACAGAAAATCCTTTATCTAATAACTCATGGGAAATCCAAAAAACACTCCTTGATTGACTCAGATTGATTGGCAAGTCATCATGGAATTATAAACAGTTAACTTTCGATAATCATGCAAATCAACTTTATGACTCGCAATTAGATGTTGAGATCATGCAAATCAACTTTATGACTCACAATCAGGTGTTGAGTTTAGAAACTTAACAAAATGACTCAAAAAGTTGATTTTGAGTTAACTGACCTTCTGATTTTTGTGTAGATAAATATTGATTTATTTAATTTCCCATGTGTTTTATTCTCAACCCATTTGATTCAATTAAAAATAACTGATTTGTGGGTTAATTAATTATTAAATCAAACTTTATTCAAAATCATATTATCAATTTGAAAATTTAAATTAATCAATTAAATAAATATTCGATCAATTATTTTAAAGTTTTTGATTAATTGTCAAATAAACAATATAAATTAAGAATAATTTAATTAAATCTAATCAAAGTGATTAAGTGGTTAAATAAAGTTTAATTAATTAAATATTTAACATGTGCAAATAATCGCACTTAGGATAAATAACATAATATCATTTATTGCCAAATAATGTTTAATTAGAGATAATTGAGATGAATTAGGAATATTCACCGATGCAAATTTATGATAAAATCGATTAGGGTTTTGATAGCTTGATGTGTAGATGTGCCTTGGATTAGGACTTTAGGGTTGATTTGTATCAATTATTGATATAGGTGGTTAATGGTATTGAAGCTCATTTTTGGGGTATTACAAATGCCATGTAGATTCTCTAGACCATTTTAGAGCGCCTACCTATGTAGACCTGGGCCGATCAGGAAGTATCCCATCATCCTGATAATGAGGAGATACGCAGATCTTAGAGTCTAAAAAAAATAGACACTACCCTCAGTTAGGGAGCCATAAAGGCTAATCAGATGAGAAACCTTCTGAGAGCACACCCACCTCCTTTTAATGGTCTTGGCACTAGTTTTGAGGCAGAGACTTTTCTTATTACTTTGGATCATTGTTACACCATGTAACAGTTTGACACTAATGTTACGGAAAGATGTGTGGCTATGAATCTTGAGGGCTTTGCAGCTTCATTTTGGAAAATAGAGGAGCAAAAACTTAGACTTTCTATGGAGACTGTTACTTGGGAGATTTTCCTTGAAAACTTTCGTGAATGGTTTATATCAGAGAAGTGGCAGTGACAACGCGTAGATGAGTTCCATAATCTATGGCAGATGTCCATTATTGTTCATGAGTACGAGCGTCATTTCTTTGATCTTAAGCCCTGTGTAGGATACAATGATCAATCACCACTCTTGTTACAACATTTCATGAGAGGACTCAATGGCCGCATTACTAGAGGAGTTTTGTTTTTTGAACCCAACACCCTCAAGGAAACAGTTATTAAGGCTACTTTGATTGAGGCTTTGGCCTCAGGACATGGTGGAAAATAAGGGTTCAGACAGGAGTTCCTTCATCAAGCTTTAAAGGAAATCAAAATCAAGGTGCAGGAAACTTCAAGAAACTCCCTCCCTATTTTCACATTCAGCGATAGAAGGGCACTATTCCTCCAACACAAAATGATGGTTCTCACTCTAAGAACTTATGTATCTTTTCATGCAATAGGCACAATTAAAATAGTCAGCCTTCATAGAGTACACATTTAGTTGCGAGAAGAGGAAGCTATCAGTAGTCTAGTGCACCCTCCGATGGGAGAGGTCATGACATAGGCAGTGGTTGCTTGTCATGTGGACAACATGGTCACATTGTAGTGAATTATCATCATCGTGCATCATTTTTTTCAAGACAGAGACCTACATCTTCTGATCCTATTATAGGGGATGCCAACAAATCTCACAGGGTATTTATAGCAGTGGACCATTGTTAGATAAAGCATCAGGGTACTATGGTAGAGACTTTTGGAGCCACTAGAGGTATTTATCTTTCTATTTTATTTGATTCAGGAGCTACAAATTCTTTTATATCTCCTTTTATAATAGAGAAATGTGGGCTAGTGGCAGTAAAGCAAGACATTGGTTGGCAAGTAGAGTTGGCCTCTAGGGTAAGAATTTCAACAAACTCTCTAGTCCATAATTGTGAATTAGACCTAATTCAACTCACCACCATAGTTGACCTTCATGTGATTCCTTTGGGATCATATGACATTGTTATTGGGATGGATTGGTTAAACTCTCATAGAGCCAACATTGATTGTAGAAAAAAGTTAATCAGATGCAAAGATGATGTTAGTAATGATTGTGAGATAGTGGGAATTCAACGCCCTATATCTCTTCATATGATTTTCACTATAAAACTCAAGTAGAACATGCGAAAGGGATGTCAGGTATTTGTAGTAACTATGAATGAGCTAAATGAAGTGGAAAAAGAGGAAAATAATCTTGATCATCCTATACTGCAAGAATTTATTGATTTCTTTCCTAGTGAGATTCTGGGTATGCCACCCAAGCGTGACATAGATTTTTTCATTAATCTTGTTCTAGAAGCACAACCTATATCTAAGCTCCTTACTAGATGGCCACTCAAGAGTTGAGAAAACTTAAGATTTAATTAGAGGATCTTTTGGCAAAGGGAAACATTCATGTGAGTGTTTCTCCATGGGGAGCACCTGTACTCTTTGTTAAGAAGAAAGATGGATCTTCACGCTTGTGCATTGACTACAGACAGTTGAGAAAGGTAAAGATCAAGAAAAAATAATCTTTACCAAGGATTGACGATCTCTTTGATCAAATAAAAGGAGCTCAGGTATTCTTGAAGATTGATCTTAAGTCAGGATACTATCAATTGCACATTCATGATGCAGATATTCACAAGACAACATTTCACACTTGCTATGGACATTATGAGTTCACAGTTGTTCCTTTTGGTTTGACAAATGCTCCATCTATTTTCACGAGCTTAATGAATGGAGTATTTCTTTCTTACCTTGATCATTTTTTTCTTGTCTTCCTAGATCACATATTGATATACTCTAAAAACATGGAAAACATGAGGAACATCTACGACTAGTTTTGCAGTATCTTTGTGACAATCAGTTGTATGATAATGTAGTGAACTGTGACTTCTTTCAGTTGGAAGGTTCAATATTTGGGGCATGTAATCTCAGATGAGGGTATTTCAGTGGATTCTTCCAAGACTTAGGCTATAGTTGATAGGCCAACCCCCACCAATGTATCTGAAGTCCACAGTTTCATGGGCTTGGCAGGATACTATCGTAGGTTTGTCAAAGACTTCTCTAGAGTTTCTCATCAGATTACTTCTCTCCAGAGAAAAGGGAAGAAGTATGTTTGGATAGAGAAGTATGAAGAGGCTTTCCAAAACCTTAAGAAGTGTTTGAACAACACACATATTCTAGCGATTCTAGATCCTATAGGTGATTTTATGGTGTGTGTTGATGCTTCTTTGGAAGGTCTGGGGATAGTCCTTATGTAGGAAGGATGAGTGGTTGCTTATGAATCTCATAAACTCAAGGAGCACAAATTGAATCATCCTACACATGACCTCGAGTTGGCAGTGGTAGTCCATGCATTGGTTTGATGTAGACATTTTCTATTGGGACACCGATTTGAGATTTATAATGATCATCACAGTCTACAGTATATCTTTCCCAACCTAATTTGAATGCCAAACATAGGCGATGGATGGATTTTCTATGTGAATATGAATTTGAGGTCAAGAACATCCAAATTAAGGAAAATGTGGTAGTTGATGCCTTGAGTCACAAGAGACATGAGATATCAGCTTTGATTCTTGGTGTAGATTTGTGGAGTCATATACTCTAGGCACTTCCTTCAAATACTTGGTCAAAGAGATCTTTAGAGGGAAGATTTTTAGGGTATGTTTTGGAGTGAGATGGCCTTTTGCGATACATGAGCCAGATATATGTACCCCCATTAGATGATATTTGTACCTTGATCTTATTTGAGGCTCATCGTGCACCTTACTCGACACATCCAAGTGTCAAGAGGATACATGCGGACCTTCGACAATTGTACTATTGGTCTGGTATGAAGTATGACATTGCAGATTTTGTGGCCAAATGTCTAGAGTGTCAAAGGGTTAAGGCAGACCACCAACATCCAGTGGGTCTTTTACAACCCAATCTTATTCCTTCATGGAAATGGAATATTATTTTGATGGATTTCATCATGGGTTTGCCTATGAAACCCTGTAGATATGATACCATTATGGTTACCATTGACCAATTGACCAAGGTGGCACACTTCTCTCCTATGAGAGCATCCTATATAGTAGCTTCAGTAGCTAGGGTCTTCATGCAAGATATTATGAGGTTACATGGTATTCCCTGGAGGATTATATCAGATAGGGATCCAATATTCACATTTGCATTTTCGACCTCCTTGCAACATGATCTTGGAGCATAGTTGAATTTTAGTTCATCATATTACCCTGATACCGATGGTTAGACATAGCGGGTTAATCAACTGCCTGAGGATATGCTTAGGAAGTATGTCATGGATAGATAAACTCATTGAGAGGACTATTTGTATTTGGTCAAGTTTTCCTACAATAATGGTTATCACAGCTTTATTGGCATGTCACCTTTCCAAGCTTTGTATGTCATCCCTATCGTACACCTTTGAGTTGGGATAGGCTAGAGGATTATATTCTATTAGGTCCTGAGATGCTTCAAGATATGGAGCAATAGGTGGAGCGAATCTGTGAGCATGCAACCACAGCTTAGGACAGACATAAGAAGTATGTAGATGCTCATAGAGTGGGCAAGTAGTTTGTTGTTAGTGTTAAGGTATTCCAGAGAGTGCATCCACGAAAGATTTTGATCCATTATGGAAAGGGTTCAAAGTTGGCGCCTCATTTTTCATGACCTTTTGAGATTCTTGAGAGGATAGAACCAATTGCTTATCGTCTTGTTTTGCTGCCCAGCTTGTCTCGCATCCGTGATGTTTTTCATGTTTAAGTTCTTAAACAATATATACCAAATGTTGCACATGTACTTGATTAGAATGCTTTGCAGGAGAGGAAGGGAAAATGGCTTTGGAGCTCGTTCGCATTCTTCATCGGTGAAATTTGACCCTTAGGGATCACACCATCGAGCAGGCAAGGGTCCAATGGGCCCCTATTGATGAGTTGTTGGTGACTTGGGAGGATGCAATGAGATTACAAGATTTATATCCCTATTTGTTTGTAGGCTTATAGGAGTAAGCCTAATTCTAGGGGGGGGATGTAGTGCCCACCCATAGTTTTATATTTAGTTTTATATTGTCAAACTCTTTTAGGCCACTTTTATGTGTGCGTTGATATTTCAATTATATTATGGTTTTGGATGTATGACATTACATGGTGATTATAATAAATGGATGATTGTGGTTATTATATTGATGCAATTAGATGATGTTAGTTATGATGATGATTTACATGTTTTAAAATGATGCTTATGATTATGATTATACTTACCCCATACTTGCATGTGTATGGTGATCATGTATGCTTTTATTTTCCTCTATGACGTGTTTGATATGATTGAGAGACGGAGTCATAATTACCTGCTTGCGAGATCCACACAATGTCCTGATCCCCATATTTTCCTCTATGACGTGTTTGATATGATTGAGGGACGGAGTCGTAGTTACCTGCTTGCGGGATCCACACGATGTCCCGATCCCCACCATTGCTTGATATATATATATATATATATATATATATATATATATATATATATATATATATATATATATATATATATATATATATATATATATATATATATATATATATATATATATATATCTATCTATCTATCTATCTATATATATATGTGATGGTCTTGTATGTAGGTTTACAGGTACCTGGCATTGACTTCCCTGAATTGTCAGGATGAGCGTGCCCTATCACTAGTCTCAATGGTAAAAGAGGGGAGATAATATTCATATCCAAATCCTAACCTAAGCCATACTATTGTCCTGAAATAGTGGACATGATTATGATATTTTACCCTTTCCAAACTCATCCAAGTGACATGAGTTTATAGTCCCTTCCTTGAGCTTGGTTGTGGTTCTTTAAGTTCAGTTGATTTTGGTTGTTAATGTAATTGCTATAATTAGATAATTTATTTAGATTTATTGTGTTATTTAAAAAAATTAGATTTTTGCTATTTTTAAGCTATTTAAATGTGAGAGTATTTAATTAATTAGAAATTAATTAAATGCAATTATTAAATTTAATGATTTTTATTTAGAAGGCTTATTGTGAAAATAGAATTATTTAATTAATGAGAATTAATTAAATAAATTTACTTTAGATTTATTTAATTGTAAATTTAACTTTTTCAAATATAAGGTATTTATTAATTGAGAAATTCAAATAGCATGTAGAAAATTAAAGTAGACTAAATGTTATTATTTAAATTAATTGGAATGCATTAAGTTGCACAATCAAAATTGAATAAATTAATTAAAAGAATTAGTCAATTTTGAGTTAAGTGTTTTCAACAAGAGCGTCAAAAATTAATATTTTCATTGTATGAGGGCAAAAATTATATCATTGTCATGAGGGTCACCAAGATGCATTGTATGAAGCATTCTATGGTTTTGAGACATGTGATACTTTGGATTGTAGAAGTTCTCCTACACCACATAAATACTAGTTAATCTAAAATTTGAAAAATCAGTAGAAAAAATCATGCATTTTCAGTCAAGAGTGGTTAGGAGGCTTCAAAAGATATTTTTTAGAGGTGAATGCAGCAGTATAGATTCACTTCAAGACCCCATATGGGTAGTACTTCAGTCAAGGGGAAGTTTCAAGAGATAATGACTCGATTTGAAGCATCTTTAAGGGGTCTTTAACGGCCATTTATGTTTCCATCTGCCCAAGAGACTTTTTTTTAAGCCTTCAAAGCTTTAAAAACTGCATAGCCTGTAAGCTTGGAGAGGGAAATGAACAAACTAGAGACATGTGGAGAGTGTTTAGGAAAAAGTTGGAAGACCTTGTCAAATGGTTGAGTAGATTTAGGAGGGCAATTTGAAGACTTTTTCAAGCCTTTTGAGAATATTTAGGAGCTGATTAATGAGCCTCATCAATAGGGGGGTCAACATTGAGTACTTTTCTCCATACAACAATTATTTTGGAGTACTTTCAAGGGTATTTAATGACTACTTTTTACTTCATTTGACCCAGAAGCAGGTTGAAGACTTTTCCTTTTCTATATGACACGTTACGCAGACTTGTAGCAAGAAAATTAGACTCGAGTTCAAAACTGAAATTAAGGGAAATTAGGAGTTGATGTAAACAAGGCTTTCTGTGGAGTTGAGTTCCAACCTTTGACCATTATTCTCAACACACGAGTTTGGAGAATTTTTGGGTGAAGGATTTCAATTTGGTGCTAATTTCTGAAAGCTTGGATTTGTCTTCATTTCTGGTCATCATCAGATTTATTCTTTTGGTGTTTGAGATAGGATTTGATAACCTTTGTGATTGTATTTTTGTAATTTTGAAAGGAGTGTATTCTTCATGTCTATCATCTCTGCATGTTTGGGATTGTTTCATGTGTTTCCTCTTCTTGTGAAAATTCTTGAATTTCGTTAAAGGGAATCTTAGTTGGCATGCAATCCTTGTTTTTTGATTATTGCTTGATTTTCAATTAGAGTTTGAATTTATGAATATTGGTAGAAATTAATGTTTATTTGGAAAATTTTGTGAAAGATGTTTTTTTTGTTTGAAACCCTAGTCTCAGATTAACGATGGATTCAATTGATAGAATTTAGATCTAGTATTTGAAATTGAAAATAAAAATCCTAAATTAAACCCTAGAGGACGTTTTGGGAAATACCCAATTATTATGCTATTAGGGCTTTCAAATTGTGTGTAGAATTATTTATTACCTAGTTAAAACAAAAGACCTCTGGAAAGAATTGTAATTTTCTATGTTCTATTATTTCTTTTTAGCATTCTCAAAAAAGTATACAAAAAATATATATAGATTAAAAAAAATATCTAGTTTGTTGTTTTGGAACAACATTTAATTGTTGGTGTCATGTTTTAAAAAAAATATATACAAAACTTATATTAAAAAATAATATATATATATATATATATATTTTTTAAATGTGTTAAAAAAATTAATTTAAAAAAAATTATAATAAAAATTATGGGGAGGCGGGCTTAGCCCAGCCCCCCCTTTGCTTGCCAGTTGGTGGCCCCAAAGGGGTGTCGTGTGTAGCCCCCAAGGGGACTGTCGCATGGGTCACTTGGGACTGCTGTGCATAGCCCCCAAGGGGATTGCCACGACAAGTCCTATAGGGACTATCGTGCGCAACCCTAGGGGACTGCCATGGTAGGTCCCAGGGACTGTCGTAAGCATGGGGTGGGACAATGGGTTCCCCACTAAAATATAAAGTTGAATTTTATTTTTTTAAAGAATTTTTTTATTGTTATTTTGTAATTATTAGATATATATATATATATATATATATATATATATATATATATATATATATATATATATATATATATAAACCTATATAAACCTATATAAACCTTATATAAAGTGTGTATATATACACACTTTATATAAACCTATATAAAGTGTGTATATATGTATATTTACATTTTATATAAATCTATATATATACACTTTATATAAAGTGTATATATATATACACCTTATATAGGTTTATATAAGGTGTATATATATAGATTTATATAAGGTGTATATAAGGTATATATATACACACCTATATAAACACCTTTTATATATATATATATATATATATATATATATATATATATATATATTATATATATATATATATATATATATATATATATATATATATATATATATATATATATATATATATATATATAAGATTAAAATATATAGATTTATTGAATTTATTTTAATATGAAATTGGTGATTTTGTTGTTGTAGGAATATTTTAATGGCAGACAATTTATATATAGTTATGTATACATGTTTTAATGGGAAAAAAATATGTTCTTTTATATGTGGATGTTTATTTTATTTGGGCATTTCATGGAATTTAATTATTGCTTATTTAAATCTATTGGCTAAATTTTAGTAGTTTAATATTGGGTTGTTACTTACCATTTAAATCAGGTGGTGTATTTTGAGACTCTAAAATTATAATAGTTTAGTAATTTTAATGCCTAGAGTCAATTTATTTCGTGGATGTTATAAATTGATTTGTAGGGTTATAATTTAATTGTTTTTAATGTAATTATACTCTATTAGTAATTATTGGATAAATTAATTTGGTGATGAAATTTACAAATTAGTTTATTAAATTAAATTCTATTATTTGTCTTTTATTTGCCTTATGTGTTTGGGGTGTAAATGGATTTAGTATGTCAGCCCAGTAAGACTGTTACCAGAGGCGGGATTAGAAATTTATTGATTATGTTTGTTTTCTTTGTATACTTGAGTGAAATTGATCAAATGAGACCCAAACTTTATGGCAACTGGTTTTATGATGGAGATTGTATTATGTGTTCCTATCGCTTCTTGGAACCAGTTGCTGAGACTATGTTGACTTAGAGTCATGAGTTGAGATTGTTAAAACCTAGGGTAAGTTATCTAAGTGTTAGAAGGGAAGTGGCTTACTTTGGAGGCGTTGGATCCCATAAGTGGCTACCATATATATATATATATATATATATATATATATATATATATATATATATATATATATATATATATATATATATATATATATATATATATATATATATATATATATATATATATATATATATATATATATATATATATATATATATATATATTAGATTAAAATATATAGATTTATTGAATTCATTTAAATATGAAATTGGTGATTTTGTTGTTGTAGGAATATTTTAATGGCAGACAATTTATATATAGTTATGTATACATGTTTTAATGGAAAAAAATCTGTTCTTTTATATGTGGATGTTTATTTTATTTGGGCATTTCATGAAATTTAATTATTGCTTATTTAAAATCTATTGGCTAAATTTTAGTAGTTTAATATTGGGTTGTTACTTACCATTGTATTTTTAGACTTTAAAATTATATGGTTTAGTAATTTTAATGCCTAGAGTCAATTTATTTTATGGATGTTATAAATTGATTTGTAGGGTTAGAATTTAATTGTTTTTAATGTAATTATACTCTATTAGTAATTATTGGATAAATTAGTTTGGTGATGAAATTTACAAATTAGTTTATTAAACTAAATTCTATTATTTGTCTTTTATTTGCCTTATGTGTTTGGGGTGTAAAGGGATTTAGTATGTCAGTCTAGTAGGACTGTTACCAGAGGCGGGATTAGGAATTTATTGACTATGTTTGTTTGCTTTGTATACTTGAGTGAAATTGATCAAATGAGACCCAAACTTTATGGAGATTGATTTTATGATGGAGATTGTATTATGTGTTCCTATCGCTTCTTGGAACCAATTGCTGAGACTATGTTGACTTAGAGTCATGAGTTGAGATTGTTAAACCTAGGGTAGGTTATCTAGGTGTTAGAAGGGAAGTGGCTTACTTTGGAGGCGTTGGATACCATAAGTGGTTACCTGGGTATCCTTAGTAGGTTATTTAATCAAGTGATAATATTAAATAAAATGAGGATTAAAATGAATTAATAAGATAATGATTCCTCGGCCATGCCTTGAATGCTAGTATAGGCTAAGGATGGGAGTGGGAGAAGATGCTTGCCCGTCTAGTAGTAATGGTTAGTCTGGCATAGTTGGTTGTCCTTGTCTACATGAGAGGACTAATGATCCACATAGAGTCACTAGGGGTTTCAATCCAGAGAGGCTACCATGTGACCTTAGAGTTGACTCATGTGATGACACTTCCTTGATTTCATTATAGGTTTCCTACATGTATTGGTTGCCTCTGGGATTATTATGTGTACCTTTGGACTTATCAGATGTACCTTTGAGATAGGAGCTTCTAGGATCCTTTCTTAGTCTACCTGACTATATGGTATTTCTTTCCGTATTGGATTTGATGTTATCTCCTTAGCACGGTGGGAGTGGAACCATAGGTTTCCACGAGGTCGGGTAGTAGTGATTCTTTTACCATTTGAGACTCTGATGTCCTTGTTCCATTGATGGATGATCCTATTTGTAGTCACTTCCTTTCCTATATTCTTGGAGTTACATTCTTGATCTTATACTTCTCTTTGTACTTTGTAATTTATTGTAATCACATACCCTGCGACATGTGCAATGGATGTTTGATGAGCGTGTGTATTTTATTATTCAGTTATAATTTATGATGCAATATGTAATTCATGTTTGTAAATAGTATTTCATAGTTTTTACATCAAGCGACCCTTGAGATGTGTAATCTACCTTTGGAGATTATATTTATGGTTTATGTTTATGTTCTTATGGACTTTATGTTTTACTTCCACTTGTTTATTCATCATTGTTTGTAAACATTTAAGAAAAAAAAATTCTAAAAACTTAGTAACATGTTTTAGGTTAATATGTCTTGGGTTCCCTAAAGGGAGCATTACAAAAGCACAAACCAATTGAAAAATATAATGATTACATAATGTACAGAAGTGAGTTAAAAAGAAGTTTTCAAGTGTGAATTTGAGTCATATAAATTATGCCAGCAACCTCCTTGTGCCTGTATCATAAGGGGATATTTCAATTCTTTCAAAGATTGTAATCACAATTCCTGTAGTAGACACATGATTGCAGAAGGATCAGGTCAAATGATTGGAATGAGAAAAATAAAAACCTATCAATAAGTGGGAACGAAGTGTGATGATTGCGAATAGCAGATATCCTTCAACGCATGATAAAGATGCTTCAAAAAAAATTCATCCCCAAATCACAAACCAAAATTTTAGAGGGTTGTGAAATGGCGATAACAATCTCCATTTCACAAGACACATTTTTCCTTCTACAAAACAACAATAACCAATGAAAAAGAGGCAACGAGAAGAATTACTTCATAAGGATAATAAAGTTAATAAGGAGCGGGAATGATTTGCAAGTAGTTAAAATCATAACTTTATGAAGAAATATTTTCTTTTTTCTCGGCTTTACGTTAAAGAGCGAGATAAAAATTGATTAAATTAAAACATTACCTCTACACATCAAAATTGCACATCATCTTTAACAGATAAAAATATTCAAGATTGAGGAGAAATTATTTTGGAGTTAAGACATATTCATGGGAGGGGAAAATGATTGTAGTGAAAATAGAAGCATGCCCGTAGAAAGATCATTTTGGCTTGGTGAAATATTCTAACCTAGAAGATGTAAACTTTTTTTTTTGTCATTAAATAAAAGTATTGTGTGGAGATATAAGGTTATGATTTATTTTGCATAAGAAAATGGATATGTGGGGCATGGAGAGTAAATATATTTTTATGAAAGAATGAAGGAAGAATATGATTGAGCAGATTGTCACTTCAATTAGGTATCTGATGGAAGCCTAAAATTATTTGCAAGTTTGAAGTCAAAGTTATTTTACAAAAGGGTAACAAATTGGCAAAATAATGCTTGGAAAAATTAAATTCTTCTTACCAAAATATTGGCATTGTGGTGTAGTTTGGAGAAGAATATAATTTTAAGAAAAGGAGGAATACTTTTGAAAAGAAATATCAATAAGGGCAACATGTTATGGGCAAGAATATATATTTTCAAGAAAATAAATCACTGGAGATTCATAGACATAAGTGATAAGAGTAGTGATATGGGACAGATCATTTTTATGACAGGAAGAATATTTGAAGTTGACTAGGACACTTTCCCAAAGCTAAGAAACATGTACTCGAGGAAGAGGAGAAAATTGGCAAATGATTACATCAAGACTTGGGACAAATTTCTTTCTTGGTTAGCAAGATGTTTTCAAAAGACTTTTTAATCATATTTTATTGTAACTTTTTTTAATGTTTTAGAAGGATTTAGGGTGTTTAGTTATGACATGACACTATTGTAAATGGTCTGAAGTTTGTTGCTTCTCCTCATTTTCTATAAAGGAGAAACTAGGACCATATTAGATAGAGAAAAATATAGTTAGAATAGAATGTCAACTGAAACAGGAAAAAATCATATTGTACCTTATTTTTTAATCAATTCAAAGATCCATCTTTTTCTTGTCCAAAACTGTGGTACGAGAGATTACTTTTTATTTGATTAGTCCTTTCTAATTATTGATTGTGAAAATAAATTACCATTTTTAATACTTGTATAGAAAAACTACTTGTCCTTCACATTGATCGAGATTATCAATAGGCATCTGTGAAGTTGTTGTCCTAATGTCTTTTATCTAATTGGATTTCTAAAATAGAAATTAGAATCAATTGGAGTGGTTAATGTGTTGTGTACTTAATCATTTTACATTAATAGGATTGGATGGTTGATGGTTTGTCTAAAGGATAAAACATTTTCTTGCAAAGTTTTTACATGAAGATCTAATAAGAAGTGACTCTATGCCCAATAAGGATAAGGTATTGGTCATGTGCTTCTCTAAGATCATAAATTTTATAAATTATCATTTCATTTTCATTTCAAGCACGTAGGAGATACTATATAATATAAGAGGAAGAAATTGAGATAAAGTTGAATTTAGATAACTGTAGAAGTAAAGTTTTGGTAGAAGAGAATATTAATAATCTGAAATTAATTGTTTACTTCAAGCATATGCCACTTTGAAGTAAGCATTAAGAAAGAATATTGTAAATAATCTGTTATAAAAAGCTTCAACTCAGAGATATAGTTGAAGAATAGGTTCACCCGCCTAGGTCCTGCAGAGCCTAAAGTGCAGAGGATTCCAATCAGTTTTTGATTGATCCTATTAGTTGAAGAGTTTGAAGACAAATCCTGGCATCCTTTGAGAACTTTCCAATCTGTTGATTGGGAACCCAACACCATCAATGCAGAGTCATGCTCTTCCTCGAATTCATCTTCCATACCATCATTCTCAATTTCTTTCATCTCTTCTACATCCTCTGCATTTACTCTATCTTCTTCCATGTATTTTTCCAAATCAATTTCTCTTCTCTTGTTCTTTAATGTAAAGTAAATTCAGAAGGAAATATACATTCCTTTTGATAATTGGCTTCCTACCCCGAAATTTTTTCAAATCTTCCAACATGACTACCGAATATCTCTAGCTAGCTCTCCCCTAACTATGAATTTATCATATTCTTTAGGTTTGGGGATGGTTAGGTCTCCATATATATTTACCATGACTCTATCTATATCTAGGATAATTTATTTCTTAAAGAGGCTCCAATATAACTTTTCTATGACCACTTTATCCCTTAAAATATGCTTTGCAAAGGCTATAAGAATAGTTGGCATGTCTGGGTTAGCTATATACTTATCATCAGATAAAATTAATTTGTCTCCCAGTATACACATTACCCTTTACTTCTCTTAGGAATGACATTTGTCTAAACTTGCCTCTCAGCCTAATAGGGGTTTCCATATCTATAGGATTTTTCAAACCATTAAAACCACATAATAGATTCAGGTGATGTGATATCCATCTAGTATTTGTATTCTTATATAGTCTTTACCCATTTCTAGAATTTTCTAACTATAGTTGAGCTTCTATTTTAGTTGGATTAATTTACCACAATCAACATTACTTCTTTCTATTTAATGATGTCCCAATCATTACTTGATTGTGCTCTAAGTTCCCATGTGATGACTTATATTCTCTTTTTTTTTTACCAATTGTGTGCTCATATCGAACCTATGTTATATAGGTGCTTAATGAGTTTTTTCGATGAAGTCTTGATTTATATCTACATTGAATATTATCAATGTATGTTTTTTTACCTTTCAATATTAATCTCTTATATTCCTAACTTTCCAACGCTCTTGGCTTAGCCAATGCTTTCAATGTGTTCTCCATCATCTCCCTTCTTTTCTAATCTATCTTCTATTGAGTTATTTTCTCTGTATATATAGTTAATGACAACCTTTTTGAAGTATTTTATTAAATCCATGACTCTCTCAACAAAACAATTCAATTCTAGTTAGGAGTGGATCCTTTTCTAATAGCATTTATTGCTATTGTGGAGTGACCTTCAATTTCTAGTTTTTTTATTTGAAAATCTTTACACAATAGCAAACCTTCTACAAATGCTTTTAATTATGCATAATTGTTTGTTTCTAATCCAAGAGGTATGACCAATCTTTCTATTTTTGTTCCATTCCAATCATGAATAATACAACCTATCTATGTTATGTCTAGATTCCCCCTAGAGGCTCCATCAAAATTAAGCTTATGTCACCCTTCTTTGGGTGGAATCCAATTATAATTTTCTCTTTTATATTTACTACTCTCTCACCCCATCCCCAAATATAGAGGGATTTTGAACCCTTGCCATCTAAATATGAGTTTCTCATCCCAATATGTTAACTTTGCATATTTTTGTAAGTTTGAGAGTAGTCTATTATTGGTTATTTCTACTGTGGTCATCTCTATTTTGTTACATAATTTCTCTCTCTCTCTCTCTCTCCATTTTCTTTTCTTGAAATAATCTTTTGTTCCTTTCTTTCCATATTTCCCATATTAGAATTGAAGGGGCAACTATCCATAGATTTCTAGATAAGTTTGTGCCATTACTAGGCAACCTTTGAAATAGAATCAACAACTCATTGACCATTGTTGTTACCCATCCTAATTTCGTATGTAACCATGTTCAACATTCATTAGTAAATTGACAATTTAATACTAGGTGATTGGTAGTTTCTTCTTGATCTTCACATAGGGGGCATCTTGGTGGCCCCTCAAAACCTATTCTAATGAACCATTCTATTCTAAGAATCTACTTTTAAAGACTTGCCCAGGAAAATATGTCTTTTTTTGGCAGGCGTGGTTTTCCCCAACATAATTCTAGCGGGATTGGTATTGCTGGACAAAGTTATTTTTTCATCAAATATTTTTAACCATCCTTCACGTTAGATCCCCCTAATTTAGCTTCATTCCAAACCATCTTATCCTTACCTTCCTAGAACATTAATTGTCTATCTGCTAGTATCCTTTTGAGTTTCTCAATCTTATTTGTGGGTAAGTTCATATTTTCCATTGATTTTCACTTCCATCCTAATGTTGGGTCTCCGTTCCTAATTTCTATGTAGTCTTTAACCATTTTACCCCATTGATTTTCCAAAACTTCCTTTATATTCTTGTTAGATATATAAGCTTATTTAGGGTTGTATACCCCAAACCCCCCCCCCCCCCCCCCCCCCATGAATCACTCCAAAAAAGATCTTGGTCTCCAGCATGTATATCCCATGTTAATCTATTCAAGATTATTTCACTACACTCCAATATGAAATTCCACACTTGTGATCCTTTTGGAGGATTTACAGATCTAAAAATGCTTTAGGGGTCATTATTATTCAAGTATTTATGGTTGAGAATATTAACCCATTTAAGTGATGGATCTTTTACATCTTCCATACCAATTTTTCCCCAAGTTCCTTATTTTGTTCTGCCAGACTTTAAGATCCAATACTTCTCTCTTTTATAGATTTGTGTATTTTGTCCAAGACTATTATGGCTAGTTTTTTCTTATCTTCTGACCCCTGTCAAAAAAATGTCCCAAGTTTCTTTTCCAATTCAACATTTACCCCTTGGGGAAGAAGATAAGATGACATTTGGTATATTTGTATGGTTGCGAGGATAATTTTCAACATTGTTGCTTTTCCTATTATCGTGTGATATTTTCCTTTCCTTGACTCCAATTTTTTCCCTATCTTTGATATTATGTGATCCTAGTGTTTGTTGGTTCTAATACCTTTGTCCAAAGGTGACCCTAAGTATTTGTAGGGAATTTTTCCTTTCTTGAAATTTAGAATGTTACACATTTCATCTTCTTCCCTTAGGTTAAGGTTAAAGAAGAAAAATTATGATTTATCTTGGATTACTTGTTGTCTCGAGGCTTTGGGGTAGCAATTTAGTATTTCTTTGAAGTTCCTAGCTTCCTATTTTTTTTCTTCTCCGTAAATCATGGTATCATCAACAAATTGTTGATGAGTGATGGGTTCTAGCTTGTTTATTACTGTTGAGCGTCATTTTTACACAAGACAATGACTAGGAATTTGAGATGCAAATTCCTCTCTTGAAAGAATGATGAAAATCACTCCCAAGGTTCATTTAGGCTCGATCTCAACCACGT
Source organism: Chamaecyparis obtusa (assembly GCA_027943335.1). Lineage (NCBI taxonomy): Eukaryota > Viridiplantae > Streptophyta > Pinopsida > Cupressales > Cupressaceae > Chamaecyparis > Chamaecyparis obtusa. Next base: position 759,873 of record BSBK01006749.1, on the reverse strand, counting down.
GGATAGCTCAATTGAAGAGAAATGTGAAACTATTCACAAGGAGGCCTTTGTTGGTTTGATTCTTGAAGAGGTAGTAAAACAAACTTCAACAAAATAATTTTTTTTGTATTTTTTGTATTTTAGGGATGAATGTAATTCCTACTATGCAAATTTAATATGAATCTAAGATTAATCATATTTCCAAATAAATAACAAAATATTTATGGTAATGAAAGATTCAAAGCAAATAACTAGTAAGAAAATTACTACTAGACATAAACCATGAATGTATCAATCTTGTGATTTAAAGAATCGGGAAAATTAAGGAAACCCACACGATAATTTTTTTATAATTGCTCACAAATCATAAAGTGTAGATGCAATCATCAACAAAATGTAAACAATAGATGCAATATTTTTCAAAATTCATCAGAATCACATAGCTGCTAGAAATGCATGCATACACGAGACAAATTTACCCTCAAGCATGGTAAAATTATTCCCCAACAATTCATCACAACAAGATGATGTGAAAATGATTAACACTGAATTAACGGATAAGGGAGATTAATTTGTAACAAAACAACTGGCTCTCTGAAATAAATGAACTAGCATGCACAAATTCATAAATTTTGCAATGATAGCAGAATTCTCACACCATGATTGAAGCACCAATTGCACATAATTTTATTACAACAAAATATCGACCATAATTATGTTGAATCATTTTGATGAGATATATAGTGCTTCAATTATGAAATTTAGAAACCCGTAGCTAGGGTCCCTACTACTACAAATTTGATAAAATAACATTATTTATATGGATTGCTAATGAAAAATTACTCCTAAACTATCTGTAATCATGTTTGCATGGATTTTAATCCATTTGCATTACATGTACATGAGAAAACAAGGCCAAATTTGCCCAACAAACAAGAGATTGGAGCTGGAGTTTCACCATTCTTTAACTAGAGTGTTCTTCTAAAACTGGAGTTCCTCCTTGGAATCTTAATTTTGGCTCTTTTTCGTGAGTCCAATTGATTGATAACTTCTAGGTAAGAAAAAATGACTCCAAACATGCATGCAATTTGATCTAAAACAAACCCTCCATGCAAATTATTTCCATGTCAAAATGGCCCATAAATTTCAGACACTGACCCTAACTTCAAAAATTGACAAGCTAAAAAATTTCTAAGTGTGAATCCTAATGACTCCCAAAATTTTAGACTTTCGGAGTCTAAAAGACCAAAAAATTGAATCTAGAAAAATGGATAAGTGTCAAAAAATTTCCTATTGTCAAATTTGATTATGTCCAAAACTAAACACTTAGTCTTTTGGAAGGATCTGTAGGTGCACCTTGCGGAGTCTTTCCACTATCTCATGTACTTCTTCGAAGTCTGCAACTTGAATGACACTAAGGTGTTATTGTTGCTTCTCCCTAAAGGTGACCAAATCTGTGGAAAAACATTTAATCTCTTCTTCATGATCCATCATTATTTGCATATCCTCAAAATGCAAAAGTTGTTGGAGGTCCTCCTTTGTAATTACACCAGCCAAAATTCCCATGAACTGTTGTTTAATATTCTTTACTGGGTACACTATTTGATTATCTTCATCTTCGTACAACTCAAGGTCAATGACTTCAAATAAATTTTTTATTTCTTTGAACCACATCATTATTTTAGTTGTCTTTTATTTACTTTAGTTAGGCATTTTTGATACACTTTTACAATTTGACCTATGTCCCTGACCCAGGTCTCAAAATTGTCAAGCTCTGACCCTTCATATACCTTAACCAAAATATGGAATAATTTCTTCTTTATTATCTTCACATCCTTGATAATATTTTTCCACTTTTCAAACCCCACATCCAACCCTTCTTCGACACCTATCACGTCCTTCAATTTGGTGATCTCCTGAAGAATGACTTTAAATGGCCTCAAAATTGCTTGGATGGTGGCATTCCCGAACTTCTCAAAATTGGCCTTCCAATCTAAACATGCATGAATAAAAGAATGTGATATATCTTTCGGTAATTCTAGTGTAGCTATCTTCTCTAAGATAGCCTGTAATGAGGCTTTAGGGTTATCTAGGTCAATGAGACCTTCTATCTTAATAATGAATTTCTTCAATGCTTCATTCTACTTTGATAATGCATCTATTTTCTCTTCATGCTTATCCATGAATCCTAAGGCATGTTTTAAACCAATTGCATTAGAATTTTTACTCCCTTCCCTTGTAGGTTCACTTAAACCAACTTCTTCAAAAGTATAATCTTCGGGAGTTATCTCTACAACACTAGTACTAATAGTTGGTACCACCACCTGCACTTTCCATCGGCCTCTATGGTCCTGAGTGACATAAGAAATTATTCTTGTTTGGGTGTTGGATTATCCTCTGTGAAAAGTTTGACCTAAGACAACCATGTATGTGTCTTCTTCCTCAGTGTATGCTCTTCTCCTCGGTTGTATCTCCTTAGTGAATCATGTGGGTTTGGTAAATGCAGTGACAGGCTCATATGGGGCAATCTTTAAAATAGAATTCATTTCTCTTTCATCTCAAATTTTTACCTCTTCCCCTTCTTCTTTCTCTAGAGATTCCCTTATTTTTTAATTTTATTTTTCCTCTAGCTCTTCCTCTTCTGCTTCCTAAAGTTGTTCCTCAATAATGGGATTTGGTTCTTCTAGTAGGTCCTCATGAGAAGTACTATCTTCCCTTTTAGGCTCTTCAGGATCTTGTTGGGATTCTACATCCGTAGATGAGATCATCAATATCTCTATCCATAAACCTATTACTTGTCTTGCCCTTTTGTGTGAGGTTGATGAAAACATTGGTGGTGAAGGAGCTTGAGTGGTTAGAGTTGAAGAAAATATGGAAACTGGAGGTGGAGTAGTAGTAATTTGAATAGAAGGCAAATGTATAGGATGTGAAGTTAGCAGGGGAGTTGGTATAGGAAGTTGAGATGTACTTTGTTCTACTATTATATACATTGTAGTCTCCTTGCTAACTGGTGTCTCTTGTGGTAACTTTCCTTGTTCTGATTCTGACATTTTCATATTTGGGAGATCCTGAGTAGCTTCTACTTCTACTTCCTTCTCCACCTCCATTGACTCTCATTTGGGTGGAAGCATTTGTGTATCTAACTCTTTCTCAGTTGTCGATTCCTCCAATGGTTGTTCAATAATAGGGGTAATGAATTGGGAGGGAGGAGTGAGTAACTCACTGAGTAAATGGAACCTATTCTTCAGTATTTATGTCTATAGTTTGTTCTACCATTGTATCTAGGGATGTTTTCAAAATTAGAAACATAAAATTTATTCGAACTAAGGAAATCCTGGGGATCTACTTGCTCCTCTTGTGGACATATGTCTACATCAGTCAGAGAATTTTCTTCTTGAGCTCTTCTTTGATGCATATGCTTGTCCTTATGAAATATATGACTAAGCAGTAGGTGGAGTAATACCCCCCTTCTTTTTCTTTCTGATTTTTCCTTTAGATTTGAGTCATATACTACTGGTTGATCATGTCTATAAATTGTTTTCAACTTTTGAGGAGCAGTGCCTTTGAACTTAGGCATTATTAGTTTCTCGCCCTTCCTCTTTTCTCCTTTCTAAGGTGGGTCAAGTTGCGGCCTCATTGGGATGGGATATAATTTGAAAGGCCTTTTGATCAATTCCTTAGTAGTTGTTATCACATGTTTGGCCTTGAATTCAATATTTACATTTTCTTCTTTATCTACTTCTACATTCAAAATGGCCCTTGCAAATATATTATCTTGATTGTATAGTGGGTCTAGGACATATTCAGTATCCATCTCCCAGAATTTAGGTGAAATGAAAAGATCTATAGCATCTTGTGCAAGGTTGAGGAACACTTTTTAATACTCTCTAATCTTGACCTCATAGTCATATACACAGTTTATCTAATGATCTTAAATGTGAGGCTCATGAACGTATTGCCTACCCATGATGTGGCTATAAGTGTCTATGGGATCAAACCTAGTTCTGATCAAATTAAACAGTTGCAAGGGACATTCATCCCATTCAAAGGCAATATACTTACATACTTTCATGTCTTGCAGAGAGTGAGGGCTGATGGAAATGAGGATGTCCCTACAATGTTTCTTCTTATGCTTAATATGTTCATAGGAGTCAAAAAGTTGCCTAGACATCTCCAAAAGAATTATTCTATCTGGGGGGTACTTGGAAAGCTTATTTGGATAAAGAGTACACCCTGCCACTCTAATGTATGTGAAAGTTTTAAATTGAATATAGTAGGCACCTATCACCCTAACTTTAGTAGTAGCTTCCTCTGAGAGTCTCTTTGAATAATCACCCTCAATTGGGTAGATGATTGCAAAGACAAAGGAATCATTGACAATCCTGTACTCTGAGCTATCTTTATCTAACTTCTCTTTCTTAACCAGCTATGGATATACAGTAAATGGCCATGCATTTGATTGACCAAAAGTTCCTCTTTTTGTTAACCTTGGGTATTCTTCCCCGACGACCAATAGATAGACCACCTAGGTAGTCATATAGAAATGGAGATTGTTCTTTGCTGCAACCAATTGCTTATCCAATTTATCACTAATAATAGGGGCCCAATCAAATCTAGCCCTTCTCCCCTTAATCCTTTCTATAAGAAAAATCATTCAATGTTCCAGTTGGATAGATTGAGGAAGTCCATATAGTCTACTTAGCATAGTTACTATTGCCTAAATATCATCTTTCAAGTATCCCCTCCTCATGTCAATTATTTCCAATTTTTTTAGGAAGGGTCTTTTCCAGATACTCCTTGTTTATAATTTCATAAGTGAGATCAGTATTTTTATTAAACCATTTTAATCACTTATTGATGGAGAATGAGTAGAATCTATCTATCCCCTTTGGCAAGTGAAACACATCTTCAATATTGTCTGGCCTGATATTCAAACTAATATCTCTTATTCTATTCTTCACTACCCTCTCATTAGGAATATAGTGTTGTGTGAGGGTCATGATCATATCTGAAGATAAGATGGATATTAGATGAGTTGCAGTGTTGACAAGACTTGAAATCACAAGAGAAGTGCAGTTAGCAGATCTTCCATCGAGGTTGGCACACTAGGTGAGGAAATCATTCTAGTATACATTCCCAATGTCGGTATCTATGACTTCACTATACAAATTCCCAACCTTAGAAGGAGCATGGTATCCTCTAAACAAGAACTTCATTTCTAACACAACTTTTTATTTAGCATTCTACAATAAAAAACATAACCATCAACAAACATTTATTGAAATAAATTAAAAAAAACTAAGCAAAGGGATCTTAGTGAACTCAAAAGCTTGAAATCAGCAAAAAGCCAAGTTTAACTTTGTTTTAGGAGCTTTGGAGTTGTGGACACTGAATACATCATCAACCTCTGAAAGGGAAAAAATGAATGCTTTGTGAATGCGGGATTTGGAAGTTGTAGAGTGTGAAAAAATGAGTGGAAATATCAGTGTCAGCAAGTTTGAAAAGGCGAAAAGGTTAATGGAAGGCAGAAAATAGAGTTTCAATGTTTCAGAGAGCAAAAAGGTTATTGGAGGCCGACAAACCAAAAATGTGAAGAGAGAGTGATGGCCTTGTCTTCAATATTGCGGGGTTTCGGGGTACGAAGTGTCTTTTGGAGGCCAAAATGCTGCAAAGCCAAAAGTGACAATAGTTTAGGATATCTCGGGTGTTTCAATGTTTGTAGAGATTGATTACTTATTGATACTTTGGCCTTTTGGGGGTCAAAAACTATGAGATATGAGATGAAGAAATAACAAAAAAACCTAAACCTAACCTAACAATGCTCAAAACTAAGCAAGACCTAAAGGAACAACAACACCTAAGCACTAAAACACTAAAACTGAACCCTAGAAAATCGTAGAACAAGCCAAAATAATAGAAAACCTTAAAAAAGGACAACTACTAAAAATAAAACACCTACCTAAAAACAAGGGGCACAAGATAAATTTGTGATCAAACTCGAAGGTGACACAACAAAAAATGCAATCTGAGAGCGAAATTCCCACTAGGCACCAATACAAGCTTACTGAAAGGAAGCACAAAATTGCCAAGAGTTTTAAAATGACAAGTCACAAAATGAAGAAAATAATGAACCCTTTGTGTTTTTATAACCCTCAAGCCCAGTGACATCATCACTAGGTTTTAGACATTTAGACACCGAAAGTGCGAAAATCATGAGTCATATGTTAGTGGGCTTTCAGACACCGAAACTTTGAAAAGACTTTGCCTTAGCATGTGGGGTTTAGAATTTCAAACATTCAGATCTTCGAGGCTCTAAGGAACACTAAAAGGCCAAAAGTCTGAAAAAAGACTTAAAATACACTTTTAAAAGGGTTTTTCCCTAAAAAAATCTAAAGTAGGAGACCAAACAAGAAAACCTAAAAACTAAGAAAGACAAAACATGCAAAAAGAAGGGGGGGCCCATGGACAAGTGGCCAAAATGTGGGTTGTGTCATTGAACCACAATAGTTTCTTTTATCCCTTTGATGTTTCCTTCTTCTCTTAGTTTTGTTATAGCCCTCTCTAATGCTTCAACCATTATAATATAGAGAAAAGGGGATATCAAATCCTGTTGTCTAAGCCCTCTTGATATATTGAAGAAACCCTCGGTGGTCCCATTTACCAGAACTAAAATGAAAGGGATAGATATGCATTCATATATGAGATTGATCCATTGAATCTTGAAACCAAACGCTTCTATGCATTTGCATAAAAATCTCCAGTCAACTTTATCACATGCCTTCTTAATGTCAAGTTTGATTAACATACTTGGGTTATGGTTTTGTTGTATAAAATGTATTACTTCTTGTGCTATGATTATCCAATCAAAGATGGATCTCCCAAGAATGAATATTGTCTTATCATCTACTATTAAATCTAGTAATATGCCTTTTATCATATTAGCTAGGACTTTTGCTAGAATTTTGTATATTATGTTATATAGGGAAATTGGCCAAAAGTTTTCCACTTTTTACAACTTATCCTTTTTGGGATTAATGTGATGAATGTATTGTTGATTTGTTTTAGAATTCTTCCCAAATTTATAATATTTTCTAAGGCCTCCTCTAATTCATCTCCCAAGAAGTTCTAGCATGTTGGGAATCCATCTCGGCTCGGCCCGGGGTTTTATCTAGACTCATTTGCTTAACTACTATTTCAGCTTATATCTTTGTGAATTTTTCATTAAGTTTCTTATTTTTATCCTTTGTTATAATCTTGGGGATATTTTCTAATATGTTTCTTTGGTCCATTAGGTCTGAGCCTTCCAAATTGTTTAACACTTTTTGGAAAATGTTAACAACATCTTTGTCAATTTCTTAGGGGTCTTTTGTGATACCCCCATCTTCTTTCTAGATTTTGTAGATCTTCTTTTTATTTCTTATTTTCTTAGTGCTATTGTGGAAAAATTTTGTGTTCTTATCTCCATCTTCTAACCATATTTATCTATATTTCCATCTCTAGAATACTTCCTATTTACCTAGGATATCTTCATATTTCCCTACTAACTCTTTTTTTCCAAATATTTTTTCCTAGTCTATACCCTATTTAATTACTTCGTTATTCAATTTTTCTATTTCCTTTTCTATCTTTTCTTTTGGTAAAAGATGTTCCCAAATTGTTCTTTGTTCCAGATTAATATTTTCCTCTTTATTACTTTTAGTTTCAAGGTGAAGTAGAATATTTTGGATCCTATTAACTTTTATCCCTTCAACCATTGTTGTACTAGCTTGATGAAGTTTTCATCTTTTAGCCACATTTTTTCAAATTTAAAGGGACATCTTTGGGTTTTTTATTCATTTTCTATAGTTAATTGGACTGAGAAGTGATCTAATCTCGAAGTAGGGAGAATCTCTCATTTGAGATTATATGGGAGATCATCTAGTTTACCTTTACAGAATAATCTATCTAACTTTTCTTCTATATTGCTAAAATTGAATCTCTAATTATTCCATGTGTAAATCTCATTATCAGTCTTAATATCTAGTATGTTAAATTTTGTATTTCCCAAATTTTGCAGTTAATCAGTGTCTAAGATATCCTCAAACTTCCTCCACTTTTTTCTAAAGTATCTAATATAGCATTGTGATCACCCCCAATTATGCATTTTTGATATGGATGATCTCTTAGAAATCTGTTGATTTCCTCCCATACCTCCTTTTTTCTATTATTCTGAGTAGGTATGTATACATTGATTAATGAGAAGATCATATTATTGTTGTGGCTTTTAATGATTCTACTTTTCCATTTACTTTGGCTACTTAGTTTCAAGAATGATATTTTCCTTGGATCACAAAATATCCCTAACCCTTCTAGCACTCCCTCAACTGCCTCCATTTCCATAAGCCAAATTCATAGCTTCTTCTTGAATTGTTCTATTTCTTGGCTAATCAATGATATACATGTGTTGTTGAACCTTAACATTTTGCACACCAAAAAAAATGTAAAATTTTATGAAAAGATTATTATTTTATTACGCCCTCATGGAAAGATAAGGTCACATCAAGGCACAAGTTTAGATTGTAAGGGGTTCCATGAGACAACCTTAAAGAAAGGCAGTAAAATCATAGACATTGTAAGGATGAAATGGGTATATTACCCAAAAAAAGAGTGATATATTATGTTTACATATGTAAGGTGCATCCAGGAGACAAAAACCAACGTGTATAGAAATTCAAGAACCATGTAGAAGCAATAGAGTTAAAGGTCATTGATAACACCATCTCTATTAATCACCAGTCAGGTGCTCCACCTATAAATACATCATTTGTCTTGTCTTGGTTACAATACAAAAGGCTTTGATTTGTATTTTTAAGATGTATGACATTAGAGTGGAAGCTCCTCAATACACCGCAACATATTTTGTGCATGCTTCCCCTTCCCCTATACTTGTAAGTTTACTCAATACTGCACTCATGAAAACTTTGATCTTTAGGGTTTCATTATAGGTTTAAATAAGTCATTCCCAGGATTCAACTTACTGACATCTAACAGAAAAAAATGCCCATTTCCAAAATTAAGTTTTATAATGATAAATTCTATATGCTCTCTGAGATCAAAATCAACATGCAATGTTTGGAAAAAGAAAGCAGGAATTGTGATCTATATTTAGTTTTGTTTTCATTGGTGTTTAATTATATCATTAAAGAAAAGTGAAAATAAAATTAAATCTACCCAATGCAAATCAAATCTACATAGTGAAAATAAAATCTATGCATTGAGGTCCAGTTGACAGAGTCATATCTGATCAATAGCAAAGCAAATAGAGATTTATAGCATTACAACAACCTTCTAAAATCTAACTTACCAATGCAAATAAATTATTGTGACCTATATTTGATCAAGTTACAAATAAATCACTCGCTAGAAAGAGAGAGGGGTACAATATTTTCATTTTAAGATATCTATTATTACAGTAAGCAATAAAACTAAAATTGTTTACAGTTATAAATGAAATGAGTGCATAGATACTCTTCCATTATTGCTGCTACGAGGCTCTTCATGTGCCCATTTTCTTCTTGTTTTTGGGAGGATCTTTTGTACATTTTTCTAAAAATTGATATCTTTTTGTGTATTGTCACTCTGAATGCATATAGCTTGCACTTATATATCTTGGCTTTTCGAATACCTTGGATTTTTTAATACCTTTATAACTATCAAAGTAGGCCAAAAATCTCTAGGTATAATAAAACATTCAAATGACTATCATTTTTTTTCTTCAAAAAGCCAAATGTTTAAAACCAAATTTTTTTCCACTGTAAGAAGCCTCTCGGATTAAATATTAGATCCACCTTGTAAATACATTCATGAACGCATATTGGGATTGCACATATTTATGAATATGCTTTAATTTTTCTTTAATTCTAGATGTTGACCTTGTATATATAAAGGAATCATGGATAACTTCACAAATGCATGGATCTATGACTGCCACTCCTATATCTTCAATGTTGTTATGCTTTATTGGACATTTTATATGAAAGAAGAATGTATATGGATGGTCAAAGGATCTTCTTACTTGCTTGATAAATCCTCTACTTGGCCATCATGGGAGAGAATCTTTCTAGAATGGAGAAGATCACCTTCAAAATACCTTGGATGCTTAGAGAGATGCTAGATCTTAGGTGCTTTCCTTCAAATATTTGAGAATTATTGATAATCTTGATCATGGTTCTTCTTGGTTTTCAATAATGGATGGATACCAAAATGAGGAGATATAGGGTGCTTATATACCTCATCACACATTTCATGATTAAAAAATAAGCTAGATTGATCATGGGATCTTATTTCCCATTGAAACACCACAATGATGCCTTGATTTAAATTTGGTCCCAAACCTATGTTAGAATAAAAATGTCCCAATAAACTAAGAGGGGGGGGGTGTGAATCAATTGATGCCAAACATGTCAGATAAAACATTAAGTGTAGATTTTAATGCTTAACCAAATAACTGGACATAAAAGCAAAAGCAACAATAACACATGGACACACTTGAACACCAAATTTGTTCTCGAGGAAACCCTATTAAGGGAAAACCCCAATGGATATGGTACCCAAAAATATATGCACTATGAGAATAATGACCCTTTTAGGAGTGAGTAATATAATAGGTAGGTCCTAGTTAAAGGACATACCCTTTTAGGAGTCTTTACAACTAATCCGTGTTAAAGGATTGACCCTATTAGAAGTCACAACCCTATTAGGAGCTTACAAATAGATCACTTGATCAAAGGTTTGAAGGTTAAATCAACCCTCAAGATCCTCAATCCTCACTTCTAATATGAATACAAATTCATTTCCTGAAACTTCTTCCAGCACTCAACCACTACCAAGTGAGTTCCACATTTTTCTCCAGATGCACAATCTCTTCTCTCCAAATAGTAGCCTATGCAACCTCAATCTTGCATACCTTTTCATTGTTGGCACATACATCCACACACTACAAAGGCAAGGAATTCCTTCCTTATATACAAGTTTCATACATTAAATCTGAGTCGACCAATATAGGATAAATCCTATTTACAAAATAAATATAGACCCATGCTAAGATACACATGGTATCCCCTACAATATTACAAAAATTCAAATTGATAATTTAAGTTCCAAGATCTGAGATTCATGCTTAATCATCCAAGAACACACTACATATTCCTAGTCGGCTTCCAATTAGGTCTTCTCTAAGTCACACACCATATTTGACGTCATCTGTCCCTATAGGACTCTACAATCACACAATAATCTCACCATATTGTCTTCAATATGATCACATGCTCACAAAAGATAAATCATTCATCCATGGAAGCTATACTGAAAGTTTTGAGATGAACTTTGTAGGTCTCCCTGTCATTGGCCTATTTACCAATCTTCACTAATTCAGTCATAACTTCAAAAAATGAACTCATAAACATTTGTGATCACACAATAGAGTAGTACAAATGATTTACTACTCTCAAATTTATTCGCATATGCCAATTCATTGTATAGTGTCCGTACAATTCTCTGCAACCTTTCTATCCAATCTGTAAGTAATCAATGAATAACATCTTTGTAACATATGATGACATCAATGAAAAACACTGAATGCCAACACCTTGGAATGCAAAAATTCATACACTATTATCAACAATCTCCTCCTTTGGCATTGATGGAAACATATGAGAAAAACTATCAACCCAAAAGTCATCTTCTCAACTCCAGAGTAATACTGTCTACACAATGTGCTTCTTTCTCTCTTATACGACCTTCTCAATATCCTCTTCAAAGCTATCTTGAATGGGTGAGGGTTTCTTCTATAAATGTCTCCCCCATTACTGAACCACTCTTCCCTTAGCTTCTCTCCTCTTTTCTGCAACTCAGCTTCTTTCCTCTATTCTACTCCTTTCACTGATTCTCTCCCCCTTTAGATACTAGTGGGGTTTTTCTCAACTACTCTCCCCCTTTGACATCAATGGAAAAGGGTGCCAAAATAATTCTCCATACACTACAAGGTGTAACATTTTCAAATCTTCATTGCCCTAGGTGTACAATCACCTTGATCTCTTCTGTCAGCTCAAACAATTACTCCCCCTGAGGAGTAAACCTTTGCATCAAGTTCAAAATGCTAAGGCTCTAATCACAAGTGGAATGATTCACTTATAAATCTCCTTAGTTGCTTTCAGGTGGGGCTCTGATCCCAAGTTTACCTCTGAGATACTCAAAGATATATTTTCTCAGTGGTTTAGTGAAGATGTCATCAATATGCTCCTTTATACTAACATACGCAAGCTTCACCTCTTTCTCTACCACTTTATCGCTCAAAAAGTGATACTTGATTGAAATATGCTTGGTCTTAGAATGCATCACATAGTTCTAAGACATATTCACAGTACTTGTTTTATCACAATGTATGATAATACGTTCTCCAAGATTTATATCAATATCTTTCAACATTTGTTTCATCCATACAATTTGTGTGCAATTAATTATAGATGTGACATACTCTAACTCTGTTGTAGATTGAGCTATGCAATCCTACTTCTTTCTAAGCCAAGAAACTAAACTCTTTCCAAGGAGAAAGGCTCTACTACTTGTGATTTTTCTATCATCAATGTTTCCTGCCCAATCCGCATTAGTATAGGCATGAAATGAGAAGTCCTTAGACCTATCATACCAAAGCCCAAACTCAACTATTCCTTTAAGATATCTAAATATCCTTTTTACAACCATAAAGTGTGTTTACTTGGGACCTATCTAGAATCTTGCAACATTCCAACAACACTTGCAATTTCAAGTCTTGTATGTGTCAAATACTGAAGACCTCCAATCATGGATTTCTACTTGGTTTGTGGTGTGTTATTTATCTCGTCTGTAGTAGACAACTTATTACCTATCACCATAGGAGTTCCAACTAGTTTACTATCATCTATGCCAAACTTCTTGAGCAATTCCTTAAGATACTTAGTCTGGGATATGAAAATCCCATACTTGCTCTGATTAATCTGCAGTCCTAGGAAGAATTTCATCTCCCAAATCATTGACATCTCAAATTCACCTTTCATTTCTTCTAAAAACTTTTTACTCATAGCATCATTACCACCAAAAATGATATCAACAATAAAAAATTCTACAATTAAGATGCCTTCATCAATAATTCTCAAGTACAAATTATTATTTGCACTTCCTTTCTTGAAACCCAAATGAATTAGATACTTATCTAACCTTGTATACCAAGCTCTAGGTACTTATTTTAAACCATACAATGCTTTCTTTAATCTACAAACCATATCTTTTTTACTTGACAAGGGAAAACCATCAGGTTGCTCAATTTAGACTTCTTCCTCCAAATCACAATTAAGAAATGTTGACTTGACATCCATCTGATATACCTTGAAATCCTTGTATGCATGCCTAAGCTAGAAGTAGCCTAATTGCCTCTAAGCTCGCAACAGGTGCAAAGGTCTCTTCAAAGTCAATTCCTTCTTACTGTGAATATCCCTTGCATACTAGTCTTTCTTTGTTCTTGATTACAATGTCATCTTCATTCATCTTGTTTCTAAAAACCCATTTAGTACCTATGACATTCTTATCTTTAGGTCTTAGAATCAATTCACAAGTATTGTTCTTCTAAATTTGATCCAGTTCTTCCTTCATGGCTTTGATCCATGACTCATCCCTGCAAGATTCATCAGTAGAATATGGTTCAACCTGTGAGATCAAACAAATACCATCTCTTATTTTCAACCTTGTCCTAGTGCCTTGACTGTTGTCTCCAACGATCTGATCTTGTGGATGATACATCTAAACATACTTTGGTGTAGTTTTTTCTTTTAGATCCACAAATATACCATTAAATGTCAACCAAATATCCCATGGAGGCTCTTTATATTTCTCTCTTCATCTCATGTGTTTTAACCTGGTGCCTGATTTTGACTTTGATTCTGATCATGGTCCTCATTCTGAATACACTTAATAAGATCTGGGTCATAAGGATTGAACTCGCAAGTTATTTCCTACACTTGAAACCTTTCATAAACTCTAACATTTGCAGTCTCAATCATCTTCCTAGTTCTCAAATTATAACATCTATATGCCTTTATTTTTGTATAATATCTAAGAAATATTCCTTCATCACTTCTTGCATCAAACTTTCCAATGCAATCACCTCTCTTAATGTAACACTTGCTTCCAAATATTCTAAAATATTTGACAAAAGGTGTTCATCCATACCATAATTCAAATGGAGTTTTACCAGTACCTTCTATGATTTGAGCTCTGTTCATGGTGTATACTACAATGTTGACTTCTTCTCTCTAATGTATGTGTGCTACATTTCCTTTAATTAGCATGGTTCTTATTACATCAAGAGCTGATCTATTCCTCCTCTCTGCTACACCATTTTGTTATGGTGTCCTAGGTGTAGAAGTTTGTCTTGATATTCCATTTTCTTCACATAAGGTATTGAACTCACTTAATGTGAAGTCTCCACCTCTATCTGATCTTAAGCACTTAATCTTCAATCATGATTCATCCTCAACTTTTGCTTTATAAAACATGAAGGTTTCAAAAGCTTCTGATTTATCTCTAAGAAAACCAACCCACATCATCTTAGAATAATCATCAATAAACATAATATAGTACATGTCTCCAAAGTAAGACCTGGTCTAAGTAGGTCCATAAAGATCTGTATGAATCAGATCCAACTTATTGTTCACAAAAAAATCTTTGCTCCCAAATATGCTCCTCATTTTCTTTCTCGTAACACATTCTCTGCATGTTGTGTTAGTTGGCTTCACAATCTTAGGTATATCTCTTATAATATTATTATTTTAGGCCTTTACCATGTTATTAAATTTTATATGATAGAATCTCCTATGCCATAACCAATAGTCATGTATCTTCACAACAAAGAAACTTACCTCAATAGAGTTTATCTGAAAGAAATTACCTCTTGTCTTTGTACCATATAAAATTAGATCTCCATTAGCACCTCTAATTGTGCAGTGACCATCCTTGAATTTTAGATGATATCCCTTATCAATTAGCTGACCAACACTTAGCAAGCTATGTTTTAATCCATCAACAAACAATACATCATTCATGTTAGTTTTTCCATCTAATGTAATAGATTCTCTTCCAACAATCATCCTAGGAGTATTGTCACAAAATCTGATGACACCACCATCATACTTCTTAAATTCAATGAAACTATATTTATCACCAGTCATATGATGTGAACATCCACTATCTATAATCTAATCAGACTTCTTATCAACATGAAAAACTAGTACCTTTTCTTCATGAATAGGTTCTTCATCTTTGGTAGCCACAAATCCCAATACATCATTTAGCTCATCCTCATCATTTGACGCACCATCACTAGCATAATATCATTAATTATCTTTCTTGAACTCTCCAAACTTAGGCTTATGTTTAGGAATCATAGTTGGACATCTAGAAGCAAAATGACCAACTTTATTACAGTTAAAGCATTTCAAAGGTAACTTTCCTTCAAACTTACCTTTTCCTTTTATTTCTCTCCTTTCAATCAGGGCCATAATCTTCTCATCAATATTATTTTCAATTCTTTCAATCTCCTCCAATTCTTTAGCATACTCTCCAAGTTCTTCATTGTACTTGCTCATCCTGCTAGATCCTACAAAGTTGGGTCCAGACTTCTTGTCATTATGAACATTCACCTTAAAAGTTGTCTCAATCTTTGGTAGATCATCCTTAATCTCTGTGGTCTCAAATGTAGTTAGCTTGGCTACCAAAATTTCTCTGGTAAAATCCTTGTTGAATGGAATGGTATCTTCTATGGCATGTACCTTAGTTATGTACATAGGTGTTAAAGATCTTAGAATCTTTGTTGTAACCTCATTTTCAATATATGTACCTCCATTACTCCTAATTCTAGTTACACATTTAGTAACCCTTTGAACAAACATTCTTATTATCTCATATTCCCTCATCTAGAGTGTTTCCATTTTCACTCTCCAATTCTGTAATTTGGCTCTTTTAGTGTATCGAATGCCTTAGTTAGATCTCTGATCTCAGAGAATTCTCCTTCTGATAATGAACTGAGCAGTGCCTCTCTTGCCAACATGTTGCACTAAAACAACTCCAATTCCTCATTAGTGGTAGTAGCGTCATTTAATTGATCTTTAGCCTTTGATGTAATATGTTTGCTAGTTATTGTCCAATATTTTATCCCCATGCAAAACATGTGAGTCTTCATTTTGTCTTACCATGCTCCAAAGTTGTTTGCATCAAATTTGGGACTATCTTTCTTGAAGTAAGACATCTTGATCTTTTCCTCAAGCGGTCAAGATTTCTCTCTGAGGACCAATAGCTCTAATACCAATTGTTAGAATAACAATGTCCCAATAAATTGAGAGGGGGGGGGGGAGGTGTGAATCAATTGATGCCAAAAATATCAGATAAAACCTTAAGTGTAAACTTCAATGCTTAACCAAATAACTAAACATCAAAGTAAATCAACAGTAACACATGAAAACACTTGAACACCAAATTTATTCTTGAGGAAACCCTATTAAGGGGAAAACCTCGGTGGGGATGGTACCCAAAAATATTTGCACTATGAAAATAATGACCCTTTTAGGAGTCCTAACCCTATTAGGAGCTGAGTAATAGAATAGGCAGGTCCTAGTTAAAGGACATACCCTCTTAGGAGTCTTTAAAACTAATACATGTTAAAGGATTGACTCTGTTAGGAGTCAAAACTTTGTTAGGAGCTTACAAAAATATCACCTAATGAAAGGTTTGAAGGTTAAAACCACCCTCGGGATCCTCAATCCTCACTTCTTATATGATTACAATTTTTGTTCCTGAAACTGCTACCAACACTCAGCCACTACCAAGCGAGTTCCACCTTGTACTCCATATGCACAATCTCTGCTCTCCAAATAGTATCATATGCATCCTCAAGCTTGTATACCTTTTCATTTTTCACACATACAACCACACACTATAAATGCAAGGAATTCCTTCCGTATATATAAGTTTCATACTTTAAATATGGGTATGATAGTATAGGATAAATCCTATTTAAAATATACATATATACCCATGCCAAGATACACAGTATCCCCTAAAACATCACAACAATTAAAATTCATAATTCAAGTTCCAATATATGACATCCACACTTAATTATCCAAGAACACGCTACATATTCCTGGTCAGCTTCCTAGGTCTTCACTAAATCACACGCCACAGTTGACATCATCCATCCCTCTAGGACTCTACAATCACACAATAATCTTTCCATCCTATCTTCAATATGATCACATTCTCACAAAAAATAAATCATTCATCCATGGAAGCTATACTGAAATTTCAGAGACCAACTCTGCAAGTCTCCTGGTCACTGGCCTATAGACCAATCTTCACTAATTCAGTCATAACTTCAACAAATGAACTCATAAACATCTGTAATCACACAATATAGTAGTATAGATGATTTACTACTCTCAACTCTATTCACATGTTCCAATTCATTGTACAATACCCGTACAATTCTCTATAACATGTCCATCTTGTCTAAAAGCAGTCTCTGGATAACATCTTTATAACATATGTTAACATCAATGACAAACACTAAATGGAAACACCTTGGAATGCAACAATTCCAACACTATTCTCAACAACCTATGGGAACACAATGCATTCATAGGAACATAGAGCCTAGGGTGTTATGTACCTAGGAAAAATTACCAAAATTTAAATGGGGAGCTAGGACGATACGATAGACGTTGGATCAGGGGGAGATAGGTAGCTAGATAAAGAATAATAGACATAAAATCTCAAAATTATCAAAATGGGGCCTAACTAAGCATCTAATTATGTGTGCTAAATTTTTAAGATGGTACATTTAGCCCCCACTTTAGTGGGAGTATGAGACAACTTCATGCTCACGGTAATGTAAATCAATGCATTAGAATTTTTTTATCAAGGTTAAGGAGACAAGAAAACACCAAGCCCATAAGTGACTTAGATCCTCATCAAATCCAAAATCAACATAAGAGAGAGAGAGAGAGATGACCAAAAATCATATTAAGGTATTGCCTTACTATGGATCATGCAAAGGGAAAATGTTGTTGCAAAATATGGAATTGAAAGTCTAGCAAGTTGTGAGATGCTAGTCAACCCATCAAAACAAATGGGACTAGTTCTTAAGGAGAGACTATCTCCATTAAGGTATCTACAAAAGTGGTCAATCTAAGAAATAAATGAAAGTGAATGGTCAAATGACCAAATGAAAGAAGGATCAACCTTAGGATCCACACAAAAAAATAATAGGGCATGATAATGTGAAAATGAACACAAGGAAAACATTGTCTCCTTAGACATCTACATAAGAGATTGCACTGAATCATGTTGTGTGTGTGTAAAATGTGAAATAAGGAGTAGAGTGCATGCCCCCACATTAAAGCAATTGCAAATGCCTTAATGGGAGAAATAGCTTTAATAGAGCATACGTGCACCCACAAGATGCATTTTTTCTATGATTCCCCCAAGAAAGGATAAATCAAGGGAAATGAATCACATGAAAAAAGAGAGAAAAAAAGGGGATCCACTAACTCTTGGGTCAATATGATCATATGATAACTCATGCATATTAGAATTATATAAAAATGAACTATCATCATTCCCTCCAGATAGAAGAATTACAAGCACAATGGAAGAAGGTCACATAAGAGATAAAATGAAACATCTTTTTGGACTAGTATTTGTGTGTGTGAAAATTGTACCTGATCTGTAGACACAACACTTCAGTAAAACATTAGAGGTTAGCTAAAATCAAAATCGTGCAAAATTGAAATCTAATTTAACCAAGCGATTTACTACCTTCTAGTAGGTGCGAGATTGATGTTCTCAGATTGTAATCGAGATCAGTGACCTAGACGACACCTAAATGAAGGATTTGAATGCAATTGATCTAGATATGAAATTGAATGCAATTAAGCTATTTTTTTTTTATATTTTCTATGCAATAAGAATGATAAACTGATATGCTATGAATGCTATTGAAAACTGATATGAAATGAATGCTAAATGATCTAACAATGAAGATTCTAACAATGATATGAAAACTATGAAATTCTATTCTAAGATATAAAAACTATGCAATTGAAATTGATCTCACAAAGCTTTGAATTCGCAAGTTGATTCCTCAGCCTCCAATTCTCCAACGTGATTGTGCAAAAATATGAGATGCTTGGATGCAAATTTTGAGAGATGATTGAGAGATGAGTTATGAAGAGATGAGCCTTGTTTTTATAGAAATCCAAAGCTTTGGAGGTGCATGAGAAAAAGCCATAAATCACTCAAATAACTCAGGTTGATTTTTGAGTTATTTTTAAATGTGGATAATTAACTCACAAAAATCATGCAAAAGCATAGTTCAACTCGAATTAGAAGTTTAGATCCACTTTAAAACTCAAAAAGATGTTGAGTTTCAAAAAGCTAACAACTTGCATTGATTTTCCAATTTTGAGTTTAACTGGTCCTCGAATGTGCACATGGATAATTATGATTTAATAAATAAATAAAGTGATTTATTCTCAACTTAACTGCTTTTTGAAATAAAATAATTAATTTATGGGTTAATTAACTATTTTACCAAACTTTTATTAAAAACTATATTATTAAATAATGACAACTTGCTTTAATTAATTAAATAAGAATTTAATCAATTATTCATATGATATTAGATTTATTGTCAAAATTAAATAATACAATTAATAATAGATAGAATTAAATTTAATTAAACAATTAAGTGGCAAGATATTAAATCTAATTAATTAAATATGAAAATATTCAATTAATCAAACTTTAGGATAAATGTGATTTATTGCCAAATAATTATAAAATTAAAGATAATTATGATGATTAGGAATATTACTAGGAATATTCCCCGATGCAGAATTTAAGATAATCAATTAGGATTCGATGATGTTTAGATGTGCCTTAGGTTAGGACTTTGATGTCAATTTCATTCGAATTGTTGATATTGGAGGTTAATGAACATATAGCCCATTTTTGGGGTATTACAATATTATGGAGACCAAAAAGAATGGTATCTACAATTTTACATCATTTCCAATTAGGTAACACAAAGGCACATTTAGGAATAATGGAACATGCACAAAATAACACATATATGACATATATAAGAAAAGAGATAAAAATAGAGGAATGTCACAACATTTTCATTCCTTTATCACCTTTCACCAACAATAAAAACAAGGTCCATTTAAAGAAATATAAAAAAACATATAAAAAGAAACACATCATGGGGGAAGCACATTAAAACAAGAAAATACAAATAAATCTACTATATAAGAGGATATAATCAATCATATCACATGCCCCCCATCTTAGTATGTATCATTAAGGGAAGGTGGTAAACACACAAGAGGAGTAACATAAAGAATGATAGATGTAACAATAGACAATTCCAAACAAGGACCATGCTCTAAGGATGAGTCACTTTATTTATCACCGGGATCAAGAGATAATTGTTTTGCAAGTTTAGCTAGTAATTCATTATTAACATCAATAAGCTCATACATGTCGTAAAAATCACTAGCATGAACATCATTTGTATTAGATACATTGAAATCATAATCAATAGTATCTTCTTCATCTAGATTAATCAAAATAGGATCTCTAATCTAAATAGAATCATCGTGTTTGTTCAATTTCATCTTCTTAAGATTAACTTCCTCCCTTGGGCCATGTATAGGTTGATAAAAGGGAATTAAATCATCAGTAGGTTTCTTAAGGGATGAAAGGTTTTGGGAAGCATATTCACGGGCTCTAACATGATGTTTATAATGATGGTCATGAGAACAACAATTACATTTTGTTATGTTTGAGATTTTATTTGGTTTAGGATCAATCAACATCTGATCCTTTTATTTAGGATGAATAATAGAAGACACCACACTAGGTTAAGAGATAGAAATTGCATATCATTTATAGGATATAGGAGGTGTGGAATATCTAGGAATAAGTCTAGGTCTAGGGCAAGGAGATGGAACTATAGGAGAGGAATTTCCAAGTGCACAAATATTATTAATTTTGATTTTTTAATAGGATAGGAAATAGTTATTTTTGTGAGGTTGAACTAGTTGAGGCATGCAAGGCCAAAAGAAGTCAAGGTGAAAGTTCCCTCTAGTAGCTAAAGGCTAATAGAGACTACAGTTAATCGTGATGATTTCTCTATCATAGGGAAATTGTGGGGAAATTTCAAACACTTATGGATAAGAGAGGCTATAAATTTCATGAAGGTGAGCCAACAAAGACCAAGTCTAACTTGAAAGTGATCAAAAGTTTGGATGACGAAAAAGGTGACATCTAAGGTTTTCTTACCAAATTCTACTTGAAAGGTAATGGAACCATGGGTAAGACAAGTGAAACCATTGAATATTTTTATCATTCTATCATATTTCTCATAAAAATATCATTGGAGCTATCTAGTGTAAAGATGTTATTCAATTATAACATTCACCCTACAAGTAGGATCTAAAAGAACTCCATGAGAGGGGAGATCATTAATCTTTGTAACAATGTAAAGAGGACCATCAGGTGCCTTAATATTCTCCTTAGGATCAAATGTAATGTAAATATCAGGTTTAGGCTTGGGTTTACGTTTAGGTTCGGATTGATCAATAAATTTGACAATATTATTGGCCTTAGTACACTCAACATAACAACTCACAATGGTAGGAGAGTCAACAACATGGATGGAGGAAGAAGGTAAAGAATGGATAGGCTCAATGGTATTAGTTGAATGAGAAAGTAAGGAATTGGTATAAATTTTCAAGTTTTGGTTTGGAAGGGCATCTAATTTTTTTCCTTGATCATTAACACCCTTTACAAACATAGAATTAGCAGCAATGGGGTCTTGAACAATAGATTTCAAATGAAAATACTTTTTAGTGTCATGATACGATTGGAAATGGTATTGGAAAAAATATATGTGATCAAAGTTCTTGTTGGTTTGTTTGCAAGGATCAATTGGCTTAATTGGAGGAATCATTAAGACATTGGCATTAAGAAAATTCAACACCACATTATACAAAGATTTAGAAAGAGGTGTAAAATTACAAGGTTTAAAAAAAGACGACAAAGGAGCCACACTTCTGGATGCTTTTACCACTTGAGCATCAATGTTTTTTGATGAATTATTGACCTTGATGAAGCATTTTGGATTTTGAAACTTTTTAAAAGACTTGAATATGACATCACTCTTATCAACTGGATCCATTGAAGTGGTGCTCTCAAATCGACTCACTTGAAGCTAATAATTATGAAGCACCACACACAATTGAGTAAAAGTGGAGAATTCAAAAACTAATATGTTATCTCTAATGTCTTTTTTTAAATTAGTAATTAAAAAAAAACCCAAATATCAATACCAGGCATACGATAAGAAATTTAAGCATACAAACACTTAACTCTACCAATGAAATTAGTCATTATTTCTTTAACACCTTGTTTACAATGCATTAAGCCAATCAAATAAACCTTATGACCAATATTATTTTGAAACTATTGAATTAAAGCATTAGCAAGATTTTGGAAGCAATCAATGGAATAAGGAGGTAAAGAACAATACCATTGCAAGGCCTTATCTTGAAAGGTTCTGATAAATAGTTTAGCCACGAACCTATGATTATGAGAAAAAGTCACTACACAACATTTGAAAGGTCTTAACATGAGTCAAGGGATCACCTTTACCATTATAAGTTTCAAAATGGAGTATTTCCATGTACTGAGGGATAATGACACAAATAATGTCTAAGGACAAAGAGCTAGCAATATCACATGTGGGAATGTTGAATTTGTATTGATTCATGGAGGTACTTTGTTGTTCCAAGGATGAAACAATTTGAGAAAGACTATTGATAGTGGGTTCGGTAGAGGGATTGGTATGCGACATGTGTGAAATATTGGGACCATTATGAGAAATAGAAGAAACATTGGAATAGAAAAATAGAACATTTTTGTATGTAGGCATGGATGAAGGTTGGGAAACATATGGAAAACATGGAGGAACAATATGATTAGGAATGTTTCTCAATACTAACATGTATGAGATTGATATTTGAAATGGATGTAATCATGAGAGGTGGATCATAAGTAGAAATACTAGGTAATGAGGTAGGAGTGAGAAGAGAAGTCTCAACACTAGTGGGAGGTTGAGTTAAACCTAGATCTTGAGCTAAATCGTTAAGAGGCTTAGCATTACTATCAACTAGGGATAACTTTAGTGGTGAATATTTGCTAATTGGAAAATATTTAGTATTCATGATCTCAAAATTGGTGAATAAGTGGGACTAGATGGGGTGGTCGGATTGCCCTAACTTTAATTTTTTTTGGTCAAATACAATTAAATTCACCACCTTTTTTATTAATTAATTTCATCTATTTTAAGGATTTCACCAATAGAATCTATATTTTCCGAATGTTTTATTTAATATTTTCACCTGCAATTTTGGAAGTGTGTCTTAATTGACATATTCAACAATATGTGGTCAACATTTAAGGTTAGGACACAAGTTAAGTATATATATTTGACATGTGTCTCTATTTCAAAGACTTTCTATTGAATTTTTTGTCTTTTAAAACTTTGGCCCAAAATTGATTTGATAATGGACATGTGTCTTTATTCCATTGACTTTTTAAGGAATTTTGTATCCTTTAAAAGTTTGTCCCAAAATGGAATTTACGCCACCGATCTAGGATCATCCACCGATTACAAAAATAGGGTTAGTATATGTTATATGATAGAAAATTAACTTAGTATGCCTCAATTTGGGGGGAAATCGCACTAATAAAAGTGGGGAAAATTTATCCTTCGTGGTTTCTAGGTATGTATGCCTATCGTTGTGATTTTCTTCAATACTGAAATATTTGCCAAGATTTTATAGAATTTTTATATGATTGAAAAAATCACCAATGCAAACTAATATTTTTTCCTTTCAAATTAAATTTTTTTGGCAACAATATAAAATTTTTTCCCCCAAAGTAATGTAGGATTTGCCAGAATTTTACACTTTTTCCTAGAAGGGGGTTTCTTAAAGTTATCCTTGCTATCAACAAGGTGGGAAATAGTTCATAACAAGTTGATATAATGTTCATAATTATGAATCAACTTCCTCAAACCTTCTTCTAAGGAAATGACTTCTGAATTAGAATTTTCTTGACTTAACCATTGTTCAAAATTTTCTAAGTCATGGGAAAATTTTGTACTTGGATAGGAAGAACTGTCAAAGAATCATCTTCATCATGAGAAGAGTGGGAAGAATTATTCTCAAACATAGTATAAATTTCATTAGTAGGCATGTGTGTCTCATTAAGATTCCTAGGAAACAAAGAGGAATTGAGATCAAAGGAACCCATAAGTCCACAACTTCTCCTCATGGGAATACTCTACTTATGACTCAATGTTATAAAAATCATGCATAAGAGAAGAAGGAAAAGATAGATCTAATAATTTCAAGTATGAAATTTGACAGAAATATGCAAACACTCATTAAATCTATGCAACATTAATTGAATTAAGCACAATTAAACAAAAAATCTAATGAACAACACATCTACCTATGAAATTAAAAGTGTGGATCCAATGCACATAAAGGGGGAATAACAAAAAAATCAGAATGGAAATTTCATATGTAAGGTCCACCAAAAATGTACATAAAGAAAAAATGGTTAATTGGGGGTAATGAAATGCAAGAGATTGTCCACCTTTTCTTGATACAAATTTCAAAAGGAAGATGCCCCATTAGGATCAAAGTTAGTTTCAAGAGCTAAGTGGGATAATGAATTGCTTCACTAATTATGATTAAGAAAGAAATGGATTTAGGGAAAATGATCAAATAATGCAAGATAAAAGACTAAATAAGCAGTCTTAGAAAAGAAAAAAATGACATAAAATAGATAGGAAGCTGAACTAAAACTAAAATCTAAGAAATGTACCAACCTATGATCTAAATTTGAGGGGGGTTTTCTAGTTACAAAATACCTTGGGCATTTTGTTCATAGGAATAGAAATCCTAGGGCATTTTTTACCCAAGGGTTTTGCCCAAAACTTTGACTATTGATTCCACAGATCCTAAACTTTCTAAATTAAGTCCCAATAGTTGTTCCGCTTGTTCCTACATACAAAAAATGGGAAAAAGTTTGTAGAAAGGGTTTTTCCTTGGTCAGACCCATGTTTAGGGATCAACCTTGAAAGTGAAATGAAATAGCATAAAGGAAAGAAAATGTAAAGGTAAATATTATATATACCTTTTAAATACCTTCATGAATGAATTTTGACATCACACATATTCATGAAGATTCTTGAATGTTTCCTGAATTGTAGTTTTTGACCTTGGAATGTAGAAAGGAATCATGAATGCCTTCATAAATGTATGGATCTATGAACGTCACTCCTAGATCTTTAATTTTGTTATGTTTTGTTAGACACTTTCTATGAAAGAGGAATGTATATGGATGGTTAAAGGATCTTATTACTTCCTTGAGAAATCCTTTACTTGGCTATCATGGGAGAGAATCTTTCCAAATAGATAATATTTCCTTCAATATACCTTGGATGCTTGGAGAGATGCTAGATCTTGGATGCTTGCCTTCAAATCTTTGAGAATGCTTTATAATCTTGATCAAGGTTCTTCTTGGCTCTCAATAATGGATGGATACCAAATTGAGGAGAGATAGGGTGTTTATTTACCTTATCACATATTTCAAGATTAAAAAATAAGCTAGGCTGACTAGATGATCTAGTTTCCAACTGAAACACCGCAATGGGGCCCTAATTCAAATTTGGTCCCAAACCCAGGGAAACACAACACCTTGGTTGTTATGTTCCTAGGAACATAAATCCCAAGGCATTATGTACATAGGAAAACTAACAAAATTCAAATGGAGAACTAGGAAGATAGGATATATGTCGAATTAGGGTGAGATAGGTACCTGGATAAAGCATAATGGAGATGAAATCTTGAAATCACAAAAATGGTGCCTAAATAGGCATCCAATTATGGGTGCTAACTTATTAGGACGCTAAACTAATGAAGTGAATTTATTTTTATTTTTGTAGTTTGTATGGCATTAAGTGATAATCATAGATTTATAAAAGCCATACAAATAATTTTCCAATAAAATAAATAAAAGCCTAGGTTGAGGGGTTGGTTGAGACATGAATTTTATGGAATTCATGTATAACTTGGATGAATAGTGACTAGCTAAAGGAAATCACTAATGAAAGATAAAATAGGTACATTTAAAATCCAAAGGGTTTAGGGTTTATGGAAATTGGAAAAGAGTTTAGTCCTTTAGGCATGAAAATGCTAGAAATTTTCAAGGCATTGACATCTTCTTTGGTTGGATTGTCTTCTAGTGGAGGTGGACCTTCTTCCTAAAATTCTCCATTGTTCTTGAGAATCTTCTCATATAACTTCTAAGTGACCTCTTTCATTTCCTTTCAAAAAAATTCTTCATTCTCTAGGTCTCCCTCCATGAGTATGTCAATTCTATGTTTGGTGTGGCATTCTTGTGCATGTGTTTGTGCCAACTCCTGCTTTTTTTCTTCTGTAATGTGTGACTTTTGAAATTGCCTTATCTCTAATTACCTTTTCTTTCTCCAAGGACCTAGCCCACATGGACCTTATTTTGAAAGTAATTTCATCTAGAAACTCTTTTTTTTTTTCCAATATATAATGGTTTGTTTAGATAATTTATATACTTAACTACCCATTGTATTGTTATTTCTTTATCTGTCATTCCCATCTCTTCATACATTTTGAGAAGGTGTGATAGAATCTATTAGATTACAAGGACATTATTGGTTTTTATGATATATATTCACTCTCCTAAAGAGTGTTCCTCTATTTGTTCATTAGCCTTTACAATTTTCCTTTTCCTCTTTTATTTTTGTAGAGGTTGTTCCATGCCTTCTTATTTCTCTTCAACATCATTGATATCTAGATCCTCAACTTCTTCTTCCATAATCTCTTTCATTATCCAATGTGGTTTTGTTTGATTTTTCTTTGGCCATGCCTTTTGTAGTGTTTTTCCCTTCTAAGGTGTCCTCTTTTACAAATTAAACATTTTTGGTGTGAAGGAAGTGACATCCTTAGACTTTCTTGGTGATGCAGTGTGTAGCCTCCCTAATATACTTGTTATTGTGGAGGGCTCTAATTTAGCTATGATAATTACATAATATTGTGAAAACCCTCCTTTGGATATCCCCACTTTCTCAAAGAGTCTATCTTTTTTTTCTCTACTTTTTCCTTGGCCTTCTTTACCCTTGCATACATGATTTCCTTGTATGTTCCAAATCTCTTTGCCTTGATAAATTGATGACTGGTTAGGAGGGTGGAAACAGATGCATAAACTTAATTTGTTATAACCTCATAAGGTAACTATAGTACCCAAAACTTTTAGGTTATATTGCCTACATATATGTGAAACCCATATCTATAATTAATGTTATTGTGTTTATGTATTGAGGAACTAATTCATATGGAACCCATGCTCTCCTTTTGTGTTTGTTCCTAAAATATTTTAAAGATGATACAATACATGGCTTTGTATGATTTTGTATTTGGGAACTTTTGGATGTATTTTTTGATTTGTGTTGCTATTGACACATGTTTTTACCCCACTTCACCTATGAATTTGGTAATTCATATAGGAATTAAATTATCAGATAAATGAGAAATGTACCATACCAAAAGTGATACTTCAATTTTTTGATCTTGTAGATGTTCTACATCAACTTCTCTCAAATGACCTCACAAAGATCATAGTATTTTCCTTCAACCACCATTTGATATGCCATGTTGATTTTTGTGGTCATTGCAGAGTCTTCCCAATTTTCATAGTAGATCTTGTAAGTGATGTCTATAGTGGCATACCGGACTCCATCATTAATGATTATTTTGACATTCATACTCTTCCCATTGGGGACTATGTTGGTGTTACATCTTTTACATCATCAATATCTATGAACTTCTTTGTTGGAATACCTTCCACTAGGCTGAGTTCAGTTACTCTGTGAATTGCTTCTTTTATGATCTAGTGGGGTTTGTCCAAGTATATGAATTAATCATGTACTTTTCTTAGCGCAATCTACACCCATTCAAGCTTGTAAAAAAAATAAAAAAAAATCCTTCCATAGATTGAGATTTTTCCTAGATAATTCCTTTGTAATGTACCCATTTTTGTGAGCATCAGAGTTCGAGGGATTAGCCTATTAATTGGCCTTTGTAGGCTAATGAGGTTGGTTAGAGGGTCCCTTGAGGGATGCATCTTCCTCAGTGGTCAATTTTTTTTAAAGTTTGGCTTTCGTTAGAGGTCTCCATGACTCTGTATGTAGTAGTTATTATTTATAGCACATTTTTCTATTTATAGTAAGTTTTGAGAGGCTCGAAGAGGGACCCCTGCTATTTTAGAAATGGGGTATGGTTGTATGCGGCTTTATCATGTCAGCTCCCAGTTCAGATGACATACACAGATGATGAGTAATAAAGGAGATATCAATATTTATTTGGCTAAAATAAATATTAATAGTTTTGAGCTTATATTATTAAGTTATAATATAGTTTTATATTATAGCTTAAGTCACTTAAGTGAAGGATCAAGTTATCATAGATGGGGCCAAGTAAACAATTAATTTTAAAAGAATTATTTGTGAATCAACTATAGATTTTTAAGTGAAAAATTTAAAAGTGGGAATATATCTTTTGTCCCACATTGGTCAAGATCATGATGTTGATTATTAAAAATTTTGAATTGAATTTGGCTTTGGAGAAACAAGGGTTTCTACAAGTTTTTTTTTTGCCATTAGAGAACGGGGTTCTTCTATGAGCAACCATCAGAGTTGGTGAAATATCCAGTGAACTTGGTATTCAAGAGGGTTTCATTTCAAAGCCTCTATTTGTGCTTTAGTTGGAGAAATTGGGAGAAGTTGGATCAGATTTGTGTAGTTTGAGTTTATAGATTCAAAGGAATATTTTTTGGTATTTATTACAGTTATTTATTGGCTTACATGAGCCATACTTATCAATATTTATTTTTGTTTTACCTATACTTGTTGTGTGCACTTCCATATAGGTGTGATTTAATTATTAAAGGGCTTGTTTATTGGTGATTCCTATTGGAAAGGGGGCGTATGGAATGCAATACATCAATCGCTGCAATATGAAGTCAAATAACCATCACCAACAATAGATTGGATAAACAAATTAGGTTCCTTGTGTTGTTGATTCATTTCTTTTAGTGTACTCTTCTTCAATAATAGTTTGTAATTGCATACTATGCCTTAGAGATGAATTATTATGTAAAGAGTTGTCATGGAAGTTGAGTTCTATAATTCCTAAAAGTTAGTTCCACTATTGTATTATTATTTTTTTTCAAAATATTTGAAAACAAAAAAAATAGAAAAAATAAGAAAACAAAACAAACATAATTTGGTTTAGCAATTAGAGCCTTGAAGGGTTCTTACATTGGTATCAGAGCTAAATCCTACCATCATGAGGGTTAATGATTCATATGCATCCATAGGAAGTTGGACCTCACATATATTATATTTGCAGGAGAGCTCTACTCAAATGTGAATAGGTTTTAAATTGACAGTCAGTCACCATGGGTGACAGGAACAATAGTAGCCCACCCAGAGGAAATAGGGACAATGATGATCATAAAACTAGAGAGTTTTTTAGAGATATGGTAGAGCACATGAACCCACCAATTAGATAGAACTAGGATCATAAGGATAACATGAGTGTTGTAGGTTCTCCACGGGAACATGGGATACATTCTAGGACAACTGACATTCTTACACATCCTACCTTTGTTAGGGAGGAATAATTTCATGATCCAGTAGAGGAAGCAAAGGGATGAGATGTTTTCAGACATCCTTATGGCTTCTAATGATGAATGAGAACTATTGGCACCATAGGTGCGAAAGAGGATGACTTTTGAGAAGTTTTTGAACCAAAGAAGAGAACACTACCATGCAGCCAGACAAGACAATAGACCTAGGGGGCATAATAGTGGGTTGAAGCATGCTACAAGGAAGCTTACATTGTCTACTTTTGATGGTGGTGGCAGAATGACAACTCAAGCTTGGATTCACAAGCTTGATAATGTTTTAGCTTTGTGGTCTATGAAAGAGGTTGTCAGAGAAATAAAATATGCTACCTTGTATTTGGAGGGAGTTTCACATGATTGGTGGTACCATGGGATGGTCACTCTTCAGCACAATCAGGTGTCTGCATATCAGGATTTCATGGATAGACTGGTGGAGAGGTTTGATAAGAAAGATCCTAAAGTCTACTTAAAAGATTTAGGTCAACTAAAATAGACATGGAACTTAGATAATTTCATTAATGAATTTCAATGGTTGGCAGTCGTGGTGCCAAATATCTTAGAGAGAAGGTTCAGAGTTTTTTCATTGAAGGCTTATCCAAACCACTGAGAGGTTGGATAAAATATTTTGATCCTTTCATGCTACATGAGGCTATGAGGAAAGCTAGGAGTATGGAGCATGCAGTGCCAACTAAAAACTTCTAGTCCAAAGGAGCATCTACAAGTAAAGATAACAGACCATTTTTCAAGAAACCAGAGAGGATTGATTTTAAGAATGAAAATAAAGATAAAACTTTAGCACCTCTTGACAGAGAAAAACTTAATGATACGAGGAAGAAAAAGTTGTGTTTCTATTGTAAAGGTCTGTATGATGAAAATCATGATTATCCTTTAAGACCCAAGGGCAAAGTGAGCAGGGTTATGTGGGAATTTTATGAGGATTCTAAATCTTAAAATTCAGATCAACAATCTAATTTTGAGGAATCAAGTGAAGAAAAGGAGAACATAGAGGCTAGAAACTAGGTAAAGATAGAATCTCATGATAGGGAAGTTGAGGGAAGACTTAAGGAGGCCTGTCTCACAAGTATACAACAAGAGGGATCATTTAGGATGAGAGGAGTATTATCAGGACAACGAGTTATCACCTTTCTTGACACAAGTGGCACTCATAATTTATTGATTCCAAGTTGATTGGGAGGTATGGAAAACAAACAGAGCAGTTTGGAGGCCTGAGAGTGAGGGTAGATGATGGCTATGTCCTCAAGTGTGACTGGAAGATTATAGGTTTACCTCTAAAGGTCAACAACTTTGAATTCAAGGAAATTTTTTATGTCATAACCATGGGTAGCATGGATTTGGTATTGAGAATGAGTTGGTTACATGATATTGGGGTATTCACTCTCAATTTGAGAGAGATGGAGATGATATTTCAGTCAGATGGGAAGACTCATGTGCTTAATGTCATCCGTGACAATGATTTTAGGATGATGACTTGCAAACATATGAAGAGTTTTTTGAGACATGATTAGGTGGAGTGGCCAACTCATTGTACTTTGATGCCATCACACGAGGGTCACCAAAAGCTAGAGTATCATCTAGATATAGAGGAGTTGAGAGTCAAGCATACTAAGGTGTTCAGTGACATCCCACTTGGTAGACCTACTGATAGGGGTATTGAGTATATCATTGAGTTAGAGGAGGGTGCCAAAGCCATTATGATCATGCCCTATAGGAATCCAAATAAGTTTAAGGTTGAAATAGAAAAGACCATCAAGGAGTTACTTTCCACAGGCCTTATTAGACCAAGTAAATATAATTTCTCCTCTTCAGTGGTATTAGTAAAGAAGAAAGATGAGACACTTAGGATGTGCATTGATTACAAGGTCCTAAATATAAAGATAATTAAGAACAGGTGCCCCATCCCTTAGATAGAAGAGTCAATAGATGAACTCCATGGTGCTTTCTTCTATTTAAAGATTGATTTGAGATCGGGGTATCATCAAATTACAGTGAGGGAACAAGATGTAGATAAGACAACCTTCAAGTATCAGTTTGGTCACTTCGAGTTTATAGTTATGTAATTTGGGCTAGCTAAAGCTCATGTGACTTTCCAATCCACAATGAATAGGATTTTTAAGCCTCAATCAATGAAATTTATGTTACAAGTAGTAGTTGCCATTGCACCAAAAGATTGACCTGTTAATGCCTGATACAACTGTATGGTGAAAATGTGACCACACTTCTATGAATCTTTACATGCAAGAAAACTCAACAATAAGCCCTCACAAATTGATCCATAGCTCTCTATGCATGGAGTTGCAAGATTTGTAAAATTGCTCTTAGTTAGAGCTATAAACTCATGACCTTGCTAGTCAACCACACAATGAGAGATTCCAAATCAAAGACAAGGGCAACAATGCCAATATCTCCAATGAAATCAATATGGATGCAATGCAATGCAAACTAATCTATGAGAATGAAAGATGCAAGCTATGCTATGAAAGGAAAATACAAGTGTTACAAATCCTCTTATTAAGCTATGTGAGATTAATCTAAAACATGAAAGGAAATGATACCATGATGATGCAACTATGATGCAAGCTAGGATGTGATGTAGATGCAAGATGAATGCCAATGATGCTCCAAATCTTCAAAACTTGATGCAAGAATGTCTCCAAAAGCTTCAAGATGACTTAGAAAACCTATAGCATAACAATAGCATAAAATTAAAGTGTGTGAAAATGAAGAAGAGAGCTCTTCTTTTATAAAGAATGAAAAATCAATGGACGATCGAGATTAAGAGGCAAAAGACTTAATCAACGATGGAGAAAAATGGAAGCTTGATCCTTGTGCACAAATATCCTCCAATAAGAAAATTAGAAGCATTTACTTTATGTTGAACATTTACTTTATGTCCATGTGAGACAAAAAGTACTTTCTTTTATTTTTTATTTTATTTTTCTTTATAAATAAGAATTAAATGCTTTATTTGTGCAACATAGGATAAGAAGAAACGTGGGGATTTTTTATTTAAATAAAAGGGGAGGAAATTTCTTTTAATTAAATAAAGGCTTAGGATAAAGTGATTTTATTATTTAATTAAAAGAGATTTTTATTTAATTAAAAGAGATTTTTAATTAATTAAAAGGGAGCATGTTCTCTTAATTAAATAAGATTTTTATTTTTATTTTTTTAAAATTAAATAAGGCTCAAACCTTAGGAAATATTGAATTGATAATGATTTGATCAAGGAAATTGATATAATTGATATTGTTGATTTTTAAAAATATTGATTCATGGATTTGACAAATTACAGAATGGGGGCCCAAAGTCTAGGCGACCATTTTAGGGTGCATACAACAACCACTAGACTTATAGAAGACACAAGAGGTGGTTAAGCCATGTCACGAATCCTGAGGGAGCACTGACCATTTTGCCAACAATCTCCCCCTCAGCATTACCCGAGGGAATTCGAACCTATGACCAAGCTCTGATACCAATTGTTAATATGATTTAGAACAAAAGAGAGGGGGGGTGAATCAGTTGTTCTCAGGTCCAGATGTATAAAAACAAACTTTAAAACTCTTCAACAAATCAGATCTAATAACCAACAGCTACTCGGTCATTACTGATTGCATAACAGAAACATATAACAGTACAGTCCACTTATCAATAGCATCTAACTTGTAAAACACAGAAATGTTCAAACCAAAACATTCACACAAGTATCAACACCAGGATTTATAGTGGAAACCCAATTTGGGAAAAACCACTTTGTAACATGTTACTATTATGTTCACTCTTCTGAAGTGAGGTGAGTGAAAAGCCAACCCTGTCAAAGGTTACAAACACACTGTCAGGTGTGACTCGGTTAAAGGATTTAAACCACTCTGTTAAAAGTGTGCCTTGTTATAGGACTTACATACACTCCATTAGAATGCAACCTTGGTCAAAGGATTTATACCTATGATTGTTAGGTCAACCTCTGTTAAAAGGATTTTGACTATTACAATGGTTAGAAAGTAGCAATAGTATTGATTTGAAAAACATACAACTCACTTTGCAAATATCAGATCCAATTCTATACACATATGCTGGCTTACTGACTATGAACCTTTACCATCTCCATCACCGATATGCTCGGAACTCTCTTCAAGTAATCACAACACTTCTCCTTCAACCTTCTCTTCTTAGACAGTCAATAATATCAACAACACTTCTAGCATCCACTCTCTATCACAACCTCTAGCTTAGGTTCCCTTAATACTTCCTCCATTAGGTCAATACATCTTTTGTCGCTTAATCTCCTTCGTAGATCTTAGGGTTAGGTCAGAT
Organism: Chamaecyparis obtusa; assembly: GCA_027943335.1. Taxonomy (NCBI): domain Eukaryota; kingdom Viridiplantae; phylum Streptophyta; class Pinopsida; order Cupressales; family Cupressaceae; genus Chamaecyparis; species Chamaecyparis obtusa. The sequence continues at coordinate 725,637 of BSBK01006749.1, read as the reverse complement.
TCATTAAATTCATCCTACATTGTGTTCTTCGACTATCCTTCTAGAAATATCTTGAATCTCTTAATAGATTTACAATAAAACATTTTACAGTGCATTAAATGCTTTTATACAATCAATAAATAAAGTCAACACATTTTACATAATCCAAGAATTCAATGATGTCGGCTGGAAATCTGAATTCTTCCTCAAATGCAAAATATTGACGCTTGGTCAATACTGTGTTCAACTTCTCGATCTTCACTAGAAAGCTCGGTCACCTCATAAACTGTTTCCTTGGCTAACACTGTCTTCCTCGACAATTAACTGGTGTTCGGTCAACACTGAATTTACTCGGCATATACTAGCTTGGTCGACACTAACAACACTCAGCTTAAACTAGATTTCTTCACTTTTTCTCGGTTAAGCCTACCAATCTAGTCTTCATTCTTACTTAGATAAGCAATACATTGTCTTATCATTGTGCTACATAATCAAGTACTCATTGAAGTATCAAGATAACTCAACCTTTCCTCAGGTGCTATTATTACCAACCTTGCCTTACCCCTTAGCAACAATCAAATAGATATAGTACTTTCTTAAATAGCAATAGTCTTACCAGTTAAGGTTTGACATCAATGACAATACAACAATTGCTTCAATTGCAGTTTCCAACAATCTCTCTCTTTGGCATTGATGGCAACACCATATGAATATCACATGAATTACCAACCAATCCAAAACTTATCTGTACATCAGAAATATTAATAATATCCTTAGCTTTATTCTGATTTAGAATCAATTAGCCATGCTTGATCATCCACTGAATTTCTCCCTCTATCTTGATCTTCTCATTCTATGTATTCATTTGTGATCAACTCCCTCTTTGACAAAAAATCCAAAGCAGCAACAAAAACATACATCCTGTAGATGTAGATATCAGCTTTTTAGTTTAGTAATAGTATTTCTCCCTCTGTCATCTTTGCTTATGACTGATTCTTGGCTTTGTTGTGCTTTTCACAACTCTAGGCCGCTCCTAAAGTGTGACCTTTCTTTGCATCAACTTGTTAGATATTCTATACATCACATTTGATGCAGTGCTCCTAGCTTGACTAGGTAGCCTCAGTTAGGGGAAGGACCCCTAATTGACTTCTTAGGTATTCATGAGCTTCTTTAGATAAAGCCTTAGTGAATATGTCTGCTAGTTGTTCCTTTGTATTCACATATTCCATTTGGACCTCTTTATCTTGTACCAGTTCTCTCAAGTAATGATACTTGATGACAATGTGTTTGGTCTTTGTGTGCATTACTTGATTCTTAGAGATGTTGATAGCACTTGTGTTGTCACAGAAAATGAAAATGGGTTCAGTGATTTCTTCTTTCATGCCCTCTAACAATTGCTTTCTCCATATCAAATTTGAACAGTTCACAGCTACATCCACATACTTAGCTTCAACAGTAGATTGGGAAATGCAATTTTGTTTCTTCCTTGTCCAGGAAACTAATCTCTATCCAAGAAAGAAAGCTCCACCACTAGTACTCTTTCTGTCGTCTAAATTTCCTACCCAATCAGCATCTGTATACACTCTCAGTTCAAACTTGTCATGCTTCTTGTAGTACAATCCATAGTCAATAGTTCCCTTCAAATATCTCATGATTCTTTAAACCACCATCATGTGAGTTTCCTTAGGATTGGCAGAGAATCTTGCCACAATCCCAATAGCTAATGCAATATCTGGTCTGCTATGTACAACATATTGTAGCTTTTCGATCATAGATCTATACAAAGTCTAGTTAACTTCTACATCATCATCATTTTTAGACAACTTCTGTCTAGTAGCCATGGGAGTACTTACTGGCCTTGAATCTTCCATACCAAAGGTTTTCAGTATCTCATGAACATATTTAGACTGGGTGATGAAAATTCCTTTATCCATCTGATATACTTGTAAACCAACAAAAAAATTGATCTCCCCAAACATACTCATTTCAAATTCAGTTTGCATTTCATTTGAAAATTTCTTGCACAAGGCATCTTGTCCACCAAATATAATATCATCTACAAAGATCTTATCTAACAAGATTCTTTTACCTTCTTCATCTTTCATGTATAGATTACTTGTGTCATTTGTCCTTGAGAATCCAATCTGTATTAGGTAGTTGTGCAATCTCTCATACCATGCTTTGGGAGCTTGCTTCAGTCCATACAGTGATTTATTCAGTTTGCAAACCACGTGTCTTCTATTTGGATCAACAAATCCTTCTGGTTGTTCAATATATACTTCTTCTTCTAATATACCATTTAAAAATGTAGACTTAACATCCATTTGTATACCTTGAAATCTTTATAGGCAGCATATGCAAGTAGAGTTCTTACTCCTTCCAATCTTGCTACAGGGGAAAATGTCTCCCCATAATCTATTCCTTCTTCTTGTGCGTAGCCTTTGCATACTAGCCTAGCTTTGTTTCTTGTGATATGACCATGCTCATTCAGCTTATTATGAAATACCCACTTTTTCCCAATGACATTCTTATTTTATGGTCTCGGCACCAGAGTCCAGGTATCATTCTTCTTTATCTGGTCTATCTCTTCATTCATTACTTCTATCCAGTCTTCATTTTCTAGTGCCTCCTTTGTTGTCTTAGGCTCAAATTCACATAGTAAACATGTTGGATCTCTTGCCTTACTTCTGGTCTGAATTCCAATATCTTTATCTCTTATAATTTGTTCAAGCTTGTGATGTCTCCTTACATATTGTGCTAGAAGAGGTTTTGCTCTTCTTTCATTTTTCTCATCAGGCTCACCAACAAGATTGTCAGATTCAACTTCTGAATGCTTGACAACCTCTTCCTGATACTTAGCAGCTTCTTCCCCTCTCTCAGCACGTTCTTCTTCTCTCTCGACATTGTTTTCCTCATGCTCGACATTGCTTACCTGAGACTCAACATCAAGTGCAAGTCTTTCACTTGCCTCTTCTTCCTCTATATACACAAAATATATGTAATCTTCTGGTTCTCTTTTACTGTCAGCTTCATTTTTCTCTACATACTCATCAACTTTGACATTCACACTTCCCACAATTTTGTTAGTGTTAGAGTTCAAACACTTATAAGCTTTACTTTTTGTGGAATAGCCTAGGAATATACCCTCATTGCTTTTAGCATGAAATTTTCCATTTCTACTATACTTTAATATGTAGCACATACTAAAGTACTTTACATTCGGTGTATACCCATGCCATAATTCATAAGATGTGAGATTTGTACCTTTTTTTATTTGTACTCGGTTAAGAGTATAAATTGCTGTACTTATAGCTTCTTTCCAATACTTATGTGCAACATTCTTTTCAATCATTAATGTCCTTAAATAATCCAAAATAGATCTGTTCCTTCTCTCTGCTATACCGTTCTATGGAGGAGTTCTAGGTGCAGACATCTATCTTTTGAAACCTCTATCATTGCAAAACAGATTAAATTCATTGGATATAAATTCTCTACCTCGATCAGATTTTAGACACTTTAGGTTCCTACCTGTCTCTTTTTCAACCTTAGCCACATACCACTTAAAAAATTGAAAAGCATTAGTTTTTTCTTTTAATAACATTACATGCATCATTCTGGTATAATCATCAACAAACAGGATAAAATATCTAACACCACAATAGCTTTGTACACCCATCGGTCCACAAAGGTCAGTATGAACCAAATCTAAGATATTCTCAGAAGTAAAAGTTTTGCTCTTGAAACTATACTTTGTCATCTTACCCAGCTGACATTCTTTGCACATTAGATTCTCAGGTTTCTTCAATCTAGGTAGACCTCTCACTTTATTTTTCTTACTAATTTCTACCAGATTATTAAAGTTTACATGACATAGCCTCTTATGTCATAACCAAATATCATCGATTTGTGTAATCATACATGTTTCTTCAGATAGGTCTAAATAGAACAAATTACCTCTTGTCTGTTCTCCACTTCCAATCAGTTCACCAGTGGCATCAAATATTTTGGCCTTTTTGTGATGAAATTCCACTCGATAGCCAGTGCTATTAAGCTATGCAACACTTAACAGAGTATAGTTAAGATCCTCAATCCAATAAGCATTTTCACAAGTGATCTTATCAGTCAGCTTAATCAATCCTTTGCCTCTAACAAGACATGGTGCATCATTACCAAATTTCACACTCCTACCTTTATAATGATCTAAGGTATCAAACTTATTCTTATCTCCAGTCATATGATGTGAACAACCACTGTCAATAATCCATTTATCATTTTTGTTCACATAAGATATCAATGAAGTTTTCTCATCCTCATCAGATTCATCTTTCATTGCAACATAGACAACTTCAATTTCAAAATCATCACTATCAGTGTCAGTCTCTTCTTCGACAATGTAGCAGGATTTCTTACCTTTTTCTTTGTAGTCCTTGTATCTTCGATAACCTCTATCTTCTCTTTTGTCTTTATGCTTTTTGTCTCTTTCTTCATCCTTATTATCCCTGTCAGGACATCTAGCAGCTATATGACCAACTTTATTACATGAAAAACATATAATAGGGAGTTTACCTTTGTACCTTCCTTTTCCCCTTTTCAATCTTCTAGCCATAAGAGCTTCTAGACCCTCAAGTTCTTCATCAGATGTGTCACTGTCACTTTCACTGATGCATCTTTATTTTTCCTTCTTTAACTTACTCAGAACCATTTGTGACTTAAAAGCAGATTCAATATTACCAACAGTGAAGTTATCATAGTTAGAAAGTTCAAAATCAGTAAGCTTACCAACCAAACTTTCCAAAGTAAGAGCATTAGTAGAGTTACATCTAGATTCCTGAATTGCAGAAATTTTGATTGCATAGATAGGACACAGAGTTCTCAATACTTTTCCTATTACAGTTTCATCCTCAATAGTTCCATTTGCTCCTCTAATAGCATTTACAACTTCTTTTATTCTACCACAATATTGTGCAATATTCTCACCTTCTTGCATTCTCATTTCATCAAATTTACCTCTTAGGCTCTTGGCTTTTGCTCTCAACACATTTATGTCACCGCCATAAATGTTTGCAAGGGTGTCCCACATTTGCTTTGCATTACTGCAGTCTTTGATGTCTTCAAATTCTGGATAACTTAGGGCAGATACAATTTCCAACATTGCTTGGTTGTGCTCTTGTTTAGCTTTCATTTCCTCGGCAGTGAGAGGTGCAACAGGTGTGACATAGTCATGTTCAATATAATACTTTACAGAATCACCAATACCGGCCAGATGCAGCTTCATCAGGCTTTTCCATGCATGGAAGTTTTCCTTATTCAAGTTTGGTACCTCCTTCTTATACATCCTGATCATTTGCTTCAAGTACCTTCAAACTTGTTCTCTGTAAGCACCAACAACTCTGATACCACTTGTTACAAGTAGTAGTTGCCATTGCACCAAAAGATCAACCTGTTAATGCCTGATACAACCACTAGACTTATAGAAGACACAAGAGGTGGTTAAGCCATGTCACAAATACCGAGGGGAGTGCTGACCATTTTGCCAATAATTTATTATGGTCTTCTTTGATGATATCCTCGTGTACAATAAAACATGGGATGAATTTACGACACTTTGACACAATGTTAGGCTTTCTTAGTAGGGAGTCCTTGTATGCAAAGGAATCAGAATGTGATTTGGGGATGTTAGAGTTGTTATACCTTGATCATATCACCAGTGCAGAGGGTGTGCACATGGATCCTAAAAAGATTTGTGCTATCATTGAGTGGCCTATACTGGTGAACCTTATACAGTTGAGGGTTTTTTTGGATTATGTGGGTTCTATAGGAGATTTGTCAGTAGTTATTCTAGGCATGAAACACCTTTGACTGATTTGATGAGGAAGGGAGCTTTCTTATGAACTATTGAGGCATAAGAGTGTGTTGATAAGTTCAAGGATGTGATGACTTATTGCCCAATGTTAGCCTTTCCAGACTTTAGTAATCCATTCGAGCTTCCTTGTGATGCATCTAGAGAGGGTGTTGGAGTAGTGCTTATGTAGGGAAAGCATCAAATTGCATATAAGAGTAGGAATATCAGGGGACCTGAGTGTATCTTCAATATTTATGATAAGGAAATGTTGGCCATAATGCATTCTTTGGCCAAATTTAGACAATACTTAGTGGGCAAATTTTTTGCATCAAAACATATCATAATAGTCAGAAACATTTCTTGGGGCTACGAGATTTGAATGACACACAACAAAAGTGGGTAAGCAAGTTGCAGTCCTATAATTTTGATATTAAATATTTCAAGGGGACTTAGAATGTTGTAGTAAATTCTTTATCAAGTAAACCCCACTTCAGCATGATGACAAATATAGCTAAGGATTAGAGGCACTTGATCATTTCAGAGTATGCAAAGGATACGTGAGCATTGGGATTTATTGATGAAGCTAGAATCACCCAAAAATGGTCTAGTAAACCTTGAGCTCCACTCTAACATTAAACATTAAAAATTCTAGACCTTACCTTATGCTTAATCAATCTTGTGTATTGATTCAATCTTATCTCTTGATCAAATCATCACTTTATCAATTTATTTGTTGATATCCTAAAGTTTTACCACTTTATCCTAAGTCTTATTTGATTAAAAGAACATGTCCCCTTTTAATTAAATAAAATCCATTTTATCCTATGTGTGCACATGAAAAAGAAATTTCTTAATTTGAAAAAAGACAAAAAGATTAAAAGTGAAATCTCTTTTTCCTCTTAATCTTCACCACTCATTTCTACCTAACCATTCTCATCCACTTGATCTTGCCTCTTGAGAATCTTGTGCCTAAAGTCAAAATGGGGATTATTCTCCACCCTTAGATTTTGCCTCTTAATCTTAATCATCTATTCATTTCTAAATTCTATAAAAGGAGACTCTCTCCTCATTTTTGGCTAGTCTCATAATCTCATTCATGCTAGTGTTATGCTATCATTTTGATCTTGCATTCTCAAGAGCATTCTAGTTTACTTTCATTTTATCTTAGCATTTCCTTATTGCATTTTAGCTTAAATCACATAGCTTTACTAGGAGACATTGTAATCTTGTTAGATTAGATTTACTTTCTTGTTCTTGCATTTGCATTCTAGTTTAGATATTGCATCTCATTTAGATCTTTCATATTTGCATATTCATTGTGAATCTTCCATTCTATGGTTCACCTTGCAAGGGTTTCTTATTGAGTTTCATTTGAGAGCCACTATCCATAATGCTTACATTCTTACACATCATAAATAGGAAGCTAAAGCCACCTCTTGGGATCTCCTCTTCATAGATTTTATCGAGAATAATGGTTTATATAAGCGTGTCACCTTTAGATCACACATGAGCCATATATGATAGTTGATATACCCTTGTTAATGAGCCTATCATTCACAAAGAGCACATTTATTTGGTTCTAGGATCAGAAGGGAGGAAGATGGTGTTGAGGACTTATCATGATTCACCTATGGCAGGACATCCTGGTTTCTACAAAACTTACCTTTAGATTAGAGAGTGATTTACTTGGAAAGGGTGCAAAGTTGAGGTGTTACAATATGTTAGGGAGTGTCCTACCTGATAGTAGAATAAGCAGGAACATTCTTACCCTGTTGGTTTGCTTTAGCCACTTCTAATTCTTGATAGGAAGTGGGAGTGTTTATCTATGGATTTCATCATAGGTCTGCCGAGAACCCAGGGGAGAGACTGTATATATGTGGTTGTTGATCATCTTACTAACTTCACTCACTTGTTACTAATCATGGCTATGCACATTGCTACGTAGGTGGCAGAATTGTTCTTTCATGAGGTATTCAAATTGCATGGCCTACCTCAGAGTATAGTCAGTGACAGGGACAATAGATTCATGAGTTATTTCTTGTATGAGTTGTTTAAAATGTGTGGGATAGAGCTCACTATGAGTACTATCTACCACCCTCAGATAGATGTTCAGACAAAGATTGTAAACAAATGGGTGGAGGGATACCTTAGAAATAAAATAACAGGGCAAAAAAAGGAATGAGTCAAGTGTATTTACTTATGTGAGTACTGTTATAATTCCACTTACCACATGTCCATACAGATGCCACCTTTCATGGCATTATATGGGTATAATGCACCCAATTTCATGGATCTGTTGTTAAGTGAGTAGGATGCCTAGTGTTATTGGTTTTTAGTGTACTCTTCTTCAATAAAAGTTTGTAATTGCATACGATGCCTTAGGGATGAATTATTATGTAAAGAGTTGTCATGGAAGTTGAATTCTTTAATTCCTAAAAGTTAGTTTCAGTATTGTATTATTTTTTATGTTCAAAAACTTAAAAAACAAAACAAAAAAAATTAAAATAATAAGAAAACAAAACAAACACAATTTGGTTCAACAGTTAGAGCCTTGAAGGGTTCTTACATCCTTGGTATTCATCTTTCTAGGTAGTTCCATCCTCCATCAAATTTTGTTGGAGCTCCTTGAACCATGTGTGGCCAATTTTTACAATCTACTTATGGATGCATTTGCACACATCATCTAGGTAAACTACATTGTGGGGGATGTGAGATAATGCACCTTCTTTGTCAATGAGTAGGGCCTTGTATTAGTAATTTTAGTATGTAGGTTTGTACTTGTTTGAAAGATTGGTAACTTAGGGAGTGTCCATGGTGAAATTTGTAGAGGGCAAAGAAAATTTATAGTTTTGGGACAATTTATAGGGCTTGTGAGGACTATGGGCTCAATTTAATATCTTATAATGAAGAGTGAATTAAGAAAGAAGTGAGTAAATGAGGTGTTAAATAGACAAATGGGCCAATCATGTCATAAATTTATTTTCTCATTGGCTAGATTTTCTAGACATTTTATACCCATGTTATTTTTTTTCTTTTTGAGATGTTTTTGGATTTTTTTGGTTTCCTAACTATAGTACATAATATACAAGATCTATTTTTTAAGATTTATATTATCTCACTAAGAAATGGTAGAGTTTGGGGAATGCACCACTAACATGTTCTGCTACCAAGTGTGTCATCTAGCTACTCTAGATTCAATGATATCTTGAATGTAATATGAACCTTATGAATAGACCTTCAATTGTCCCTATTTCTTGAACTTATTGTTGTATAGCAAGACCATGTCCCTTGTTATAAATGTTTTCAACTGCAAGGTTTTGTCATGTCAATCTTTTCATCTCTTTTGCAAGTTAGTGAAATAATACAATACAATCTTCTTGAAGTCACCCATTTTATCCAAATCTTATATTTGTTGTACAAGAGATTGATCATCTTGCAACTACAAAGTGAGTGGTGTTCATATTAGGGATTATGAAGTTCATAAGGATTGTTGCATCAATACCATATACCAATTGGAATGGAGTAAAATTTCTTGTCATTTTTTATGAAATGCAACATGCCTATAGTATTGTAGGTACTTTTCATCCTAATCTATTCTATTTCCATTACACATTTTAGTTAATGCCTCACTAATCATCTTATTTAGTGCTTCACTTTCTCTATTATCTTTCACATGAAAGCAATAACTTTTATTGAGTGCCAGCATAAAGTTTTGAAGTATTGTTTGATCATCTTATTAATAAAATATTTTCCTTGATCACTTATTATACTTAAAGGACACTCATACCTCATAATGATGTTTTTATATAGAAACCTTGTGGCATTATTTACTGTACAATCTTTTGTAGGTTATACCTCCACCCACTTTGTTAAATAATATATTCTAGTGATAATGAATATTGTCTTGGAATGCTTTGGTAGTGGATAAATTGGTCTAATGAAGCCTATCACCCACTTCTCAAATGGATTTTGTGATAGTATCAGTTTCAATGGAATCTCATCTCTCCTTGTCATTTGATAGATATCATAGCCTTTTGTGTACTCAACATATTTGTGAAGAGTCGACTGCCATAACCTATAAGGTAACATTCCTATTGTTATTGTTGTTTCTTTGTAGTTATGTCTTCCTACTATCACTTCATGTGATCCTTTGAGTATTTATTATCTTTCATGATTATACACATATCTTCTCAATATGTCATCCCTGACTTCATGATGTAGTTCTCCTTCAACAAATATATGGTGCACTACCCTTTGCATTAATAATCACTTGTCTTGCAGTGAAATTTCTACAGCTAAGGATAGGAGGGACCTCAAGGAATTCAATCCAATCCTTGTAGCATGAGTCACACAATATAATGAACAAGAAAAAAGAGATAATAATGCAAGATCAACCTTCAATTATCATGGAATCCAATACAATACATTTGCAACATGCAGTCTTACATTCCAGGCATACATGCTTGATATTGGAACCTTTAAGAGGTTATCTTTTTTTACTATTTCTTGTGAACTACCACTAAAATTTCTAACCAAAAAACTACCTACTAGAAGCTACCTAAGGATTAATTACAACAACTTATAAATCCTTCATAAGCATCAAGTTCTCCTGGCAAATATTACATTCTCCAAGAATAGGAAAACATGTTACATTATAGATTAGGACCTAAATCATAATAATCCCTCAAAAATGGATGTAATGTAATGTGTGAGCCAACAAGAAGGTTGACCATAGGTTAGGGAACATCAAGATATGAACCATGGAGCTTCACTAATTGGTAAAATCCTTCTCCAGCTTAGAAATTATAGACTAGTCGTGAAACGTGAAGAACAGTGAAGCCCCGCCAAGAATCCAAAATATCTCAAGAACGCAGAAACAAATCAAGGTGAAAACCTAAGTGAAGACAAAAAATGGTGCTATGAACACTCCAACACAATAACAACTAATCCAAACTGAAGGAACACTAAAAAAACTCAGCAATTGTAAATTAAAGAACAAGGAAACAAAATATTTTTAGTTATGCAAGATTGCCATGAAGCCAAGATGCTCTTACATTAGACACTTGGGATTATAATAAAAGTGAGCCTCTCACTTTCTTGGGGCTAAAGAAAAACCAATAAGGTCAACCTCAGCTTGAGAAATCCATGAAAAGTCTTCAAATGGTTATCTTTTCACTTTACAAGATATTCCTTATACTGTCTACCTCTGGTACTTCTGCCAATTATACTATGTAAAATCTCTTCTATCTCATCCAAATGCTTCTTAGGATACTATTCTTCATCATCTAACATAACTAGTTCATGTAGATTAGTCTTATGATACTCATACAAGTATATGACATTGAAAATAGGTGATATATTCATATCCTCGGGCAACTCCACTTGATAGGCATTCCCTGAGTCAAATTTCCTTAAAATCTTAAATGCTCCAAATTTCCTCATCTTCAACTATTATAAGTTCCTACTATAAATATCCCCTTCTTCAATTAAACCATTACTTCATCTCCTATTGCAAACTCCTTATGTCTCCTTTTCATATATGCTTTCTCCTTATACTTCTGGTTCATTTTCTCCAAATGCGATTTAACTTCATCATTCAATGATTTCATAACCTTGGCAAAATCTTCTCCTTCTACACTCCTCTCAACCTCCTGATTGATATTCCTTAACTCTGACACTCCTTTAGGGTTCATGCATGTGACTATCTCAAATGACATCATCCATGTACTCCTATTCATTGAATTATTATATGCAAATTCTGCTTATGCTAAAACTAGATCCAAATTTCCAGGATTCTCTCCAACCAAACAACTTAAAAAATTCCCCAAAATCCTATTTATTGTCTGTGTTTGTCCATCTGCATGTGTATGAAATATAGAACTAAACTTCAATTCAGTATTCATCTTCCTCCAAAGTGTCCTCCAAAAGTAACCAACAAACTTACTATCTTGGTCTAAAACTATACTCTTAGGTAATCCATGCAATCTTACCACTTCTCTTAAAAACAAATATGTGCATTGTATCTGTAGTCTTCTTACAAGGAATGAAGTCTGAGATATTTGAAAACCTATCCACACCAATAAATATTGGATCATTATCTCTTTGTATCTTTGGTAACCTATAAAGTCCATGCTAATGTCTTCCCACAGTCTACTTGGTATTGTTAAAGGTGTATACAATCTAGTACTCTGACTACTCCCCTTAGCAAATTGACAAAATCTATAACTCTGAACAAATTTCCTAACATCCTTCTAAAACTAAGGCAAAAAATAATTCTCACTCACCAAAGCAATTGTCTTGTCAATACCAAAATGTCCAGTTAATCCTCTACAATGCTTCTGTTTAATAAATTAATCCCTCATTGAACTCTTATGAATACACAACTGATATCCTTTGAATAACATACCTTCCGAAATGAAATAATCCAACCATTTTCTTCGGTCAACTACAACAAGTTCTCTCTAATTTCTCCAAGGTTTTGCAAAATCAAGGTTACCCTCATATAAGGTTTTTAAGTCATCAAATCCTAATACTAAAACCTTCATCTCTTGCAAAAAATTCATTCTTCTTCTCAAGGCATCATCAACCTTATTTGACTTACCACTCCTATGTTTCAACACAAAGGTTTAGCTTTGCAAGAATTCAACCCATCGCATATGTCTTCAATTTAATTTACCTTGACTATTTAAATACTACAATGATTGATGATCGGTATACAATACAAATTCCTTCAACAATAGGCAATGTCTCCACTTATTCAAGGATTGAACTATGGCATAGAATTCATGATCATAAACTAAATATCTTCTCTTGACATCATTCAACTTCTCACTAAAATAAGCAATAGGTATACCCTCTTGAGTTAACACCGCTCCAATTACATTCCCACTTGCATCAAAATCCACATGAAACACCTTATTAAAGTCTGGTAAAGCTAACATAGGTTGTTCAATTAACTTTTGTTTCAACAATTCAAAACTCTTGTGTGCTCCATGTGTCCACTTAAACCCCTTATTATCTCCTCTCGTTATCTCAGTCCTTAGATTACAAATTGAACTAAAATTCCTAACGAATGTTTGGTAGAAACTATCCAATCCATGAAATAATCTTATCTCTGTAACACTTTGAGGTGCAAGACACTCAATAATTGCTTTAACCTTCTCATGATCCATCTTCAATCCTTCCACTGAGATCACAAAACCTAAGTACACTATTTCCTCTTTCATGAAAGAATACTTTTTGATGTTTATCAACAACTTATCTTCCCTTAATCTTCGTAATACTTGTCCTAGATATAATAAATGATCCTCCATACTTTTACATAAAATCAGAATGTCATCAAGGTAAACAATTACAAAATTACCCAATAATTTATTCAATACCTCATTCATAAGCCTCATGAAAGTACCTGATGCATTAGTCAACCCAAAAGACATAACCAACCACTCATATAATCCTTCATTTGTCTTGAATGTTGTCTTCCACTCATCACCTTCTTTGATTCTAATCTAATGATAACCATTCTTCAAATCAATCTTTGTGAAATACTTCAATCCACTCAAATAATCCATTATATCATCTATCCTAGGTAAAGGAAACCTATACTTTACTATGATTTTGTTAATAGCTCTGGAATCAATACACATCCTCCACTCACCATTCTTCTTTAGTGCTAATACTATAGGTATTGAAAAAGGACTCAAGCTTCCCCTAATTAGACCTTTCTTCAAAAAATCTTGCACTTGCCTATTCAATTCTTCATTGTTTCCAGGTGTCATTCGGTGTGCTACTTTATTAGGAAAACTAGCTCCATGAATTAGATTCATACAATGAATAATAATCCTCACATATAGCAATCCATCATGTACATTTTCTAAGATTATGTCTTCATATTCAATCAACATCTCTTTTATTTCCTTAAGTTTTTCTTCCTCTAAATCCAAGCCCAACTTCATAGGAATCAAAGCATAACACATACCATCATTCTTTAAGCCATCCAAGAATTTACTTCCTTCTACCAAATAAACTCTAATAGTGGTACAAATCTCACTCTTAGGAATCTCTAGTAAAGGTAACAATACTTGTCTTTTCCCATTTGCAAAGATGGTGTACCTATTCCTTCTACCATCTTTTAGGTCTTGCCTATCATACTGCCATGGTCTACCCAACAATATATGATACACATCCATAGACATAATATCACAAAGAACTTCATCTTGATAAGATCCTATTTTCATTTTCACTGAACATTGTTTAGTTACTAGTATCTTATGATCATCCTTTATCCACACAACCTGATAAAGCTTCAAATGCTTCAACCTATGTAGCTATATCTTGATCACCAACTCCTTTGAAGATAAGTTATTTGAACTCCCACTGTCAATGATCACTTTGCAACATTTTCCTACAGCTTTGCATCTGGTCTTGAACACACTCTTCCTCAACAACTGCTCCTAATCCGTTTCCTCACGACATAGGTCTCTTCTCACTATTAGTGCTTCTCCATCCTCTAGTTGATTCAAAGATTAATTATATTCCTCCCATACATAAGAAGATCTACCCTTTCTCTCATTCCTCTTGTTTGAATTTCCTTAGGTACATTCAAAGGCTTGGTCTCCTTATCCTCCATGTTTAAAACAAGTTCCTCTAAGTATTTTGTTACTTGATCCTCCTCCTCTATAGAAACTTCTATCATCTCTTGGGTATGAAATTTCTTCCTTAACTTCTAGTTTCCCTTTTCCCAAATCTGAACAATTTCTTCCTCCTACAATTTTTCTTCTCCTTTGAAATCTTCCTCCTCTTCCTCTTTGTCTTTTCTCTTTCCTTTTGTTCAATTTTTCTTTTGCCTTTAGTGATAATTGATAAGTCTCTTCTATGTTTCGCAATTTAACCAAACCAATTTTATCATGATTTGAAACCCTTAATCCATTCAAGTATCTAGCTACTCTCTCAACCTCATCATTTATTTGTCTGGACTTGATATCCAACCTATAAAATTCTTCGGTGTACACCATTACACTAAGATCCTTTTGTTTTAGGTTCTGCAACTTCCTAAACAAACTTGTTAATAAATTGGTAATAACTTGGCCTTCAATTTGTTTACCATTTGATCCCAAGATTTGATTTTGTCCTTACCTCTTCTTTATATATTGGTATGCAAATGTTCCCACTATAAAGATGCATGTGCTTTCAACTTTTTGCAAGTATACTTCACCTTCTTAGCTTCATCAGTGCCCTCATAGTCAAAGTATTTCTCCATCTTTGTGATCCAATCAGGAAATTCATTCAAGTTTAAATTTCTATCATAACCAAGTGGATTGAAATGTGGTCTAACATTAACCCTAGTTAGGACTCTCAAGAATCTATCATCTCCTTGCTCAAGTTTAGGTTTCTCTTCACCTTCTTCAACTCCTTCCTCTTCTTCATCACTTACATCTTCAATATGTTGACGTCTTCTCTGGGTCATTTCTACAGCTTCCAACCTAGCTTCAATTTGTCTCAAGATTTCCAATATTGTTGGATTTTCATCTCTCCTTCCTCCACCTCTAGCATGTAATCTATGACCCATCTCTAAAAAATCCTCTATAATTGTGGGTCGGATTCCCACTCTTCCATCCTATAACAAATTGATTTAGGACTTTGCAATCTCAAAGACAAATAACTCACTTCCATAAGGAATACAACCTTGCTTTGCTACTAAATGATGCAACCAAGGACATGAGGGACCTCAAAGAAGTTAGATCAATCCTTGTAGCACGAGTCACACAATATAAGCAACAAGAAACAAGAGAGAATAATGTAAGATAAACCTTCAATTATCATAGAATCTAGTGAATACATCTGCAACATGTAGTCGTACATTCTAGGAATACATGCATGATATTGGATCCTTTACGAGGTTATCTTTTTATACTATCTATTACAAACTGCTACTAAAATTACTAACCATAAAACTACCAATTGGAAGCTACCTAAGGATAGATTACAACAACTTATAAAGCCTTTTCAATCATCAAGTCGACCTAACAAAGATTACATTATGCAAGAATAGGAAAATGTGTTACTGTAGACACCTAAAAATCCTTTAGAAAATAAAGTATTTTTATTTTCTAGAAAAATCCCTGATGACATCATCATTTATTAATTAATTATTTATTTAATTAATTAATTTATTTTTATGTCATTAAATCCCTTTTTCTTAATTAAAAATATTTAATTAAGAAATCCCTCCCAAAAATGTTTAAATCTTATTTAAACATTAATCCCCTATTTATTAATTATTTTAATTAATAAATTGACCAAAAATCCCCCAAAAAATAATTAATTTATTTTTTGACCAAAAGTTGGCCTTTTTTTCTAAAACCACTAACCTCTTCCAAAATCTTCTAAAACCCTCTTTAATTACGATTAAAGGCTAATCCCATCATTTTCTAACCCTAACCCCAACTCAAAATATTTAATTAAGATTAAATATTTAATCCTTATGTTTATTAAATTTATTTTAATAAATTTTCTCAAACCTAAACCCATGGAAATAAATAAATCTTTATCTATTTCCTAAAAATCCTTATTTATCCTAAGGAAGTGCTAGACTCTTCTAGAAAGTCCTAATCCTAATCCTAATCCTAATCACCTCCCTAACCTTGTCACATTCCCTAACCAAGATTAGCCAACTCCTAAACTTTAACCAAAGTCAACAAACTTCTAGAGGCTTCTCTTACATGCATTTATGATGCATTTAAAGCCTCCTTATCCCTCTTACATGCATTTATGATGCATTTAAGAAGCCCCTCACCCTTTTCTTACACCCTTTGACCTTAGGCACATTTCTCAAATTGTGCACATTCCTCCCATCTTTCAACCCAATGCCCTTGTGACACTTGTCACAAGGAGGTGGCCTTGAACTAGCACAATCCATGTGCTCCTCTTTGAATGAATCTTGGCCTCTCTTAAGGATTTTGATCCTAGCCACTCATTCATCCTCCCAAAAGTCTATAAATAGTCTTCATTTCCAAGAGCAAAACATCCATTCACCTTTCATTTTATGCATTGTTATCATGTCCATTTAGCTCTAGACTTAGCATAAGCAATACTAATTGTTAGTTTCTTTTTATCATCTTCAAGCTTTCTTAAAGAACATCATAGCTTAGCAATAATGGATTAATATAGTTTCTTTCATTGTTTAGCATAGCATATAGCATCATATCACACCTATATTTGTTCTAAAATCAATCTTAGTATGCATTAGAATATGCTCCAAGTGCTTAGAGAGCACACCCACATCCCTCTAATTGAAGCGAATCAAACATTTGCTCTATAGCACTTGTTTTTTTAGCAACAATCTTGAGGTGGCTTTGGTTTTGTTTTCATGTCTTATGCTATTTTTTTTTAGTTCATGAACATGTTAGATTAGTCTAATGTTTGAATGTTTCAGCCTTTCAAGACAGGTAACAGGTTCAAAATCATAGTCTACAGTTACACTATAGGTTAAGACCTAAATCATAAGAATCCCTCACAAATGGATGTAACATAACATGTGAACCAACAAGAAGGTTGGCCACAAATTAGGAAACATTGAGATGTGAGCCACAAAGTGTCACTGATCAAGAAAATCCTTTGCGAGATTGGAAAATAAAGATTGGTTGTGAAACATGAAGAATAATGAAGCCCCACCAAGAATCCAAAATATCTCAAAAATGAAGAAACCAATCAAGGTGTGAACCTAAGTGAAGGTAAAACATGATGCTATGATCACTCCACAAGGTGCACAACAACTGATCCAAACTGAAGGAATGCTAAAATAAAGTCAACGACTGCAAATTGAAGAATAGGGAAACAAAATATTTTTGGTTGATGCAAGATTTCCAAGAACCCAAGATGCTCCTGCATCATAAATATCTTTAAAAAAGTTATCCACTAGAATTGGGATGATAATTTATTCCAACTCCTTCAGTATTTCCTTGATGTACAAATTCCAAGGAGATCTTCATCTTAAAGATCTAGTTCTTATCCTATACCAATTTGGGATAGACAACCTATTCCTCAATCATTATTTCCTAGTTTCCTCATAATATTAAAATCAAACTCCTAAAATTGTAGTAACTATATGCATATGCGATTTTGGGTAACTAGTTTGTGATCAAGCACTTCAATGGTTCATGATTAGTAAAGAAATTAAATGGTATAAAGAGTAGATTGTTTTAATATTTTTGTAGCTATAAAAAGACTAGAGCCAATGCCCCCCTCTCTATGGTGGTGCAATTCTTCTTTTCAAAAGACAAATTTCTATTGGTAAAATCAATAGGATGATCTTTTCCCCCTTAGGATGTGCTAGAACTACTCATATAGCTAACTAGAACCATCTACATGAACATGAAATATATTATTTCGATCCAAGAATGTTAGGATTGGCACTTCCATAATTTTTTCTTCAAATGTCAAATTCTTTTTAACCTTCCTCATTTCAAGCTATATTACTTTTCCCATTCTTCTTCTTTAGGAGTTCTTATAATGGTGCAAAAATACTAGCATATCCCCTAATGAACTTCTTGTAATATCTAATAAATCCCAAAAATGTCTTGACTTTTGGTGCACTTTTTGGTGGTGTAGGTTTACTATTGTACACACTAAAATGTGCACTTATCTAAATCATTTCTTCCAAGATAATCCATGGATTGGAAACCTTGAGAAATCAATTTAGAGCTCCCTAGGAATGGAGTGCAAGGATGTTAAGAATGCTCTCAGCTAGAGCTATTAAGGCAATAACCTTGCTAGTAAACCATGCAATGGGAGATTCAAATGAAGACAAGGGCAAGAATGCCAATATCCCCAAGAATCAAATGGAAATGCAAATGCAATGCAGCTATGCTAGAAATGGAAATGCAAGCTATGCTATGAAAGGAAAAAAGCAAGTATTACAAAGCCTCCTAATTAAGCTAGATGAATTAATCTAAAGCACAAAGGAAATTAAGCTAAATATGAAGCTATGAATGCCATGATAAATGAAACTAGAATAACATGTAGATGCAAAATCCAAGAATGCTCCAAATCTTCAAAAGCTCCAAAGTGACCTAGAAAACCTGCAGCATAACATTAGCATAAAAAGTTGGGGATCTAGAGTGAAGAAGAGAGCTCTCCTTTTATAAGAAATGAGAAGGAATGGACCATGGAGATTAATAGGCAAAATATTTAATCAACGGTGGAGAATCAAAGAGGAGCAATCCATGTGCACAAGTATCCTCCAATGAGAAAATAAGAGTTGACTTTTGTGTCCCATATGAGACAAAAAGTGCTTTTTCCCTTTTTGTAAAATAGGAATAATGCTTTATTTGTGCAACTTAGGATAAGAGGAAAAGTGGGGGCTTTTTTATTTAATAAAAGGGGAGGAGATTCCTTTTGATTAAATAAAGACTTAAGATAAGATGGTTAGCCCATAGAAAATAATCGAATAAATGATAGAAGTAGGATTTGATCAAGAATAAACAATTGATAATTTTAGCAAATAATGCTAGAAAGGCGCTAATAGTCTAGATGACCATTTTTAGATGATTACAACTATTAGAGAAACCTTAACATGTCTCACCATTAATCCTTCTTTGCATATAATATGGCCTAATAGGGTCCAAAGGGAACCAAAAACATACACATCTTCAATTTCAATGATATCTACATGCTTCTGCACTTTTTTAGCATCATGAATAGTACTTGTATATGATCCTTAACCACTCCATATATCATCTAATCATCCAAGTAGACTTCCAAAAATCATGTATGAAATCCTTGAAATTGTTGATCATTATGCTATTGAAGACTATAGGGCCATTTTTCAATCCAAATGGCATCATTGTATACATGTACGACCCCTACTATTTGGACATTGTAGTCTTTGGCTAATCCTCTTCTCTCATTGTAACTTGGTGGTATCCAGAGAATCCATTACTAAATGAATATATCTCTTTTCCTACCACTGATTCTAGAATTTCTTTTGTGAATGATGTGGGAAATGGACCATATATGCAATCTTTATTCAGTTTCCTAAAGTCTACACAAATCATTCTCTTTGATCTTCTTATTTTAAATCACCATGGGGATTGTTATTAAGTCAGAATCATAAGCAACGATGACTCTA
The DNA here is from genome assembly GCA_027943335.1 of Chamaecyparis obtusa. Lineage (NCBI taxonomy): Eukaryota > Viridiplantae > Streptophyta > Pinopsida > Cupressales > Cupressaceae > Chamaecyparis > Chamaecyparis obtusa. Next base: position 705,688 of record BSBK01006749.1, on the reverse strand, counting down.
GGCTTCCACAAATATCTTGTGAAATATAAATGAACCATCAACTGACCTCAAGAGTCATGTCCTTTCATGGGACAGTGTACATATGTAACTTGTACGTCAAATTGGGAAGAGATACATTATGTAATATATTGAGATAGATTATAATACAACAAAGACTAAGACCTACATTTTGATATAAAGATATAATACAAGATAATGAAGACTCCCTATATGTGTGCAATGGATGAATATTTATTATGTTTATATACTAATGTATGAGTTGTCTTTTCTTACCATACATGATTAATTCTCTTATTGTGTCTTCTAGGATATAAAATGACTACATAAGATAACTTGGGGTACAAATCTTTAGACTGTATTCTCTCCATTCCTCTTTCTAACACTATTAGCCACAAAAAATTACATAATACATCAAATGTGATTAAAGTATATAAGAGATTTTTGACTCCTAAAATATATAATCAAATGAACGACATAATAAAATTGATCCCATCTACACATAACATCCAACTTTGGTGAAATTTATATCTCATAAGTTCATTCCAATTTGAAAGCGAAATTGGATCTGCTCATCTTCTAATTATAAGATATATCAAACATACTAAATCCTCTACAATATGAGATCAAAACCAACATGAACATATTCTAACATAATTAATCTCTTCCCAGAATAGAGGATTCGAATAATAAATAACAATGTAAAATAGTGTTATGATTCATCATTCTATTCATGGATTCCAAGATCCCAATTTACTATTTTTCAACACGATTATAAAATAGAATATAAAGTATTAGGATATCATGAGAGTACATATGCCTCTCTATTAACATCTCCAAGAATACTTCAAGCAGGTAATGGTGGTTGACTCCACTGTGGGACCTCGAAGTCCACCACTTTGTATGATGAGACATTTCATTAGATAGACCAACAATGCTCATTGAAGTCTTACACAATCATTACATGCCTTTTGTACCAAACATGTGTTATAAATTGTGGTCCAAGATAAGTGATGATAAGTTGATCCCCAAATTTCTATCTATTTTTAAATAGAAATACATGTTTGGATCCTCATGCATTCTTTCTATCATTGACATCTAAAAATAGTCTATCTGTTTGATTTCTTCTAAGTGTGTCCCATAGTTCAACATATTAATAAGCTTTAGAATATAATTTTCTAAGAAGAAACCCTTGATTTAGGTTAATTCATCTGTCCTAATGTAATCATTTTAAAAATTTATAAAAATAAAAGGGATCATAAACTACTACACATGAAACGAGAATATTAGATGCCAAGATAGTTTTGACTCTAAGAACTACATATAAATGAACGCATAGTAAACAAAATCTAAAATATTAATTACAATTATATTCTTATTTATAACTATACATGATGAAAGCATATGAATTACTCAAATTTACTGTAGCAAATAATATTTAGATGATTGGGTCAAAATTGGTCAAATCTAATGAATTATATTGACAAGTTCTCTAATATCCTTCCAAGCATATTTAGTCATGATGGCTCATTGAATATATTTTATTAAGTGGCCTAAACTCTTTTTGGTTACCTAAGAGTGCACATATATGTAGTTATGCTGGTTATTGATTCATCACCAATTTAGCTAATACCATTATAATTTGAAGTGGACATGTCAAAAATTCCTTTTTAATAATTTTTTGATTCATGAAACAATAACATATGAATTGTATTCAATATTAACAAAGATGGCCAATAGAGAGGGATAATTATGACAAAAATCTTCATAGACGGTAGACAAAGATTGCAATGATAATTGAGGTGAGATTTAATTAAATACCTATAATTGGAATTAAGAGTCAACAAATATGAACCACACAATGAGCATGGACCCATCAATACCTTTGCATTTATGGATTTCTCAATTGTTTTCTAACTTTTGAAGCCACAACCTCTTTTATTTTCTCTTGTAACAATGGTCTTAGGACTTCTCCACTATGTATACCATCTAGACTAGAAGATCCACAAGAAAATCACTTGTACCTTTGAAGGGGTTCACTAATGGCTCAATTCTAATTTAACCTTTGAGACCTACATTACTGATGATGTAAAATAAAATGACATATAAGAGAAGGGAAAATTGGTATGAAAGAAATATGAAACATACAATGCAAACAAGAAAAAAAGGGATGCAAAAAAGGAAAACTACAAGGAAGGCAAAATATGGAATGAAGTAGATGACTTCGTCAAGGAGATAAAAAATAGAGGTGGAAATTGTGAGGACAAACTATATTGAATGATGAGATAACACAATAAAAGAAGAAATAAACAAAATGGGAGAATAATGAAATTGAATGGGGAATAAGTGACTAAAATTGTGAAGAAAGAAATGAAATAGGGGGAAGAAAGGAATATAATGGAAGAATTTAGATAATGGGATGAATTAGAAGTTGGGAAAAAAGAAATAATAAACAAAAGATGGAAACACATAAAGAGAAATGGATAGTTAGACAATGAAGTACAAAGCACAATAATAAGGGACATCATATTAGAGCAAATAAATAGTTCACAGAAAAATTGGCAAAATTTTAGCCTTGAGCTAAAGGGATTGTTGTTTGTGCATTAGGGGGATCCATTGTGCTAAATTTTTAAAATATTTATTTAGATTAACAATCGTTAGATGTCCTCTATGCTCTAATGCAATTGTTAGGCACAAACACCCTAAACAGTCACAAGTTATGCCATTGTTGTATGCTAGTCCTTTTGTTTAGAGCAATTAAGGCAAAGCAACATTAGATTTATGATTCAAAAAATTATAGGACAATTTTGTGGGGCACTATCTAGTTGCAAAGTTTTGAATATTTACGAGTTCTTATAAATACTAGTATATTTCTTGGTCAAATTAGGCTTGAATTCCAGATTGTAATGCCAAACTTTATATCTTTATTTTGTGAAGGATTTTTATATCATCCTTAAGATTATTTTACTATTTGATACGAGGGCACGAGTCTTAGGTTGAAACCTCTTTGATTGAGAGCCAAGGATTGATGGGCATCCGTTCCACGAAATTTGCTACAAATCCAATCCCAACCTCATCCTTTATAATGTTGGGGCCTTACACTTAGCAAGAAATGATCATTAGTAGGTTCATTCATAACAATTCAACTTCACTAACAAATGAAGCCAAACTTTGAAACAATAACTCATAGAATAATTACATTTAAACATTTATTTATTGAAGTAACCAATTGAATAATTTATTTATGGAAGTAACTAGAATAATTTGTTTTTATAGTGAAATAGGGGCAGGAAAAATTTTCAACTACAATTGTTTAATCATTTTGATGACATCTTAAATTTTGGATTGAAATTCAATTCCTAATGATAAAATCATTCTTCCAAATCTCTTCATACATTCCTTCACTTTTTGAAATAAGTGCATTTAATTGGTTGAGCCTATCTTGGGGTTGTCCGGTTGTACAGATCTTTACAACGGTAATGATGTTAAAGCTTGATGTATGTTTCTAGTTAAAAGAAAAATTGGATCTTATATATAAAAGTTTTGCTAAAATTCTGCCAGATATGTTGGGTTTAAAAATGCAGGGAGCTCTTTTCACTCAGTGCTCTTCGTTCCATTTCAAACCACCACCTCTTTTGGCTAAGCGTCTTTTCTTCTTCACAAGGTAAACTTATTTACTCTTATCAGACTGATTATATAAATGATTGGCGAGGTTAAGGCTAGAATCACCCTCACATTTCTCGATTCAGTTACACGAGTGGAAAAACAGTGAAGACCAGAGCAATGGCGTCTAAGCCCAGAGTCATAGATTCTCATTTGCATGTTTGGGCTTCCCCAGAGGAGGTCAGTCCACATTCTTCATTTTCACTATATTCTTAGATTATAGACTTTTAAGCTGAGAAATTGGAAATCGAGATTCAAGAATCAAGAAAATGCGCAGAAAAAAGATTGAATGACGTTTCGGATCAGTTTTCATAGTCTTTAGATGAGTGGTTATGATTTCAGACGATAGCTTCCTTTTTGAATAACTTCATAATTTGGAATTATTTTTGTCAATTGGCAGGCTGCCTCTCAGTATCCGTACTTTCCTGGGCAAGAACCATCTTTAAATGGAAGCAAGGACTTCCTTCTTCAGGTAAGTGCTGTGGATTTTTATAAATAAATACGTAACTCATTGATTGAGTCGAAACAGGGTATCTGTTGCCAGCGGGCCGCTTCGTGTTGCTGATGAATTTTTGAACATTTTTAATGTTATTGGGTTTACCAATATTTTAGCGGTATTAATTAATCGCAAGTTGACTGTACCTTGGCTTTCCGAGATATTGTATAGACTTAATTAAGTGACTGTTATGCCGTTTGAAGCACTATCCATGTGCATCGGCTAAGAATTAGAGAATATATAAAATTTTAGTCATGTCTGGTTTAGGTTGCATCAAAGGGGTATAAAATTTGAAGGGTAGATTGAAAGAGTTTCGATCCTGCATTGGTAGTTCAAAGAATAGGCATGTAAGATTTGTTCTAAGAAACATGGAGGACAAGAAGGTGATCTTTAAGAATAAAGGGTTCATTAGAGACACTTATATTTACTTGCATGACTTGACATTCGCCTAGAAGAAGAATGAAAGGAGGAGTGAGAGAAAGTGAAATCAGCAAGAGATGTAGGTAAGTGGCCATGGCTGAAAAATCGAAAAGCTCAAATTAGCAAACGTCTATCACACACAAAATAGGGATTTGGAGACCCACAGGAGTTTTTACATATAGTAAGCTAGAATTGTAGAGTTTACCCGTGGAGGATAGGACCGGGGTTTGGGCCCATAGTAGAAGGGAAAGACATTATTCTCCTTACAAAACACATGAATATGATGTTTGTAAACTTCCGGACTTTGAAGGGCACGGTAAAATATCTGTTTGGGAATGAAGGGATAGAAACAATTGAGGGCACGGAGTGATTACAACCCTAGTAAGAGAAGCATGGATGGAACAATAAAAGTGGAATAAAAGGATGCAAACAAGCAGTTTATATGGCTGAAAATAGTAGATAATGAGGTAACAATTAAAGTGGCTGCATGCAACTTTGCTCCAAAAAGTTCAAGGTTCTACAAGAAGAGAAATCTAGATTGTGAAGACCCTTATGTGGCACTAAAAAAGGACATTTCTGTTTTCAACACTTTAGGAGAAATTGTTCTTAAGGGAGATTTTAATGCAAGGACAACCGACAATTGTTCTATATGTAAAACGGGGGATTTTAGACTTGTAGCTTTCTATTGGTTGTTTGCAGAGGTTATTTTAGTTGCTGGGTGGGTTGTGAGCAACGCTGAGTACTGAGGAGATGGTATTGGCAATATCTAAATGTCTCAAAGTTTCAATTATGACATGACCTGGAAAATCTCATTTCAGACTTGCTGTACCTTTTTACATTCAGTCCTAGTCCAACTCTGAGGTATTTATTTCTTGAGTATGCCATGGATTTGTCTTGTTAATCAAACAGGCAATGTAATTAATGTATTTCCGATTAAAGATATACTAGCTAATGGTTTAATGCATAATTCCTACATATGAGATTGGTACATCAGAGGTCTGAATGTTGAGTGTGAATCCCTCAGTGTCTCATGAACGATTATGAATGAGGTCTGAATGTCGAGTGTGAATCCCTCACTGTATCATGAACGATTAAATGCCAATCCATATGCCAATACATCAAATGCTATGTCAACATGTTATTTGCTGTTAAGCATAACAGAGATGTGATAGTGTTGATAGTCCCTGGTGTTTCCTTAATGAAGTTAAGTGTGAAAACTTATTTGGACGACAAATCTTTTTCTTTTTAAAATGATTGGTTATTACACTATGAGCCGAAGAGGTTGCATCTGACATCAGAGAAACATTGTGGAGGGGTCAGGGAAGTCTATGGAACCACATAGGGCAATTGAATGGTCGTGCGAAGCTATTATTGGGGGGTCAAATAGGCGTTTGGAAGGGTCTGTGAGGTGTGTCATTCCTTAGATGCCCCTTGTGGTCCTTTCTAGGGGGTTGCAGTTAACTGAATGGGGTCTGCAAGGGCAAATGACCATCCATTGGCAGGCACATGGGTGCTAAACATCAGATAGCCATTTCCATAAAGGGAGGTCCCCACTTACTGCATTGGTAATAGGAGAAATAAGCAGGCAGGCAATATCTTTGGAAGAGATCATAGTCACTGTTGGAATTTGGAAATATCTGAAGGTATAAGCAATGAGAGGAGTCGAGGATAATAGAAGTCAATTCCACTCTCATATTTAAGATGGAAATCCTATTGTTGGCTAGGTGACATTGCTAAGCAAGAATCGACAATTATTGGACTTGCATATCATTTGTATTTTCAAGCTATTCTTCTTGAAGATTGGTCACCTAGTTATTCGTCCTTTATAACAAGAAGTGTTTTCAGTATTTTGAAAAGTTAGGCATTATTGCTAATTTCTGATGTTGGTAATTGAAATTCCTTTGTTATTTGTAAGCAATGGAACTAGAAGTATTGCAATATGAACATCATATTTTATATCTGCAATAGTGATTAAGATATTATTAAACATTTCACATTATTCAAGAATAAAGAATTGCAAATTTCACAACTATTGGTGTATGCAATCTGTTTGACAAAATTCATAGGGGTTAAAATTGTGCAAATTCCATGTTGTGGAGGCCTTATTTAATGGGCCTCTTTATGGAAAGATAATGGTGGCATGAAAGGATGTGATCCATTTGTTTGTGTTAAACTAGGAAGAGGTTTTTGTGATTTTTCCTTGGAAAGAGTATGCACTTTTTACTTTGATTTGTAACTTAACATGTTATCCCATTATTTGTTCCTTTAGCAACCTTTTTTTTATTTGACCCTAGACAAATGCTTATTCTTAAAGTAGTCGTAATGCATAGATGAGCTTTTGCTCGAGTATAAAAACTCCTATACGTATTCCCATATTTTCTACAACATCAACAATAACCTCCACCACCATAAAGTTGCTCAATCATTGTAGTATGCCACCAAAGAGGTGACACTATGTCAAATTTAAACGAGCTCTTTATATATGGGCCAACTAATTAGAACTACCAGCCATTTTGTATAAATTAATACATTTATTTTAAAAAAATTACAAATTTACAACTCTACACTTGGATTACCTTCAGAAAAACAAAAAAACAAATTGGCATTGTAACCATTATATGATGTATAAAAGGTTAAAAATATTCAAATCATGTTTGAAAATATAAAATTTTTGATAAAACATTGAAAATCTTGCAACAGTTACAACTTACAAGATTCTCTCATTTTTTTAAGATAATCTTCTCCATGCAGCCCTTTCTCTCTTACAGTTGTAGGCCTTTCTCTCTTGTGGCCTATACTTTCAAAGAAGAATATAACAACTTGCAAAAATCAACAATAGCTTGGAGGGGAAAATTCTGTTTTACCCACTTTTCTTTGTCAAATGAGGCAAAAGAAGTGAACAACCCTCACTTTAGGGCAAAATTAGGCTATATAAGAAGTTTGTGTTGTAAAAACTTTGTTTTTTGACCTTTCTTGGGGAGCCTGTGGGTCCACCCGGGTTTAGTGGATCCTTGGTGAAACCCAGTCCACCCTAGCCCTAAATTGGTATTAGATAGATACAAACAGGTCGCAGGGTTCTGAGGAACGCACGAACATGGTCTATTTTCTTTACATGCTGGAAAGTTGGGTTAATGTATGGTTGGTTTAGCATGGTATTGGATAAAACGTCTAAGATCTGAGCTGCTTAGCTGTGCCTGTTCTAATGAAGTAGCATTTTTATTGAAGTATGGACATCCAGAGAACAATCTTCCTTAAAATTGATAGCTATTTTGAAGATAATTATATTTAAATGTATCTGACGTCTACTTGTTAGTAGAAATTATTTTTGTTGTTGGAAGGTGTGCAAATAAATTAAAAAGCGACAGATACTAATAGAATTCCAATTCTCTACAGTACAAAGACAGCGCAGCTGCCAAAGAAAGAGAGCATGAAAGCTGTAATAAGCTTTAGCAGTAATGAGTGGTTTTTCATCATCATGGATGTTTTGAACAAAATTTAGAGACACAAGTTTTAGCTGTTCTAGGCACTTTTTCCCTTTTTACCATGATACACTCATTTTCACTTGTCCAAGTGGGCAGTTTTTTGTCACCATGTGAAAAAATTTTAGAGACATCACTAAGTTTTTAGCTGTTCTAGAAATAGATTTTTCACTTGTCCAAGTGAACAGTTTTTTGTCACCATGGATGTGAATCTATCTCTAATTTTTGTTCAGTGCATGGATGATGCTGGTGTGGATGGAGCATTAATTGTTCAACCCATCAATCACATGTTTGATCACTCTTATGTCAACAGGTATGCAAACAGTTATTTGAATTTCTTTTCTAATTTTTATGTTTTGGTTTCTTAGGTGGAAGAACGTATGTGGTAGTAAATTGATTTTCATATCATGTTTATGTTGGTTGGTTGGTTTGTTTAGGTAAAGTGAGGCATTATGTTTTAAGTAAAACAAAATGACTTACTCTTGTCCTGAGATTCTTGCTCAAAATTGTCAGCAGTAATATTGAGAATAAGAAACAACCCTGTTACAGGTTGAGGACCATGTTGTTTTTGTCTGCTTGTTGCCTTCCATAAAATCTTGTTATTTGTGTCATGCTAAGTTGCTGGTTCGGATTCAGGTAGGGATGCGGGTTCAAGATTTGGGTTCAAAATTTGTCCAATTCGTTTTTGGGTTGGGTTCGGGTTCGTTTTGGGTTTGTCCGTACAAGAATTATACACACACACACACACACACACAGAGCAGCAGCAGCAGCAAATAAGTTCATACACCAAGAACAAAACTCATGTTGCCTTTAGAAAACTCATGTAGCCTTCACAAATGAAATATTCAATGTGAAAAAAACTTTATAACATACGCCATTTTAGGTTTAAAAAGGTTGAATAGACCTAAACAGTAAAAAAAATAACCTTTTGAAAAGTCAAAAAACTGACGTGGCATGCGAATACGTTCCACATTCGTGCGAATTCTGTCCAGGCTTGCGGAGGATGGGAGAAAGTCGATGAAATTTGTTGAAAATTCTGGTAGGGTCCAATTGGGCGAATTTAGACCGATTTCCTTAGTCTGTCGACGGCTTTACAACGAATACGAATCGAATTCAAATTTTGTACGAACCGAATTCTGACTTCCATGTCTGGGCAGTGAATGTGGTAATGTAGGTGTCATGCTGTAATAAGACCAAAAACTGTTCAGTGGTTTTTATATTTATAGAGAGAGCTCCTTTTACTTAAATTGGCCAACCCAGAGTATGTTTTTTTCATTTTGGGTGCTCCTAGAGTCATTCAAACAAGGAATATGTATTGGCAGTATTTGTTGATGGCTTGGAAGATGTTAAAGGCATTCAAATACTAGATTTAAAATTTCACGTTACCAAAATACAAGTATTGGCCTCCTAGAAAATAACAGGATCACTATAAGTATAAAATGTTCTGTAAAGTACTCTGTTGCTTTAGAATTCAATTCCAACTCTGTAATGAAACATCTGCAACTCAATAAGCCATGTCAACTTCAGCAGTACCCAAGAATATATATATACACACACACACATAGTTATTGGATTCACACCCTAGACCCTCGAACCGGGTCCGGATTCACGAATTTGTCCGCATGGGATTCGTGAACATAGATCAATGATCAAGTATTTAAAGATTTAATGTTTATCTTTGACATTTGGCATTGATCAAAGATCAAACATCATAGATTCATATTATGAAATGATTTAGTTTTACAATTATGTATATTTCTTTTATTTTTTTGTATATATAATGCATATATATATTTATATATATATATATACACACGAACCCATACGAACCATAATGAAATTTTTTTTTTCACGAACCCACAAACTGGGTTCTTGTACCCGAATCCATCTCCAAACCTGAACCGGTAACTTAGTGTGTGTATATATATATAAAGTAGATTACTCTCAAAGCTTTATCTTTGTTGGAGCATAGCAGATTTATTCTCGCAGCAATTTCGGCTCTTCATATCCTCTTGCCTCCCTCTCCGTTCGTTTTATTTGGAAAAATAGATGTTGATAGCTTTATCCATCAAATGTGATTGTTATAGTGGTGAGTTGTTCTAGCTTTAATAGCTCATAGAATAACCTTTACGTAAGGAAATGGTAGAGTCTTCCTCATTTCCGGCATGGAATTTCTGATTGTGATATGGATGTGTGTATTATGTAGGAAAGTTTCAGATTCTCTAGAAACATAGGGCCTTTCCCAAAAATGTCACAAAAATGTGATTGGAGCCTTCTCTCAAAAGCCACAAACACAGTGGAGTTTCTAAGCCAATTGTGGGATTTATTTGGTATTTCCGTAGCATTTCTATAAAGAACTAGTTATTAGAATAATATCTCCAAATATCTTGTTTATTATTATTTATATGGTCAATATTGTGAATCTTGTCAATATTAGAATGTTTCTAATAACAACAATTGTTTCATAACAGAAACATTGTCTTTGTAAACTATATATGAGCGTCTTGCTCATTCATTTATTCATCCAATATTTCACCAAATTACTTGTGTAATATGGTATTTGAGCCAGATTAATTCTTTTTGAAAATTTATAATTTCTCTCAAGATTATCTGCTCTTAAATTTTTGAAAATTTTCTAGCTTGTCCTTTTTTTTTGTAGAAATTAGTTTTTCAAAAACTTCGTTTAGGGTTTTCATGTCAATATTGACTCCATTTTTGCACCGTTTTTGGCACCTTTCATCTTGGATGACCCTTCTGTTTCAACGCCTAGGGTTTTTTGAGATCAAACAACCATAACTGGTTATTTGTTCATTGCCCGACATGTCTATCTACCTATGTATGGTCGCGACCTCTGCAACCTATGTATGGTATTTGAGCCAGATTAATTCTTTTTGAAAATTTATAATTTCTCTCTAAATTATCTGCTCTTAAATTTTTGAAATTTTTCTAGCTTGTCTTTTTTGTAGAAATTAGTTTTTCAAAAACTCGTATAGGGTTTTCATGTCTATATTGACTCCATTTTTGCACAGTTTTTGGCACCTTTCATCTTGGATGACCCTTTTGTTTCAACGCCTAGGGTTTTTTGAGATCAAACAACCATAACTGGTTATTTTTTCACTGCCCGACATGTCTATCTACCTATGTATGGTTGCGACCTCTGCAACCTTCCTAAGGCTTGTTTTTCCTAGTCGCTAGTTCGTTTTTCAGTGACGTGATTTTATAAATGACAATTGTTCTATTTTTTTTGCGGCTTGCTTTCTACAAATACAACCATTCCTTTAGTCGTTTCTCTCTTCTCATCCACATGGTTTGTGATTATTGTGCATTTCGCCCATGTTTGGAGGATTTTTAGGCCTCTTTTTTGCCCTTTTTTGCTACAGTCGGGGTTCTTTTCTTCTACAAATACCAAATTGTGCTATGTTTTTTCTCTCATATTTTTCCAAAATTTGTTTGCAAACTCTCATTTTTGTTGCCTAGGGTTTCTTCCAACCCTCAATATTTTTTATGTGGCCTAGGCTTCAATTTTTCTTAGCATTTGGACACCTTCTAAACAGTCGACTAGGGTTTCTTCAAAACCCTCAGTTTTTTGTCGGATTCTAAATTTGATTGCAGATTCTTGGTGGGTTTTTGAGAGCATTTCTAGGTTTCTCTCAATTTTCTAGGTCTTCCGAAATTGTTTCCTTGGGATCCATGCCTGCAAATTTGCCGTTCAGTCTCCAAATTAGTGCATTCTTTTTGCCTCAGTATTGTTCATTACGTGTCACGTTTACGCGATTTCAGGCATTGAACATTTTCTGCCTCGATGTTTGTGCCACCATTTGGTCAACCATCTTTGACCTTGGTTTTCTACAATGGCATCTCTGATGAATATTCTGCTTAAGGGAGTAACAAATTTAATGTAGAAACTACAATACTTGGAAGTAGTGTATGATGACGATCTTTGAATACAAATGTCTTGACAAAATTGTTCTGGACAAGACTAATTGTCCTATAGATGAAGGCAAAGAGCAGGACAAATTTGATGAGCGAAATCGGGAAGCTGTCATGCTCATCAAACTCTGTCACTGATGATTAGTTGCTGCAGGTTCCTTCTGGCAAAGTAGCTGCAGAAATTTGGAGCCATCTAAAAGGTTTGCATGAAAAGTCTGATAAGAGTCGTGTGTTCTTCTTGGAGAACATTCTTTTCACAATCATGATGGAAGATCAGGTGTCCCTGCAGAATCATCTCAATAAAATCAAGGACATTCAAGATCAATTGGAAGCCATTGGACGCAAAATGGAAGAAGAAGACATGGTGGTGATCACTCTAAAGAGTCTACCATCTTCCTATGAGCACTTTGTTGAAACTCTCAACATTGCTTCCACTCATTCTGATGTATCATTTTCCGATCTTTGCATAATGCTTTTACAACAAGATTGTTGGAAACAACAATTCAACAGTAGTACCAGTTCATCTTCGAACACACAAGCTTTCTTAGCTAACTCCTTTCATAAGGATATAGGCAACTATCAGTTTTCTCAATCTTCTCAACATAATCCCTTTGCTCAGTCATTAGAAGGTTCGAAGAAGAAAAATTTTCAGTGTAACTACTGCCATAAGTTTGGTCATATGAAGTTGGAGTATTGTAAATTCTTAGTTGCACAAGCCAAGCAATCCGATTCACAACCTAAAGCACATGTTGTGAAGCACACTTAGTAGGGTGAGTCTGCCTTTTATGCCTTCATGGCTAAAAGACCTGCAGATCATGTAAAATCTTCTGCTTGGTATATTGATTCAGGTGCCTCCCGCCACTTCACTCATTGTTGGGATTGCTTCATAGATTTTCAGCCATTCTCAGATTCAATTATTTTTGGAGGGGAAGAGTACACCATTGTTGGCAAAGGCAATATACAAATTCAGTCTGGAGGGAGGAAACTAATTTTCCTCGATGTGTACTACGTTCTAGGAATGGAACTCAACCTTCTCTTAGTTAGTATAATTCAGAGACATTCCCCTCGGCTAGATGTGACCTTCAGTTCACATCAGTGTGGTATCATTGATCGGGAGACTCAGTATACTATAGCCATGGGTCTTGAGGATCATGGTCTTTTTAGACTTGTTGACTCTGGCGATTCTCAATAACTTGCTATGGCAACCCAACACTCTTTTATTAGTACATTAAGACTCAGTTTACTGTTGTTGTAGGTCTTGAGGATCATGGTCTTTTCAAACTTGTTGACTCTGCTGATATTTGTGGACCTATGGCTACTCCTATTGTTACTTGGTCCAAGTAATTTTTACATTTTGTTGACGATTTTAGTTGTAAAATGTGAGTGTATTTCCTTCATTAGAAATCAGAGGCATTTGTTTTGTTTCAAAAGTTCAAAGCATTTGTAGAAAAAGAGTCTCATCAACATATTATTACTCTTCGAACTGACAATGGGGCAGAATTCTGTTCCTTTGCCTTCTCCCATTTCTGTGAACAACATGGCATAAAGCGCCCATTAACAACACCCTACACCCCTCAGCAAAACGATGTCGTTGAGCGTAGAAACCGCATGATCGCCAAAATGGCTCAGTCTACTCTTGAACACAAGAGTGTTCCAAAGAAATTTTGGTTTGAAGCAGTCCACACTGCCATCTATCTTCTCAACCACTCCCCTATAGTGGCTGTGAAGAAACAAACTTTGGAAGAGGCCTGGTTAGGTCGTAAGACTAGAATCACTCATCTCAAAGTTTTTGGCTCCATTGCTTTTGTTTGGATCCCTGATGCTAAACGCACCAGGTTGGATGCCAAAAGCCGAAAAGTCATGCTAATCAGCTATAGTGATACTCACAAAGCCTATCGATTGGTTGACATTAAGACTAATCGTCTCATCTTTAGTTATGATGTGGTCTTTGACAAGTAATGAGGGCCATTTCAGCTCTCTCCTCTAGTTATGGATTCAGAGGACCAGTTTCTCAAGGCTCAAGACTTGGGTGTCCGTCTTCCATGAGATCCACCTGATGGGAGGGCTCTAGTTGGGAAGGCTCCAGCTGGTCCTGTTCCTGCATCTCCACCAGTTCCTTCCCTTGCAGGATCACCCAGACATGCAACTACACCACCTGATTTTCCTTAGGATTCATCTGATCTTCTGTTTGATGAATGTGATCCTTTTGCACCTCCTGCTACTGATGTTGGCACTTCTACTCTCTGGCCTAAATGGTGGGCTAAGATGATTGGCGATATTCATGATGATGAGCTCATTGAGGGTAGAACTGCTTGGAAGAAGAGCAAACCTTCTAATTCTGTAAATTTTGCTCTCATGGCCAACATTCACAGTGTGTATGAGCCTTAAACATAGAGGCGAAAGGGACACTTGAGTGGGAAGAAGTTATGAAAATTGAGCATCATAGTCTGTTGAAAAATAACACTTGGGTATTGTTGGATCTTCCTTTAGGGAAGAAACCCATCGGATGCAAATGGGTCTACAAAGTCAAATGCAAGGTTGATGGTACTTTAGATAAGTACATGGCTTGTACCGTTGCCAAAGGCTTCTCTCAACATAAAGGAATTGATTGTGAAGAGACCTTTCCTCCAACAACAAAGATGAGCACCATTAGATTAGTCCTCGCCATGGTAGCTCAATCTGACTGGAAGGTCTATCAAATAGATGTAAAGAGTCTCTTCCTGAATGGTGAGTTACAGGAAGAGGTGTACATGATGCAACCTCGTGGATTCAAGGTCGCTGGTAAAGAACACCAGGTACTCAACTGGCAAAAGCACTCTGTGGCCTCTAACAGGCTCCTTGGGCATGGTACCTGAAAATTGATAAGCTCCTCACAGATTGGGATTTCTAGAGGAGTCCTAACTCAAATATGTATGTCAAGACTACTGGCAGTGATATTATCATTCTGGTTATATATGTTGATGATTTGATAATCACTGGTAGCTCGACATCTTTCATTCAGGGAATCAAATAGAATCTATGTTAGCATTTTTACTTGACTGACCTTGGGCTTCTCCACTACTGCCTTGGTGTTGAAATTTGGCAGTAGTCTTTGGGCATGTTCATTTCTCAGTCTAAGTATGCAAGGGCTCTACTAGACAAATTTATAATGCAGGACTGCAAACTTGCATTTGTGCCTATGGAGTTTGGTCTAAAATTGTCAGTCAAATCTGGTTCTCCCTTTGAGAACTGATCCGCATTCAGGCAACTAGTGGGCATTTTGATCTATCTCATAGCCACTAGACCTAATCTCAGCTTTGCAGTGAGTTACATATCCCGCTTCATGACAACTCCTACTTTAGATGATTGGGCTGCAGTGAAGCACATCTTGCGCTATGTCAAGGGCACTTTAGACTTTGGCATCCTCTATGGACGAACCAAAGATCCCAGACTCATCAGTTACATTGATTCGAATTGGGTAGGCTCTGTTGATGGAAAAAAATTCCACTTCCGAGTATGTCTTCAATTTGGGCATAGGTGCTATCACTTGGACCAGTAAGAAGCAGTAGGCCGTGTCCCTTTCCTCGATAGAAGCTAAATATCGCGGAATAGTCAAAGTAGGTTGTGAGGCAGTTTGGCTTCGAAGGATGCTTTCAGACATCCATATGTCTTAGGCATGCCCTTCATCCCTCTTTTCCGACAATCAAGGGGTGCTCAAACTTGCCAAAAATCCAATCTTCCATGAGCGAAACAGGGATATTGACATTCATTTTCACTTCATCCGTCAGCTGGTTGAAGATGGATATGTGGATTTGCAGTATGTTCCTACAGTGGACCAAACTGCAAATATACTCACCAAGTCCCTCTTTCCAAATAAGTTTGCTAAGTTCAGGGGGCTCCTTGGTGTAGTTGACAAATTGACCATTAAGGGAGGGGGTATTAGAATAATATCTCCGAATATCTTGTTTATTATTATTTTAATGGTCAATATTGTGAACATTGATATTCATTTTTACTTCATTCGTCAGCTGGTTGAAGATGGATCTGTGGATTTGCAGTATGTTCCTACAGCGGACCAAACTGCAAATATACTCACCGAGTCCCTCTTTCCAAATAAGTTTGCTAAGTTCAGGGGGCTCCTTGGTGTAGTTGACAAATTGACCATTAAGGGAGGGGGTATTAGAATAATATCTCTGAATATCTTGTTTATTATTATTTTAATGGTCAATATTGTGAACCTTGTAAATCTTAGAATGTTTCTAATATTGTTTTATTCTTTCGTTATTAGAATGTTTCTAATAACAACAGTTGTTTTATAATAGAAACATCATCTTTGTAAACTACATATGAGCATCTTGCTCATTCATTTATTCATCCAATATTTTACCAAATTACCTATGTAATACAGTGGCCTTGAGTGACTAAAACTTTTAAATAACAATAAGAAGCTAAACATAACCAACCTAACCCAACCCTTTATAAACCTACAATATTATCAGTTATGAGTTGTCACATTATTTTTTGTTAAATTTATTCTATTCTTGCACAAAACATTGGTATTATGCTTCCTAGTAGTGTTCCACAGGGATGTGTCCCCCCCAAAAAAACTCACCTCCCTTGTAGAGGGACGTCTCTGAGACTTGGGGACTTGGGGGAAATGCCCCCCCACAAAATTACCACATTTGCCATCTCTGTTGGGGATGCTCCCAGGTTGCTTGTTGTATGGCACATGCCATTACATACTAAATGCAATCTTTGACTTCAAAAAATTAGTTTGCCATTCATTGGGCAGTTGCATAGATGTTATATTGCAGATTTTGCCTTGAAGATTTCAATTCACTTCTATTAGTGTATCAACACCACCCCCTCCACCACTACTTTACCACCATCCACTTTTCGTCCCCTTGCTGTCCCCAAATTTAGGCCCTTGGTCTCCCGTCTTCGAAACTCGTCCCCACGTCCCTGCCTCCCCCTGTTAGGAAACTCCGTGGAACATTGCTTCCTAGTATATGTTTATGTTGAGAGCTGTTTTACAATGGGAGCAGGGTATTAAGTTTCATGTCGTACAAAGTAAAAAATAAAAAGAAATATAAACAATTTATTTTTTATAAAGTAGAAATGTTATTATTATTTAAATAAAACCTTAAAATTTGAAAATGTACATTACTTAACTAGTTTCCATGTAGATCCTATTTTCACTTAGTTTACTTAGGGCAATTTTTGCTGATTTACCTTTTGTGTATTATGTCATCTGATTCTGACCCTTGTATAATCTTATGTTGTCTTATCTTTCACCTTGCTTATACTAGCAAGGCTTTTCTTGTGCATCATGTATTCCATTTCATTGTATAATCTAGCATTCATTTTCTGCTACTCTCTTGTGAAAACTTGTTCTTGGTTTTATAGGTGATTCCATCTACTTAGGCCTATTGTGTAAGTCCAAAAGGTACAAAAGTCTATAAATCAATATAATACTTGATACAGTTTGGAGATGGAAAAATTTGACCATTTTTGAGAGTTTGTACATATAATTGTTAATTTTTAGCTAGTCGATCCTAGCTATTTAAACTTAATAGATAGTTAATTTTATATCTTTAATTTAAAATTAACTTAATCGAATATGAGCTGGGCCCTCATATTTAAAATATCTTTTTCAAACGTCTATCCTTAGACGTTTCAAGTTTGACGCCAAATATAAATTGAATCGTGTGCCCAGATCTGGGCCGACTCAAGGGAAAGACATCTATATAAGAAGTCTCACTTTGTCATTCATCATCATCAAATATGCATTTAGCAATAACTGTTCAAGCAGCGAAATCTTCCTGCAAATTCAAGACTATATGCTGGTGCGCAAATCAATATAGATGTGATATATATAGCAGGAGCGAAATTCTTCTTCATGTGTGTTTGGATGCTCAGCCATATGCAATTTCTCAAGGTGGCAACAATTCAGCTAATCTACCATATTGGCGACAAAGATCTAGCATTACAGTCTGAGATATAACAGCTTATTCATGTGCTGATGATGCGAATTCTGCCCTCACAAGGTGACTTCAACATTCAGACCTGGTGCTCCAGATTGTGACTTTGACAGAGATATTCACTTCCAGATTTGAAGCACAATTCAGAGATCATCATCAGCTCTTCAGTTTGATTGTGATTTATCTCAGGATCTGATTATCAACATCATCAAAAGTTGTAAGCTGTACTTTCTGAGCTTAATCCATATCTTCTTCATTGCTGGGTTTTTCACCTTCACAAGGAAGGTTTTCCCAGGGTACTTGGTGTTTTGTCTCGTTTGTTTCTGTGGATTTAATTGTCTTTTAATTCTGCTTATTAATTCTGAGACTTATTTTACTGTACTTAAATCTGATTGAATCTAATTTATTAGATCTGAAACTAAATTAACAATAATATGGATCCATATTGTATGGCTTTGTCAGTGTATTATCTACCTATGTCATCAAATCATAGTCGTTGTGTTGGTAGAATTTGTGAGCAAATATTCTCTTTTTGCATCACTCTACAACAAGGGTTGGTGCATGCATGTGTCGACACAGTTTTTGGGTATTGTTTAGATTAAAAAAATATTATTTTACTCCCTATTGCTATGTCCTTAGTTCCCATTCCCACTATCCCACAAGGGTTTTTCCTTGGCAGTCTTCACAGATTGCTGTCATTGAATCACCAATGTTCTTTGGCCCGTACTCCACTTTGCTCAACTCAAGCAATGTGATTAGGATTTGTTGTCCTAGTACCATTGTTATCTAGATTGATGACATTGCTCCAATTGTGTAGGACCATTTCGATTAGTCTAAAGAGTATTTTTTTAGGAAGCATAACTTTTTATTAGGATATCGGTTTTTGGTGGTCTTTGTTGGCATCTAAAAGTTGGTTTCGAGCACTTTGTAGCGGTACAACTATTTTTTTAAAAAGATTTTTCTAGAGGGCCTGATATTTGAGTTTGAAGCACAAATTTGCTTGTATTTTTTTGATAAGCCACATCTTACGTGCATGATATTCAATTTTGAGTTCTTATCGATGCTAGAAAGGTAATTATGATCACTCCACATCCATCCATGTCATTTTCCCATATTTTGCCTTAAATCTTGGAATTATTATTTGTTTACTCACCTATTTGATTTGATGAATACTTGAAGCAACAAATATAATCATTAATGCATGCTAGATAGAGGAGTAATTGCTTATCTTTATTCGTACATAAGTTGTTTTGGAAGTAGACCAGAGATGGTCAACCTAGGATTAGAGTCAATCCGACTAGATCATACTATTTTTCTTGATGATACAAAATCTATTTAAGGGACTAAATAGTTTCCAAGAGGAGCACAATTGATGACTAACTCTTATAACTATCCGAAGTTGACAAACAATTAATACATAGTTTGTTAAATCATATCATCAAAACATCATAAGAGGCCTTATATACTAACTACATCATACCTCCTGAAAGAAAATGTTGTCCACACAACAAAAAACAATTAAACATCAAAATACTAGGTAATATTTTCCACCTAGTGACAATATTTAGATGAAGAACCCATAGGCAAACCTTGAAGCATGGTACATACACTCAGACTAGAGAGTATTTGGTAAATCAAATGAGTTTGAGGGGGGTAACAAACCTAGTGAGGTTGAGGGGCAGTGTCACTTGTTGGGGTTTGGGAGTAGTACCCCTCATGTGTTCCCTTTCACAATATATGGTTGGGTTGATGGGTGGAGCCCTATTGCTAAGCCGAAATGAAGACCTTCAAAACCACATAGACCTTCATGGCACACACCATTTTCATGATTTTTATACGGAAAAAAGAAATGCTTATATAGCATAAGAATAGAGTTTTTAGAGTGCTTGATGTGTGCTACTATGTGAATAATTCTTATGACCAAGTAGGGACCACATTTGATTACACATTAGGGGCTGAGAATGCTATACTCAATGAATCACTAAACCCAGATAGTGCTGTAGGCACTTCAATAGCATTTTGATCATGAAAAATAATGTTCAATATTCCCATATTTATTCTAGGAATGCACTTTCATCTAGTTCACCAATTTGTAAGAGAAATTCCTTGTTTTCACCAAAGTCATAGTGTAAGGAATAATTGAATAGATTTTCTTTAGTTGAACTCTAAGAATGAACCAAATCTTTTTTTAACCAAAGCAACATAGGAGGTTGTATGGTGTGTTGGCTTGCCTATGGCATCTAGATTTCAAACTTTTGAAAAGTGAGCCACATGGAGAAATTCCCTTAATTTTCCCATGTCTGACATTGATTTTTGTTGATAACGCTTCTGTGAAGCTATGCTTTGTAAAGGGGCAGCGTTGCAAGGCACTGTTGAACTTGAACCTCGAACAACAGTTCAGAGTTCAAGTTTCAAGTTCGAAGTGCAGGTTCGCTAGTTCAAGGTTCAAGTTCAAAGGCATGACTCATCAGTTCAAAAGCACAAGCTCGTTGGTTCAAAAGTGCACGTTGAAGTTTAGAATTTCAAGATGCAGGCTATAATTACATGTTGCAGTGCATTTTCATTTTCTTTGTAATCTTTGGGGTCAGTAAAAGTCTTACAAAATTTCAAATGCAATCAACATACCATATACCTTTGGCCAGAGAAAATGGAAAGTTTACAAAAGAAGAGGAAAGCTCCATTAACCAGTCAGAAAATAATATCTGTTAGAAATGGATATTCAGCCATGTGCATGATGATTTGCAAAGCATATTTCAGAAATGGAGAGACCGACTCTTCTACTAAAACATCTGGATTCCCAACATACATTACAAAGCACTCATACAGGATAACAGATGTTAATATTTTCAAATGATTTCTTCAGCAACCTAAAACCACGAATTTTCTGGAAATAGAAAAATAGGTCTTAATGTGGGGAGCATATCTTTTCTTTCAACCGTTGGATTTGGCCAATTTTTTAATATGTTGTGCACATGCAAGTTGCGTAGGATCTCACCGGAGTGATTAGCGAAATTGTATTTGCTTCAAAAGATATGGTTTACTGAGTATGAGTCTATCCAAGGTGACCAACAACCACCAAGTTTCTTGTCTTCAAACATTAATAAGGCATAACTTATATTTGCAATGATGGGTCCCATAACTAATTCATAAACCTTATATCTTTTAAGCTATAATGTTTTCAGATTAAAACATTATGATTATTGGGAAAGATTAGAAAGAAAAGGGAATTTCAAGATTCAGTTACAGGAATGTTAAGAAGAGGAAAAATGATTCTTAAAATTGATGGAAAGTAAAAAATAATGAGTCACTTCCCAAGAATTAGTTATGAAAATGAAGAGATGATTACGGGGATTATTTATTGGAGGATGATTTTCAAGATGGGGCTTTTCTTCTGCTTTAGGAAGTCAGTAGGGTGCAGGTGGGGAAGTGATTTTCAGTTCTGTTTGTAATAGAGATACAGGGGGAATAATATGTTTCCATTTTTATACAGTTTGAAGGGATGCAGAAATAAAATAGTCTTGTGATTATTTTTGTGATGTCTTTGGAATAAGATAAATACACTCTCAGATCTTATGGTTTGAAATTTATTTCTCTGATTGAAATAATTTTATGGTCATTCCTATCACATTTCTTTGTTGCCTTTCTCTTTCCTATTAAGTATATGGAATATTGCAGAGTCTTATGGTTTTGTGGGTATTCGTATGTATGCAAGTGAAATGTTACATTTTCCCATTTGCTTCTCTATAATGTGAAAGATGAGATAAGTGGTTTGTAGGCTATTTATTTGTCTTTCTCCTCATCTTTCGAGTTTATAATCACATTCATTCCATGTTGATGGGTGAATGTTAGTATGCTTTTGTGTCTTATGGTTAAAGACATACTTAGTTGTTTTATTCATTGTAAATCTTAAGAAGGGAGCCGAGCCTTCATGTCAAAACTCAGAGAGCACTTGCACATAGCCATTGCAAGTGACTCAACTGTTTGTCTTTCAATTTGGGCATTTAGGAGTTATATGTGAAAGTATTTTGAAGAAGACAAATCGATTAACTAACATGGTGGATGATGGAGGTATAGATCTTATGGTGGTGAAAGTTAATTTAGGCCATGTGATGAAGAATGTTGATGCAATTTGTACAATGGCATCAGTGAGGGGTCATATGATAGGAGTAAAAATGTCAAGCTGCAAAAAGATAAGTTGTATTGTGGGTACGACAAATGAAATGGAGATAAGCAATATAAAGGATCAAGGATACGAGTTTGCCAAAAATTTTGTATAGTGCATGAGAGATTAGTGTATACAGTAGTATTTATAGCAATACGTATGCCAATATGTGGGAAACATATGAAGCAATTGTGTTGTTAATGCAAAAGGGATAGACTGCATGGTAGCAATGAGGAACCTAGCTCGTACAACAAAGATCAAAAAATATAGATTGTATGGTGCTAGAATTTAATTGTAGAGAACAACCAAGCCGTACAAATTTATAGGGGTATATTGTGCAATGGCCAATATTTGCAAAAAGATTGGAAATTTGTATAGTAAGCCATACAGTGAAGGTAAAATTAAGCCATATGGTGGTATTAGGGGGATCTTCAATATTAAGTTTTCTATTTTTTTTGTTTTCCACTCCACACAAGCTTGAACTAATATTATTAGTTTTGTTTCTTCCATGTGGGGCCCACTTTTTATTTTCTGCTCTTGAAAAATCTTTTGCTTTCTCCATTTGGTTCGTTGTATCGTATCTTTCTTGTAAATCCCTGGGAAGCATTCCTGATCTGACTTCATTGATTTGGAAATTGTTAGTGAAATATTGTGCTTTTGTTGAAACCAAAATTGCCGACTTCTGCAAATCCTGTACTGTGTTTCTCACACATAAATTATCCATTTTTTCTAAGTCATTCTACATTGTTTGTTTATCATTGCACAATCGTTCATCTTCATTGATCTCCATAGCTTCAATAAAATCATAATTTTCTAGGTTTACTTCATAATCTGTGATTTGCCAATGAAATAGGTCCCGCAGAAAATTTGTTTTATCCTTCAAACATGAATATAACTCCGAAATCCCTTTGTTGTTTGATTCTATTAGACCCTAATCCTACTTTGTCGATTCTTCTTGATAGTTTGAGTTTGATGAATCTGAGGAAGTTGCTTCCTCACCAACTACTTGGTTCTTCAAATCAATTATAACTTTTAACCCTTTTTCTCAATGGAGATTGTATTCCTTTTCTAGTTGTGTTAGGATTTGGTTGCTACCAACCAACCGTGAACCATCAATGTGTTATATGCTTTCCTCTATAATGAAATAACCACAAAATTTGACAAAAAATGTTTGTGTTCCAATAATTACGTTTTGGCCCATTAAAACTCCAAGTATCTTAATACCTTTTTGATCTACACCTAACTATCCAAAAATTGGGGCCAAATGGTGGACTTGCTCACACTTTTTCAGACTTCTCCAAGTGTCTTTTAGAAGTACGTTCACATCAGATTTTTCATAAACAATTGCTTTGGTGAGATTCCTTCCAAGGATCTCCATATTTACTATTACTGGTTTCTTTGCTGTGTTAACTATTAGTAACATTGGATCAATCACTTGGTCACCTAACATTGGATGTTCAATTATTGAATCTTCATTCTTGTTAGATTCTGAATGGGTCATAGCATGCATCGTTTGATTGTTCTCTGATACAATAGCATGTTGAAGTTCAAGGATACTTTGTAATAAGCCCACTACTTTAATTGGTATAGTAGTTTGAAGTACTTGCCTTGTAATATTTGTACCAAATTGTACTTGCATTTACATTTGAGTGATGTCATTTGTTTTCCATAACATTCTCCATTTTGGCCCTTGATTCATGAAGTTTTTTTTCCTATACATGGGTTTTGGTACACAACCTTCTTATGCCTTACGCCAATCATGTCGATATTGGCCTTTTGCTTTGGACATCCGGTGTCTTCATAGTGTCCAAGTCCACACCATTTGCACAATAGTTGCAATTTGTCCTGATCGTGTTTGTAGTCTCCTGCAAAGTGTCTCCATTCATTATATTGTTGGCATTGTATGATTAGATGTCCTTTGAGGTCATACTACATTTGATTTTAAGCTCCTCTTTGATTTCTATAAGCACTTGGAGATTTGTTTTGTTGCTACAATGGAGTGGATTGCTTTGCTTGTCTAAAGAGTACTTGTGCACTCTCTTGGTCTTCAAATTATATGGGCTCTCAACCCATAACAATCATCTCACAAAACATTTTTCTAGGACTTTAACCTTTGGTGCAACCTTCATATTTGCACTCAGTTTGCCATTGTTCTTTAGTTTCTTTCTCTGCCCTCAATTCTTTCATTATTCGAAGCATGTCCCTTTGGATTGCATGTATCACTTTCAATTCTTTGTCAATGTTGTCATTTAAACATCCATCTTCCTTTGTTTTTCTTTACCATGAGAGGACATTACCTTCACTTTCTATGTCCATCACTTGATTGTAGGCTTTTGTATGGGAAGAAGGGGATGCTACCTTTATCTTTTTTCTTAATGTTTGAATTAGACCTTTGATGAACCATATTTTCTTGAGGCCACCAATCGGTTCTTTTTCTAACTTTACAAGCAATTCTTTATGTCTACAATTATAAGCTCATCTATTTTCGTGCTTACCTTGTCTTGTATTGTAAATTCCTGCTAAATTCCTGCTACAATTATAAGTTTCTTCGTCATCACAAAGCAACTTAAACTCTTCTTCAAAGACCTTTAATCTCTCCAACCTATTTCTAGAGGCTTGGTCAATTTTGTTAAATTTCTCAAAATATAGGAAGTAATTAAACAAAATTTGCCTTATTTAATATTGAAATTTTCTTGACAAAATTAACAAGAAGTATGGAGGATAATACCCGGTTTGATATGGAGATCTCCTTCCTTGAATTCGCCTTCAAGTCCACCTATGATCAGTTGGCGCCTTAGTGTATTGTCTTCTATTTTGCTGCTCCAAATATGCGAATTATACCTGCCACAATATGCGATTTACTTCTGCTGTATAGTGCGAACTGAATTGGATATGTTATGTCTTGGATGTCCTTTTGCAGTTCGCACTATCCTTTCATTTATACCTTTACCAAGTGTATCACCAAAAGACATAACTGTTCAGCATGTACAGCCGACCTAGTCACTTATGCATAATAATTTATTCAAGTCGATTTCCTTCCATTATTTAAAGTGCAATCAAGTCGTCCTTCTTTAGGACTTAATTAATTCTTTATTAATATGTAATGTATGTTGGATGTAATAATAAATAATATTTATTTTTTATTACATCCAAAATACATGATATTATTTTCCCGAGTAGACCACATATATCAACACTCCCCCTTGGTCTCGAGGGAAGATCAAACAACCATTCATAACAACGATAATGGGTCATTCCTGGAGCTATGCTCTATTATCATACAGGGATCAACATCCGGAATTGCACATAAGGATATCAATAACGGGTCATTACCCGGAGCTACACTCTATTATCTCACACGGATCAACATCCGGAACTGCACATAAGAATATCAATAACGGGTCATTATCCGGAGCTACACTCTATTATCTCACACGGATCAACGTCCGGAGCTGCACATAAGAATATCAATAACGGGTCATTACCCGGAGCTACGCTCTATTATCTCACACGGATCAACATCCGGAGCTGAGCTCTATTATGGATTGCCTCAATTCGGCGATTCTATCCATGTGCCTCATATGCACTTATGGTGGATTGCCTCAATCCGGCGAATCTATCCACAAGCTTCACACGCTCTAAAATGGATTGCCTCAGTCCGGCGAATCTATCCATGCACTTATGGTGGATTGCCTCAATCCGGTGAATCTATCCATGCACTTATGGTGGATTGCCTCAATCCGGCGAATCTATCCACGAGCTTCACACGCTCTAATATGGATTGCCTCAATCCGGCGAATCTATCCATGCACTTATGGTGGATTGCCTCAATCCGGCGAATCTATCCACGAGCTTCACATGCTCTATCTGCAATAGGAAATGTCAGTGTATCATAAAATACTCACAGTTTTACCATACCAAGTTTATTTCTAAAATATTCAATTTTATTCTTTGCAAGGGGCTTGGTTAGAATATCTGTAGTTTGTTCTTCTGAGCATACATAACTCAATTTGATGGCTTTCCTTTCAACCATATCTCTGACATAATGGTATGGAATTTCAATATGCTTAGATCTATTGTGAAACACAGGATTGACAGTGAGTTTGATACAACTTTGATTATCACAATGAATAATGGTGGGTCCCATAGGTTGACCAAATAGACTAGAAATAAGTTTCCTTAACCAAATTGCTTCCCGAGCACCTAATGAGGTAGCAATGTACTCTGCTTCAGTAGAGCTCTGGGCAACAGAGTTTTGTTTCTTTGTAATCCATGAGATCATAGCTGATCCTAAACTAAAACATCCTGAGGTGCTCTTACGATTAGTTGAGCATCCTGCCCAATCTGAATCTGTAAAACCATGAAGGTTTAATTCCTCATTTTTATAAAGTAACCCATAATCAATTGTTCCTTTGAGATATCTTAGGATGTGTTGAACTGCACTCATATGAAGTTGTTTGGGTTCTACCATGAATTGACTTAATGCATTTACTGCAAAACATATATTAGGTCTAGTATTAATCAGATACATCAATGATCCAATAATTTGTCTATAAAGGTTAGGGTCTGCCAACTTTGAACTTGACATTGCTTCTTTTAATTTTACAAGGTT
Source organism: Chamaecyparis obtusa (assembly GCA_027943335.1). Lineage (NCBI taxonomy): Eukaryota > Viridiplantae > Streptophyta > Pinopsida > Cupressales > Cupressaceae > Chamaecyparis > Chamaecyparis obtusa. The sequence goes on along the minus strand of BSBK01006749.1, from coordinate 678,969 downwards.
TGATTCCATGGGAGTAGACATTGGTTTACAATCCAACATGCCGAATCTTTTCAAAATGTCAACAGTGTATTTACCTTGATTTAAGATTATTCCATTTGAATTGTGCCAAACTTCTAAACCCAGAAAATAGTGAAGGAGACCTAAGTCTTTCATTTCAAATTCTTTAGTGAGTTCTAACTTGCATGATTCTATGAGGTGGTCTTCACCCGTAATAAGGAGATCATCTACATACAGAATTAGAATTATCATATCTCCATTTGTAACCTTAAAGTAAAGATTAGGATCTGCATCACTTTTAGAGAACCCTAATTCTAGGAGGTAACGATCTATCCTTTCATACCATGCCCGGGGAGCCTGTTTTAGGCCATATAAGGCTTTCTTAAGTTTACATACATGAGAATTTTGATCATGAACAATGAAACCTTCAGGTTGTTCTAAGTAAACTTCTTCTATATCTCCATTTAGAAAGGCAGTCTTTACATCCATTTGATGAATTTTCCATCCTTTGGATGCTGCAATAGCAATGATGGTTCTAATAGATGTGTAGCGGGCTACAGGTGCAAAGGTTTCATCGTAATCAATTCCTTCCTTTTGCGAGAACCCCCTTGCTACAAATCTGGCCTTATGTTTTTCTATACTCCCGTTTGCAGCATGTTTAATTTTATAAATCCATTTTGAAGAAACTACAGATTTGTTTTCAGGTCTTGGTACAATATCCCAAACATTATTTTTAATAATGGAATTATATTCTTCTATCATTGCATCTTTCCAGGCTTGATGAGATAGAGCTTCTTGAGAAGATGAGGGTTCTGAATCTATGATCTTACTCATGAAGGCAGCATAGTTAGAGTATTTCTTAGGTCTTTTGCTTTCTCTAAACGTTCTTGGAGGAGCTGAAAATTTGTTTGCTTCTTCTATCATTTTAGATGCCCAAAGTGGTCTCTTTTTGTTATTGATGGAAGAACTAGGGATGCTGGGAGGAACATAAGGTTCAGATGGATTTTCAATTGGTACAATATTCTCCCCTTGAATCTCTGAAGGGGTATTTCCAATTGGATTTTTAGGTAAAAGTTCATAGGATGATTCTCTAGATTTTGAGAAGGCCAAATCTTCCTCAAAAATTACGTCTCTACTAAGTTCAATTTGAATTTGACCGGGAACATAAATCCTGTAAGCTTTAGAAGACTCACTGTATCCCACAAAGATACCTTTCTTTCCCGAAGGTTCCAATTTTGATCTCTTTTCCTTAGGAATGTGGAAGTATACGAGACAATCGAAGATTCTAAGATGACTGATGTCAGGTTTATTTCCGGAAAAGACTTCTTCAGGAGTTATATTGTTTAACGAAGAGTGAGGACATCTATTTTGAATATAAACTGCTGTGTTAGATGCTTCAGCCCAAAGTGGAGTAAGGAGATCTTGATCATGAAGCATAGCCCTGGTGGCTTCTACAATGGTCCTATTTTTCCTTTCAGCTACACCATTTTGTTGCGGGTTATAGGGAATGGTAAATTCTCTTTTTATTCCAGATTCTTTGCAGAATGTGCTAAAGATGTCAGAGGTGTATTCACCTCCATTATTAGATCTAAGAGTTTTAATTCTTTTGTAGGTTAGATTCTCTGTGAGAGACTTAAATTCTTTAAATTTCTTAAGTACTTCAATGGACTCTTTTGATTTGAGAAAATATATCCATGTTTTTCTAGAAAAATCATCCACAAAGATTACATAGTACAAACATCCTCCTATAGATGGGACAGACATGGGCCCACAGAGATCGGTATGAATGATCTCTAGAATATCTTTGGTTTTGCTTTCACTGTGGTTGAAGGTAGACTTAATATTCTTCCCTAAGGCACAACCTTTGCAAATGCCTTTATGATTTAAGGTTAGATTTGGAAGTCCTAAAACCATTTTATTCATGGAAGAAAGAGTTTGAAAGTTTAGATGACCTAGCCTTCTATGCCATAATTCACATGGGTCGGAGGAAGCAACAGAGAGAGCCTGAAGAGAGGTTGTATTAAGTTTGTAAAGACATTCATGACGGTTACCAATAACGTATGCCTGTTTTAAGGTTGAATTTTTAGTCCATGCTAAAACTTTTCCTTCCATGAAGGAGATTCTATAACCTTTGTCTTCAAGTGCTGAGATGGAAACAAGGTTTCATTTTATAGTTGGAACATATAGGACATTAGATAGTAGAAGAGATATTCCTGATTTCATTTGAATAAGGCAATTTCCAATTCCCATAATAGGGTAGGAAGTATCATCTCCAATGGTGACTTCTTCCCTACAAGTTTCTGTAAAGGAGTCTAGGTTTTCCATAAATCCAGTTATATGCCTAGAGGCTCCACTATCAATTACCCATGAATACCTATTTGATGTTTGAGTTGAAAGGGCTGAGTAGAGAGCATGATTTTCCATGGTTCCTAAGATTTTAAGAAGTTTCTATATTTTGAGGGGATCCTTAATCAACTTGGCTCTGATACCATGTTAAATTTCTCAAAATATAGGAAGTAATTAAACAAAATTTGCCTTAATTTAATATTGAAATTTTCTTGACAAAATAACAAGAAGTATGGAGGATAATACCTGGTTTGATATGGAGATCTCCTTCCTTGAATTCGCCTTCAAGTCCACCTATGATCAGCTGGCACCTTAGTGTATTGTGTCATGTCCCCATTTTGGCTGACCTCTTTTAGCATGCCAGATTTGTCTATCCCCGACTCTCGTAGGCAAATGGTGGAGAGAGAGAGTCATTTTTGCAGATCAGATGATTATATTGGCTTTTGGAGAAGTTTAAGAGGTTATATTTTATTATTATAAGTTATCGGGGCCTACATGTTCTAATTTTAAGTTGAGTTGCACTTTTTGATTTATAATATTATTTTATTATAAAAAGTGCTTTTTAATGAGATTTTATAAAGGAGAGTTCTAGAAGTTCCAGGAAAAGTGAATAAATAGAGGGCTAGGCCTCTCATTTGGACATGCTTGTTTATGATATCTCTTCTACTTCATTGTGAAGACATTTGTGGGTTTTGGATCTGCAAATCATTATTCAGTCTTTGGGAACGAATCACTCCCTTGGATTGGCAACTTTGAGGGTGTGAAATATCACTTGAATTGTTGCAATTGAGGAGTTGGTATTCAGCCATCTCACTTGGACTTCATAGAGATTCAGTTTCGAGGGTTTGTTTGTGATTGAAAAAGCGGATCCGAAAAAGCAGTTCGAAAAAGCAAATCCGGAAAAGCAGTTCGAAAAAGCAGATCCGAAAAAAGCAGTTCGAAAAAGCAAATCCGAAAAAGCAATCCGAAAAAGCAAAACGAAAAAGCGGATCTGAAAAAGCAGTCCGAAAAAGCAAATCCGAAAAAGCAGTTCGAAAAAGCAGACCCGAAAAAGCAGACCTGAAAAATTGATATTGAGGGTTTGCAATTGTTTGGAATAAGGGTTTGAATTCATCATTTGCATTGATGAATTATTTTGGCAAAGATCGAAGACAATTTGGCACATTTTTAGACATTCCATACCAGGGCCTAAGACTCATATTTTCACTCATATCTCTCAAATCATTTGGAGATCGATTTTATACTTTGGGGCGGATTTGGTGTGTTTGGCAGCGGTCTTCATCAGTCTACATCAGCAGCAAAAGGGTGCATCAAATTCAGGTTCCAAATTTACTGCTTTTTGGTAAATAACAGTCATAGCAATTCTCAGAATTGGGTCTCTATCTGCAGTCCAGATTTAGTCCAGATCTGGTCACTGTCATTAGCCTTAGGAATTGCAAGTTATTGTGTTTGAAAAAAGGGTAAATCTCTGTTATAGACAGTCCATATATTTGCTCAAAGAATAGTCTACAAAATCAGTCATCCATTGCATTGTAATCTGAATATGACTGTCACATGTCTGAAAATGGTCATTTGAAATTATACATTGTGGTTGGATTGTTATAGTTGCAATTACCTTGGTTAGGGCATGGTCAAGGCATGGTGAAAAGATCATAGCATTGTAATCTGATTATTACTTGTCACAGTCATTTATATTCTGGAAATTGCAATCAGAATTAGAGTAGTTCTTGATTCATTGTTGCTCATTGTATTACATTCTATATTGGTACTGTTATTTCAATTGCATAGTTGATGCTCAAAACAATATACACATTGAAACACATCATCACAAGCAGAACAATTCAGTGCATGCCAATTGTTTGACGAATTGACAAGGATCAGATTTGGGGTTTTTAGTGGCCTTTTTAGTAAGGGTCATTACATATTGTCTTCTATTTTGCTGCTCCAAATATGCGAATTATACCTGCCACAATATGCGATTTACTTCTGCTGTATAGTGCGAACTGAATTGGATATGTTATGTCTTGGATGTCCTTTTGCAGTTTGCACTATCCTTTCATTTATACCTTTACCAAGTGTATCACCAAAAGACATAACTGTTCAGCATGTACAACCGACCTAGTCACTTATGCATAACAATTTATTCAAGTCGATTTCCTTCCATTATTTAAAGTGCAATCAAGTCGTCCTTCTTTAGGACTTAATTAATTCTTTATTAATATGTCATGTATGTTGGATGTAATAATAAATAATATTTATTTATTATTACATCCAAAATACATGATATTATTTTCCCAAGTAGACCACATATATCAACAAATTTCTATATATTAGTCAATCGTTGCACCTTGCAAGGTGGTTGGAAATAATAATCGAATTGTTATATCAACTTGCCCATCGGTTGTCCAAATTGTTTCACAAGTCTTATAGTGTCTCATAGGATCCTTTGATCCATCACCTGTAAACTTGGGTAACTTTTTCTTTTCTACACTAGGGCTTACCATTGTTTTGTTTTGATGCAAATCTAGTGCATGGAATGTGCTTGCTAGGGTGTCTTGATTTAGACATTTTGGTGCTTCTTTCGCACTCTCAACCATGTAGAATCCTTTACTCTTCACTCAACTTCGTTGTTTTGTGCACTTGTTTTTCCTTAAGATTTTCTTTTACACACTTTTGGCCTAGCGTCTTCTCCTTCGATTGACAACCTTTTGATGCCTCAAAGGTTATTCATCCAATTTTGTGAAGGAATTTGACTTTGTGTTCCAACTTACTGTTTGTTTAGAGAAGGTTGTCTTGATTTTTTCATTTGGTTGGAAAGATTACCCATGCTTTGTTCAATAGTGGTAAGCATTGAGCTATCTCCTCCCACATTCCTTTCATACATTATATTGTAGTGGAAATGTTTTTGTTTTTCCATCTACGGCTTTGACTTTGACTTCTTTCTCTAAATGGGCTGTGAAATTGAACTTTTACTATAGGGGTTTCTCAAGCTATTTCTCGGAGTCCTCTTCGTCACCTAATCTCTTGGTCCTAACCATCTTGTGATATCTTTCCACCTTTATTGAGGTCAAAGGATATGAACCTCTCAAATTTGACCCAATATCTTTTAAGGCAATGATGCAAATGTTTACTTTTCTATCTAATAACATGAATACTTGAAATAAGTAACATAATTAATGATGCATTCTAGAGAGAGGAGTAAAAGTATATATTTGATTGCACTTGAAGATTTTACAAAAGTAGACTAGAGATGGTCAACCAAGGATCAAAGTTGATTCAGCTAGATCATATTGCTTTCCTTGTGTAATGGACACAAATGGATCATCTAGCCTAAACATGCAAACTAGAAACCATTTCCAAACACCATTACATTAGGGGACAACCAATTAGGCCCAACTTGAGACCCTTGGGAGAGCTGGGCACTTGTGGATTAGTTGCCCTCTTTTGATCGAATTTATGTGGATATGATTGGCAATTGAGGATGCAAGAACTAGGTTAAATGATGCCAAATTGGCAATAATCAGCATAAATAGAAAAAAGCAGAAGTGGAAATCAATTGAAATGTATAGAATTGAAAAGGGGATGCAAAGAGAAACTTGTGTTTGAAATCTGAGCTCAAAATGGTTGGACATTGGAACTAGGTGCCGTAATCTCAACAAGTCTCTTAAGTGCAATATAAGGGTCAAATTGTTCTCAAGAGCCTCCAAACTGCCTTTTGGTCATACCTTAGGTCAACTTACTTGGACTATGGTGCTAGTTGCCCTAGTCCTTGCCTTACTACAAAACTTTGTTTGCACTATACTCTTGATCCTTCAAACTAAGCTTGAAACCTGTTTCACACACAAGTAGAGGATTATAGTGTTGGCTTTCATAGGGGCTTGCCTAAGTTAAAGCTTGAGTTTTAACCTCCAGTACAACAAATGATGATTAGAGACCTTACCCTTGGTAGGGTAGATGTTAAATTTGAATGAAATGGTTGAATTGAAATGCTAAAATGAAATGATTATACCTTTGATTGACGACGCAATGCTCTTTAGATGAGTCCTCCAAGTATTGATACAATAACATGATGAATCACAACAAAATACATCATGAATACATAATTGTAGACAATGTTGCTGTAGCTTGATGCTCCTTGTACTCAGAGGTCTACTCTCAAGGAAGAATATTTGCTTTTGAATTGTCAAGATGAGATGAGATGATGAAATGTATTAGGAGTGATGCCTTATATAGGGTTCTTAAGGTATTTTTGCATTTTGGCCAACTTACAATGGCCATATCTCAATATTGAGACCAGATCCAATAATGTTAATGCCAATGCATTACTCTTTCGAAATTTCAGCCAAAAAGCATCGAACAATGTGGCTAGGCCACAATCTTGACAAAATTGGCTAGGTACATGGCAAAAAAAAGGTATTGTCATTGATTGGCAAAGAGGTGTTGTCATTTATGACTAAGGATACTAGTGTTCGATCTGTGAAGCAAGGATAGGCACAACTGACAACAATAAGTGTGAGGAGAGACTAGTTTGAGAACTGGTGACATTGAGTAAGTAAGAAGAGACTATATTTGTTACTAATATTGCTCTAACTGATCATCAGAGCAACCGGTCACCAAGGAAGGTTTAACCGGTAATTGGTAAAAGGAACCGAGGATACCGGTTTAGCAAGGCTACAACTGGTACGTACAAAGGAAGGAAAGGTGATTGGTAAAGGTTTTTACCTGTGCACAATCTAGGGATGAAAGCCGATCAACAAAGATTTCATCAAGACTGATGAATCGGGGAAAGTCAGAGTTGACACATAGTTGTGTGACTTTTCAACCGGGATCTATTGCACAAAATCCGGAAGACTTTGTGTTATCAAGATGATTGGTACAAGGCGCAAGTGAAGGTTTTAATGCTGAAGTTTGAGGCATTAAAACATGGAGAAAACTCCAGTGAAGGAAAGATTTTGACATGCATCTGTTTTTTCCTTCATAAGTTTGATAGAGCACATGGCATGCATCGGATGTTTCCTAAGTGAACTAGTCCTCCACTGGGTGATGGATTTGAAGGAGATCTTGGATAGTTCATGCATGTAGAACGCGGAAAGGTAAGAAAGACTATATATTCTTTAGCCTGTGAAGAATACTGCTTGCCTTCATTCTGCCAAAGAAAAGAGTGAACTTGTAAGCTGAAGAAGCTACTAAGGTGAAGAGAGGAGAAGAAAGTAGAGTGTGCAGAGAAGCACAACAGCCAAGGAGAACATACCTGCAGTGACCGGTGATGATTCTCAGTTGAATAGAACAACGATCTTATCAAGCTCAGCAAAGCCATCATTAAAAGATCAAACCCTCTATTGCTCTCTAACAATTGCAATAGCGAAATCCCAGTATTTTGGGTGGACATTAACAGGTCCCTTGTATTAAATCCCTTAATCGGGTGACATCTGTTTAGGTGTTCTAAGTCCTCTAACTAGGCAGGTTCTAACAGGCCTTATTTCTTAAATCCCTTAATTGGGTCACATCTAACAGTGCGTTTGTAATCCTTTAACAGGGAAGGCTCCTTATAGGGCGCACTTCAGAAGAGTGCAAAATTTGTTAGGTTTACTCACACTGTGGTTTTTTCCCAATTTGGGTTTCCACGTGATAAATCTGGTGTTGTTTATTGCTTGATTGTTTGATAGCTATTCTTGTGATATAATCTGTTCTGCTTACACTTTTAGTTACATTATATCAGATTTGTTTTCAAGTTTTAGTGGGTGCCGATTCACCCCTCCCCTCTCAGCACCGGTTGGGACCATCACTAACAATTGCCATGAGGAAGACAATTGTTGATTATCTAACTATTATAACCATCTGAAGATGGCAACAATTAATACATAATTAGATATACCATACTATTAAAACATAATAATAGGTATTATAACTACACAGTTTGAAGTGATTATGGTCTTCAACTCAATTCAGGGAAAAAATATTGACATTGATGATTAATTTTGCTTGGGTGGCTTTATTTCAATACTGATTCTTATTTAGGATGTTCTAAGCCATATTATAATTATTTTCTTTATTGGTGTATGCTGCTTTAATGACATATTTTGATTCATTTTAGCTCCTCACTCGTCATAATTTTCATATATGGAAAACAAAAATGCCATGATTACCTCTAAGAGCTTATGGTCTACCTTGGATAACACTCAACAATATTTAGTAGGGAGTATGAGAGATTCACTTATAGGAACAAAAATTCGATGAGGCTATGGGTTTGAATGCTTTACATGTTTATGATAGCTTGTTTGATATTAATGATTTCATAACACCTAAGCAAGGATGCGATAAATTCAAAGATCTTTTTGGTAGAGTTAGTGAATTTCATGCTTTGCAAATAAAGGAAGAATCGCCTTCTCTTTCCTTTGATACATTTCCTTCCATTGAAGATTTTCTAGTCAATTTCAAAACTTTGAGATCTCAATTGGATAGTTGCGGGAAAGATAACTCTGAAAAAGGAATCTATGTTCTTGATTATGTCTAAGTTAAAAGGACCATATTTAGTATTTTCTTCTACTATTTATTCCACCGTGGATACTCTGGCTGATATATTTGCTATGCCTTCTTTTGAAACATTTTGTGCCATTTGGTTAAAAAGCAAGCTAAGCTTATTTGATTAGATGTAGTTCTCAAGAGTTAGGCATTTGTGGCCCAATATCCCAAATGATAAAATGAGAAGAAATCAATTCTAAGATAGAATGTAATGAGCTTCCCACCTCTTCTAAAGATGATACATCTAAGGAGAAACCCATGTACTTATTGCAAAAAACATTGGGTATAATGAACACAATTGTTTCAAAATAACAGATTGATAAATTGAAGCACCTTCTTTAGAAGAACAATATCAAATTGCCTTCAACAATGTCTTTTTGGTTCATCTTCTTCTACACCATCATCGTCTACATAGTTAGGGTCAATTGGAGTGGCAAATGAGATAGAAAAGATGAAAGGAAATGTGTTTCTGCATCTACAAGTCCCAAGTTAGGGAAATGGCTTCTTGATTTTGGGGAATCACATCGTATGACTTCTAGTTCTTTAGTTCAACAAGATCATTTTGGTCTTTTAAATTTAACTTTGTGGGATGACTTCTTGACAAGCATTATAGATTTGTTTTGTGAGTCCCAACTTGTAGATTTGGAGGACACAAGTCAGGATATCCATTTCCAATTTGATGATGATTACAACACATCTATTGTCACATCAACTTTGTCTTTGTAAATTGGTTTTCATGAGTCTTTACAAGATTTTGGATTGGTTTTACCTTATTGCATTGTGGCACCCTCTAATTTTGACTTGTAGACACTAAGAAATTTTCGATGACATCCATCATGAGACTTCTTCCTCCATCTCTCTTTTTCGAGTTTTTTTTGCATACACCATTGAATTTGTTTCTTCCGAAGGGGAGAAATGTTGTTTACCAATTTCAAACACTTCTCAACATTTATATTTGAGCATTCACAATTGGCATAAGAACCACTTCTTTGTTTGAGGGGGTGGAGGGCAAATTTATAGTCTCACTCTCTCTCATATTGGGGTTATTGATTGGATATTTGTGATGGATGTAGTTTTGGGGGGATTGTGTTGAGTCCTTCCATTACTGGCACATGTTTGTTTTCAGGTTTTTTCTCATTTGGAGAAGTCTTTTTGCCCCATGGATTTTTCTCTTTTATTCCATTTGTGAGAGATCTTTTGTACGTAAATACCTAATAATGCTTTGTCATTAGGACCTATCTTTTCATTCTTGCATTTGTTTGTTGCTCCCTAAGTTGCACTTAAGGGTGGGGAGGGGTGTTGTGTGAATGAGGTGTATAACCTACTTGGTTCCCATTTAGGTCCTATTCACATTCGATAAGTTTACATAGAGTACTTTTACATTATTTACTTTTTGTGTGTCTTTCCATGATCCTATGTTGTCCTATCTTTCATCTTGCCCATGTGAGGTGTCTCATTTTATATGAATCTGATATTTGCCATGATCCTGTATTGTTGCCTATGCAAGAAAGGTCTCTTTTATACATTATATATCCCATTTCATTGTATAAACTAGCATTCATTTCTTGCAACTCTCTTTTGGAAGGTTGATTTTGGTTTTGTGGGTGATTATGGCTACTTGAGTCTATTGTGTGACTCTTATGATTAGTGCCTAATGAATGCAAGTATTAAAAATTAGCGTATAGGTAAATAATTTCACTACACTTTTCAAAATAAAAATAAAACAAAAGAACTACCAAAATAATAAATGGTGGCTTTTCCAAAAGTAATATTATAAGTGGTGCAATTATTAATCTAATTATGAACATGTCCCCTAAATATAATCCAAATCATGTAAACAACATAATCATATGAACTACAAGTTTCACACAGTTTCATGAATAGGACTAATATATCAAATATATATATGATTAATAATATAAATATTATATACTTGATATATTATCATAATTGATCTCAGCATATATTAAATATTATCATAATATAAATATTACATATATTTAAAATATAATTATTTGATATATTATATATATTATTATAATAGAAAATCTGAAACATATTATAAATTCATTAAAAAACTATATATTAAATATATACCAAACATTTATTATATATAATAATATAAATAACAAACCATATACAAAATAATACTAAATTTAAATATATAAACATAATATTAGTCAGCGACAAAAGGGGAAAAGTTGCGACCAAGGAAAGGTCGCTACCTTTGCCCACCCCATGCGAGTACATATGGGAAAGAAAATGACAAAGCTAGAGGGAAATATCGAACAAGAAAAGAGACTTAGAGATCGTCAGTATTTAGGAATCCAATCAGCCAATTAAATATATCCTGTCTACAGCACATATACAGTCAGCAACCACTATACAAACATCTGATTTTTAATCATATATATATATATCTATCAGCATTCTGAAATAATCAGACCTTAATAAATCAGCAATAAATATTTTCATACAATCAGTACTTAACAAACCATAATCAGCTAGGAGGACTATAATACTCAGATCAATTATGATATAATTTGGACATCGCAGTCTTAAGAATATTGCAAATGTAATAATTATAAGTTGATATAAGCAGATCGGACTTAATTGACAACTAAATACAGGTATAATCAATTATATTTATGTTTATTAATCATGAATACGATCCAAGCTCTGCTTGATGGAGGACATTCTTAATGTAGGTCAAAAATGATCCAAGCTTTGCTTGGTGGAGGCCATTCTTAATGAATGTAAAAAATGATCCAAGCCTTGCTTGGTGGAGGGCATTCTTAGTGAATGTCATGATTCCGAGTTGGAATCTAGAGAGAGATTTGATAATCTCTTAGAGACCATGTATATATTGGTAATGGAAAATTCATATGCATATGTGATAAAGGGGTAGTCCTTGACGGGTATCTGTAAGGCTTGGGAAGGGATAGAATACTCATAATGATGGATAAACCAATGTTGGTTATCTTGGAGGCCTTAATGGAGATAAGCCAAAATGAGATGCCAAATAGTTGAGGACCGTTGGAGTCTTGGCCATAAGGCAACTAGAGCCCCTGCAGGTCCTCACCAGAGAACTAGGAACCTGATTTTGGGCTCTCCCTAAGGATTAGGTGGGAACTAGTCGGGGATTAGAATGTAGCTTTCTTTCATTAGTGTGTGTGTGTGTGTCTATATATATATATAGAATGTACTAACGGTTGTTGCAGGTTTTCACATCAAGGAATCAAGCTACAACCAACCTAGGAGGTGGGGGGACATTACAGTTGTTTTTGGTTTTGTGGGTGATTCTGGCTACTTGAGTCTATTGTGGGACTCTTATGATTAGTGCCTCATGAATGCAACTATTAAAAATTAACATATAGGTATATAATTTTACTACACTTTTCAAAATAAAAACAAAACAAAAGAATTAACATAATAATAAATGGTGGCTTTTCCAAAAGTAATATTAAAAGTTATATACAAAAGTAAAACAGCTCTTCAGATAAAAATACAGTAAACAATGAAGGTAAAATATAATAATTTTTAACAAAAAATTAAAATTTATGTGTACATGTATGTATGCATTAAATATAATAGTTTTAAAATAAAATATCTCTTATGTATGTAAAATAGGTTGAAACTGATTTTTCTTGGCATTTTTAGATAGATGTATTTGAGATATCTATACTAGTTTATATATTTTGTTTATTAAATTTGTTATTTTGTAAAATGGAGAAATTGTTAAATATTGTTAAGTTCTGATTGAATATCGATATGCTATAATTCTGATTAGGGTTGATGTTAATCAAAGTTTTTTCTTTGAAATTGGTTCTTATGTGATGTATTGGTGAGTTTTCCTGGTCATTACTAGGTCTGTGGTGATGTCATCCTATGTTATTGGAAGTAACCTCATTGTTATAAGTTTCTTTCACAGGTTTAGGACATAATTGATGAAGTGTGGTTCCCTCTTGCTCTTTAATCATGAATCAAATCATTCTGACCTGCAATCAGAATCTCTTTTTGGGTGGCATGTTTCTGATACCGTGAATTCACAATTTAAATATTCAGGTTCATGAAACTTTGTCTTATTTCTATTACTTTAGATGTTTATTTCTTAGAGGATTCTTTAATCACTATAACGACCACTTATTTATGTCTGTTTTCCTCTATGATTATATCTAAGAGGTAAATTTCTTCTATATAGTTGTTAACATATGCAAACTTGTAATATGTGCTCGGTTTAGTAACTACATTTGAGAATGTTTTGAATTGTCTTCATATATTATGTTTCTTTCGAAGTCCTCACACTGTTGTAGTACACTAAATCTACAAAATGTCAAAAACCGCACGAGGACAATCTTACCAATATCAGAAGCATGTCCAGCTGTTGCAATATGACTATCAAAGTTCAAAAGCTGTACTCAACTAATAGCACATGCAAGTCTTGGAATCTTAAATCTGATTAGGTGATTAAATTTGTTTCTGTTAGATCTTATGAACAGCTGTAAATCTAAGTCACCCTTCAACTTTAGTCTTCTAACTTTACTTAGGGTGTACATAGCTAGGTTGTCAACAGATTTTTTCTTTATGTATGGATCTTATGTAAATAATGTTTGTGGTAATGCTACAGTGTATTACAAAGGTACCCTACCAAATTTGTTGGTTGTTGCCTTGCGAACCCTGCAGATGATGGAAGTGGGATTGGTGAACTAGAACACCTTGTCAAGAAGGTATTGAATTTTACTCTATTATTTTTGAGTTTTCTTATATATTCAGTCCTTGTAATCATTTTATCATAGAAAATTTCTAACTTCAGTGTTGAATAGTTTACACCCTGAATTTCTTTTTCCATAGGAATTTATAAGATATGCGACATAAATCTTTGATGATATCAAGGTTGGTTTGCTTTGATTCTTTAGATTGGTTATCGAGCTGTTCGTTTCAACCCATACTTATGGCCTGATGCACAAAAGGTTCTTATTTGAACTCTTACTTGAAATTAGTTAATAATCACTTGATAGAAAATCACATTGTCTTAATTCCCTGTATTCTGAACACTTTTGTTCTCACTGTGAGATGCTTTCAGTAAAGTGTATGTAGAGTTGTAAACTTTCCAGTTCATTCAATCATGTACTCTAGGCTGAAATTTTTGAAGTGTATTCTCTTCTCAAACAGATGACCAATGAAGTTGGCAAGTCCATGTTTGCAAAATCAGGAGAGCTTGGAGTACCTGTTGGGTTTATGTGCTTCAAGGTACTTTATATTTTCTTTAAAACTATGTGACATTAAAAGGTAAAATTTCTCATTTAGGGATGAAGTGCTTAATTCATTTGATTGACTTATGAATAATGGTCAGAAATAATGATTTCTCATATGGTAATCTTTTAAAACTTGATGGCCGCAGTATGTTGATTGTGTGAAGAATGCATGATAGAAGTTGCAGGCTTAAGTTGCCGACAATTCTTGCTTTAGTAGAAAGTACATTGAAATAATGTACTTTCTCTGGGTAAAAAAATTAATATTCTGAAAGTATAATCTCTTATCTGACTGGAAATTATCTTTTCAATCACTTGGGAAGAACGCTTGATACTGACAATTTTCATTATAATTACAGGTATAAAAAATAGGGGGTATTATGGTGAAGGATAATGACGGGTGTTTGCAGGCTTATCTAACTTCTGTCCGATCATATGTATGCTCTTAATGGTGAGAAAATGAATTTAAAACAGAAGTAGATGAATAATAAGACGTACAAGTATTGCATGGATTAAGCCCATGTAAAAAAGATACTGGCATGACATGAGAAATACTAATTTTTGTGGAAACCTGGGTACAGTTTCTCTTGGAAATGGCCATACATAATATGTAAAAAATAAAATTAATGTGATCTAGGGCACAGAGAAAAATATAGCGGATAACCTAATCAAACAGATTCAATTAGGTTATGTGTGGAAATGGTTTAATAACTGGTTAGGAATATGTAGAGTATGATTGAAGAAAAAGTGAGGAAGGCACTTACAACATATGTAGAACAGTAGATCCTTAACAGAAAAATTAGTATGCTAGTTCTGTAGATTATCTATGTGGACAGATGTAAACAGGTTATGTGATTTTACTCCTCTTTAGAATGTCTAACTGCAAAGAATCGTTGTGTACATTAATATCATGGTTACAAGACTCAGACTCAGCTCAGAGAAGCTGATTTTTGACTTGAACTCGGCGTCCAGACTTGGCAAAAACTCAGCAAAAGACTCGGAAAAATGAAAAACCCAAGAAATTCAGAGATTTTTGAGGATTCAAAACTTGTTTCATGCACCCTTTAATACATATCTTAAAGACATGATAACATCATCAAATAGAATCTAATTCGATCACATACACAAGTATACATCGATCACATAAGTATAAATACAAGTTTTAGCCAAAGGAAATAACACACTTAGATATATAAATATTGTCAAACGTATACAAAACTCACGGAATATGAAATCTATGGCATCAAAGCAAATGTTAAAACTAAAACTATAAGACTATGGCTTAGAGGAGGTTATATTACTCATCCTAACACCATGACAAGTCATGCTTTGGCATCTAAGATGGGTCTTGGATGATGATGTAGGCATGATATTTGCTTGTCTCAATGATTGGTGTATATATTCAAGTGAGGAATTTATTAATTTTTTTTTTGAAACCTTAAAGTCTACATCTTTTGTTGAAAAGCTCATTAACAAAGAGGAGAGGTTGAGTAAAAAGATAAATGGTTATGTTCTAGTTTGACTTTATCTAGGATACTAATAGATGGGATCTTTACGAGTCGTCTATGCAGTGTTGTCGGGAAAACAGGTAGTTAGACGGTTAGCCTGTCTGAGGGAGTTACACGGATGCGACGGTTCGCCTCGCATCCCCTTAGACATTATATGTATGCATTCTTCTCTTTGAGCAAGACACGGATATAGTGATGCAAATTTATACTTGTACTTGATGATTATGATATGAATATAATGCTGTTATGTTCTCTTTACATTTCCTATTGAATACTTTACTTTCTGAATGCAATTAGTCTCTGTTACCCTACGAGGGTAAACATTTGGCGCTGTTGCTTAGACATACTTGGGAAAGAGAAGGACTGAATGGCGTACGGGCACTATGGGCCTACCAGTTGGTGAGACTAACCCAGAGGCCGACAATGCACGTACAGAGCTCTACGAAGGAGAAGACGCCGCAACGACGGAATTCTCAATCCTGCTTCAGGCGGCCATCGAAACCTACGCTCGTCGGGAGGCCACGAAAGTTGAAGTTTCAATGGGTGCTTTGTGGAGCGCACTGGGAGTGAGCCTTGCAGTAAATCGGTTGATGAGCCACCTCCCTTGGTTGCTTGTACAGGCGTCATTGGCACAGCAAACCCGCCTAGAGGAGATTGCCCGTGAGGAATGCAGACAGGAAGTTCTCCATGAATACCAGGAATGTACGAACATTCGTCGCTAGGAGGAATGCAATGGCACCTCTCGGGAATTCTTAAATTTGAGATAGACGGAAGAAAGGAAGAATGCTAAACAATTGAAATGAGGAAATCATTCAATTGATTGAAAAGTGTTGTAATAAAAGGACATGAATAAATAAAAGTTTTTAAAAAATAATGTGCTTGTGGAGAAGTGAGCAAAGAATTTATGCCCAATCAACTAAGTAAAAATAGAAATTTACAGAAGGAACTTGAAGGGGAGGAAGTCGCTAGAAAAGTTATACTCGCACAGCAGCAAGCCCAGCGAAGGGAAAGATTCCGACGATGCGCCGAGGGACTACCGAAGGGAGGAAGTGAAAGTGTGGGTGCGGGGGAATCTAGCCGCCACGACGGCGGGTGTGACAAAGAGTTGTTAGAAGAAACAAGAAGCTTGTTGGGAAGCCTAACCTTAACCCCACAGACAAAAGAAGCCCGAAGGAAGGAGAGAGAAGAAGCGACGTGTAGGAAGGCTAAGGAGACTGTTGCCACTGAGACTATCAGTGTGATAGAGAGGCACAAGGATCACAGTAGCCTACTAGGCTTTGACACTTCTAGCAGTTCGGAGACATCAAGTGGTGAGGTACCAAACACTTCCGAGACACCAAACTTGGCAGTACCATTACAACCTACAGTACAACAAGTGAAACAACCAGCAACACAAACCGTGACACAACTAGCAACACAACTTGCGCTACCGACATCGCCAGTGAAGGTGAACATGGCACAAAAGACGAAGTTGCCCAAGTTCTCGGGTGACGAGAAGGAAGACCCAACCCGACATTGTAAAACCTATGAAACAATTTGGACGGCCAACGTGGTGATCAATTTTGACGAATGGGTGAAACAGTTCCCAGCAACATTGTGAGGACTGGTGATAGACTGGTTCTTAGACATGGACCCGTCAAAGATTGCTACATGGCAAAATCTAAAGAAGGAATTCCAAACCGAATTGAGATTGCTAAGGGACGATAACGAAATAGTGGCTGAGATTTACACAACAAAACAAGGAAAGAGGAAACTATACAAGGCTATGGACGTAGGCTAAAGGAATTGGTCGGGAAAATGGAAAGCCAACTGGCTAACGGACTTAAGAAACGGTGGTTTATCGAAGGGTTGAAGCCCACCCTCCGAAGGAAGATGAAGGTGGTCTTGCTAGCATCCTACAATGATGCCTATAATAGAGCCATGGACTTGGAGAGTGAGAACAAGACCTCCAAGAAGAAGGTTAGATCCTCTGATGACGACGACTCCTCCGAAGGAAGCAGCGACGACAAAGCAAATAAAAAGGTACAAGCCCTTCAGAAGGATATGATGAGGATGATGAAAGAATTCAAAACTACTATGAAGGCAAGTACAAGCAAGAGCGACGAAGCCGACTTGTAGTGTACTGACTGTAAGGAGGGTCACACCAAGGGGGCATGCCCGAAGAAACAGTTTTGTGACATTTGCTAGATCGCGGGTCATTCCATGAGGGAATGCCCATTCAACATGAAATCTCGAAGCCACCAGGTGCTATTAACTCAGGAAGCATCTGCCTCTGCAACGACGGGTACAAACCACCAAACCAACAACACGGCATCATCTAGCGGCTTTCGGAACAACAGGCGAGTGGGCAGGGGTAACATAAATAACAATAATAACAATAACAGTGGAGGAGGCCGAAGTCGCCTTCAGTATGATACCTTCGGCCGACCCATGATACAATGTCATACATGTAGTTAGTGGGGACATTTCGCGAGAGAATGTCCAAAGGAAGCACCACAATTCCTATGCCGATGGTGTGGTCCGGGAGACCACGATGAGACTAAGTGTCCTAAGCCGAGGGTAAACTTCCTAAGCATAGTAGAAGAAGAAATATTGATGCTAACCTGCAGACAAGAAAAGAAAAAACTATACCCCAACTGCAAGACAGAAAGGAGCGGCTACAAGAAGCTAAGGCCGCCATAGAGAAGGAATTGACTAATGAATGGAGGGAAATGCATGGGAAGGCCATTACCTCCTTGGAAAGCAACTTGGAACAAAGCATAATCCGACAGATGTTGCACACGAAAATCCTGATAAAATTCAAAGACCTCCTTGAGGCTATGCCCCACCTGAGAGCTACTCTTTTAAATACAACGACGACTAGGGAGCCGGAAACAAGGGAACCAAGTGGCGAGAAGAAAAACTCCCTTGGGAAGGAAGACCCTCTTGGATCCTCACAGGACCCAATTGTGTTGGCGCTTAACACAGGAAGGCATTCGGCTGTAGTAGAAATGGGAATCCTTGGAGCACTCTTAACTGACACCATAGTAGATGGAGGGTCTAGGGTCAACGTGTTACTAGAAGAAACTTGGAAAAGATTGTGGAAACCTACATTGTGGCCGTTGACCTTTCAACTCCTGGGAGCGGACCAGCACGGGATTAAACCCATCGGCACGTTAATGGCACATTGGGTAATGATCGGTACCCAACCATTCATGCTCGATTTCATAGTAATTCCTCTGGAGAGAAAAGGGTACGATGCCATTCTCGGGAGAGGGTGGCTAGTGGAGGCTAAGGTCAAGCATGATTGGAAGAGAAATTCTCTTTCTATAGAAAAGATTGGCCAAAAATTCACCATCGATCTGAAGACAGTTGGTTAGCGAGGACCTGACATCATCCTCGGAGTCCAAAGGAGAGGAGGAAGACGAGGCACGACAACAAATGAAACCCAATAAGGAAGGAGTCCTAGAGATTGAAACACACTCCGACGATGACCTGGAATCCCTCAATGGACTCTTTCACTGGCAGATGGAGGATTATGAGGTATTTTCATGCAATATGCTCCAGGTAGATGAAGGGGACGAAAAACAAACATTTCCGCTAGAATATACTGAGTACCAGGAGGGGGACACCCGAGTGACGGAGGATCCGACACACAAATTTAACAAAGACAAGCCAATCAAATATGAGGAGCCGTCATTAAAAGTTGTGAACCTAGGGGATGAGGCCTATCCAAAGAACATCTTCGTTGGGGATGGTTGGAATCCCGTACTTAAAGCAGCAACCTTCAAGATCATTATGGAATATAAAGATGTTTTTGCGTGGACCTACAAGGACTTAAAGGTGGTACCTCTAGAGTTGTGTGTCCACATAATAAAGTTGGTAGACAGAGCAGTACCCGTCCATAAGCGTCCTTATCGAGTGAACAAAAACTATGCCGCATGACTAAATGAGGAGATCCAACGAATGCTAGAGGCAGAAATTATATTTAGAGTACAAACGAGCGAATGGGTATCTCCTATAGTCATTTCGTTGAAAAAGGAAGCCAACCAGATCAGGATATGTGTTGATTTCCGATGTTTGAACACGGTAACTATTAAGGACCCATTCCCTATACCATTCACAGACAGCATCCTGGAGGACGTAGCGGGGCACAAAATTTATTCGTTTATGGATGGATTCTCCGAGTATAACCAGATATCCATGGCTGAGGGAGATAAGCTGAAGACAACCTTCGTGGTGGAAGATGGGGTATATGCCTATAACAGGATGCCCTTCAGGTTGTGCAACGCCCCCACTACCTTTCAAAGAATAATTCTCCATATTTTTGACCAAATATCTGTGGGAAATTTCAAAGCCTTCTTGGATGATTGGTCCATCTACAACACCAAGGACAACCACATAGGAGTCCTTCGGGAGTGCGTGGAAAGATGCAGAAGGGCACGACTGGCGTTGAATCCGAAGAAGTGCCGCTTTATGGTACCGCAGGGAAAACTACTTGGACACATTGTGTGCCGAGCAAGGCTTAAAACGGACTTTGACAAGGTGAGGGTGATCTTAGAAATGGAACCTCCCACGGATATTAGTGGCGTAAAAACATTTCTCGGACATATTGGGTACTATCGGAGGTTCATCAAACGGTATGCCCATGTGTCCTACCTGATGGACAAACTGACTCGGAAGACAAAACCTTATGTATGGGGTACGGAACAAGGTGAGGCCTTCGAAGGATTGAAGACAAGGCTGGTTGCAACACCTATTTTGGCATATCCCAATTGGGATAAGGAATTTCATGTCCTTGTGGACACTTTAAACTTTGCTATCGGGGCGACATTGGCACAAATGGGGGATCGCGGGTTGGATCACCTAGTATACTTTGCAAGTAGACTTCTCTCAAAAGAAGAGAAGAATTACAACACCACTGAAAGAGAAGCGCTTGGAATGGTCTATGCGGTGCAAAAGTTCTGGCACTACCTATTGGCGACCCCGTTCACCTTATACGTGGACCATCAAGCTCTGATGTATCTCGTAAACAAACCTATAATCCAAGGTCGAGTGAGCAGGTGGCTACTGTTGTTACAAGAGTTCACTTTTAAAATCATACTTCTAGGAAGAGCCATGTAAGTGCGGATCATCTATAGCAGATTAAATCGGGGGAACCACCCGAGGGGGTGGATGATAATTTTCCAGATGCCCACCTGTTCAGAATAGCAATTTTACCTCCCTGGTATACAAGTACAGGGGAGTACTTATCTACAAGCCAGTTTCCCCTAACAATGCAACCCGACGAACGACGAAAGATAGTTTTGAAAAGCAAAACATTTCAATTAATCAATGGGCTTTTGTATAAGATGGCACCCGCCCAGGTTCTTCGGCAGTGTGTGATGGAAGTTCCAAGAGTACTCCGGGAAGCCCACGAGGGTCGTGCGGGAGGACACATGGGTCCGGATACAATTGCTCAGAAGGTATTGCTCACAGGACAATGGTGGCCGACTTTGTGCAATGATGCGCAAGAATGTGTGACAAGCTGCGATACGTGCCAGAGGGCAGGAAAACCATTGAAGAGGGACTTCATGCCACTCAACCCCTCTCAGGCACAAGAATTATTTGAATGGTGGGGACTTGATTTCGTGGGACCCCTTAAGGCAAGCAAGGCACGAAGGTGTAGGTATATCGTGGTAGCCATGGAATACTTGATGAAGTGGGCTGAAGCATAGGCCCTACCGGACAACTCAGCTGTAAGTACCGTACAGTTTATTTATGAACAAATAATCACCAGGTATGGTATACCCGTCCAGCTTACGAACGACCGAGGGGGACACTTCGTCAACCACATAATAAGGCTGCTTACGACGGAGTTTAAAATCTTTCATTCATTTTCAAGTCCCTACTACCCACAGGGGAATGGTCAAGCGGAAGCAACTAACAAGGTACTGGTATCAGTCATTTACAAATCATGTGGGGTCGAAGGGGAAGATTGGGAATAAAGACTTCCCTCGGTGCTGTGGGCATACCGTACAACATATAAAGTCACTATTGGACAAACCCCATTTCAATTGATGTATGGACAAGAGGCTGCTGTGCCTGCTGAATTTATGGTACCTAGTTTGAGGATAGTTGTTGAGAACAGATTAGGGGACATGGAAAGCTTGAAGGAACGATTGTATAACCTCAATAAGCTTGATGAGAAACGATTACTGGGACAATGGGCGACGGAGATAGTCCAAGGATGAAGGAAGGTCTGGCATGACAAGCATCTGAAGTGGACACAGTTTACGCTAGGACAGTTGGTCCTTAAGTATAATGGCTGGAATGAGATTAAGTCGGGTAAATTCAAAGTTAAATGGCTAGGACCCTACAAGGTTTGCGAAGTCTGGGACAATGGTGCGATCAAGTTGTGGACGCTGGCTGGGGAGGAAATACCTGACACGGTCAACGGGTCAAAATTGAAATTATATCACGAACGGGGGCAGGAAGCGGACTCTGCTCATCGAGGCCAAGCCTGCCAGGCTCGTATGGTGTTATGTGCCGTACGACTAAGGCACTGTACAACCAAAGAAGAAAAGTGCGCCAGCGATCGTACAGTGCAGAATAGCTTGCGCCAGAAGACTGTACGACATAAAGAAAGTAAATCCGGCCAAGGTATCGTACGATGTACAGATAAGGTGTTTGGGGTTGAATCTGTACGACAAAGAGGCAAGTTGGGATTTGCACGACACGTGTGAAATAAAATGAAGACAAGGCACATGAGATATAACACACCGTACGACACACAAAAGGAAGGTAAAGCACATGTGAAATAAGATACAGTACGACCAAAGACACTGTACGACACATAGCCCGTAGGACACAAAACATAACAAAATCAGAACACTGTACGAAGTAACTCATAAATGCACGTGTACGGTATGCAAACGTAAATAGGAGGGAGGAGGAGATCTGTACGACACATAAGGGAGTCCGTACGACCAAGGATAAAGACCGTACGGTGAGGAAGCAAAAAGACATAGAGACACACAGAGAACAACCTGTACGGTAAGAAGGAAGTTAAATTATTTAAGTTCTCTGTACTAAGCTGTACATTGTACAAAAGGCAAGCAAGGTGAGTGGAGAGAGAATTCGTACGATTTGACGTAGGGAGGGATTGACCTACATGAGTGTTGGGTACCGTACAAAGCCACTAGGCAGTTAGGGATTTCTAAGCAGTTATTTTTTCATACAAAAGAAGGCAAGCAGAGAGAAACAATTAATGGACACAGGAAGAAAAAACTGAACTGGAGGAAGCAACTACAGGCATCCAACACAACCATGGAGAAGGACAAACGGGTGTTGCCTTTTGGAGTAAAAGTTGTAGGCAAAGAGAGATTGAGGCCCAGGGTGCAAATGTCAACCCAGAAAGCTGTAGTCACTCCACAGACAGTGACATTTGAAGGTTTAAATGGAGTCGAGTGCAAGCAATGGTTGCAGGATACGCCAGATGATAATTTCACGAAGGGATAGCTCCGTAAAGCTGAGGTACATTGGGCCATTCAGATGCCAGTTTTCAGTATCCGGGAATACGAGGGAGCTCTCAGAATCATGATCGATGCCTTTGATAGATTCAGCCGGACGAGTACCTTTGACTACCATGGCCATTTGATCACCATCGCCTTCGTTGCTACTGATTTTACAAGGGTTTTTGGCATTCCTGGCAGACATGGGAAACAGGTAGCAACGAAACCAAAGAAGATGGACAAGGATGAAAAAGAAAAATGGATCTCTGTTTTCGAAGGCATTGTCATCAACGGAGTTAGATTCCATTGCCTCTGCCTCTAAGGGTTGTGGTATTAAAAAGACCTTCGTTGCACAAGGGGAATGGCGTGCAATAATGGATGTCATGAAGAGTAGGTTGACAGGTTCTAGTCGAGCCTCAGACATCGCCATCCCACAACTTCTACCTATGAAGGGTCTCCGAAATGGAATAGTATATGATTGAGTGACGCTTATAGCAGAGCGCATGTACGAGATTCTCTCATTGCAGTGTAGGACATTTTACATGCCGCACTACGCCATTGGATTTTTTCTCGAGGCCACCCGGCAGCAAGTTCCCGCAGACAAATGGGAGGTACAACCGCAAGCCACTTTGGCATCGGGCGAACCTCCAATTTTCTATTGGCGACACTTGGATACAGGGGTTCACAGTTAGGTCAGAAGCGAAATCCCAGACGGTTGCCTCTGAGTCTGAGGGAGACGATGACATGGGCAGTGATAGTGCGGAGGAGTCAGAGGAGTCTTCGAGGGTGAGCGGGAGTGATAGTTTTCGCATGATTGACAGAGAGCTAGCCGGAGGGGTGGTGGCCCCTCCTCCAGGAGCCACCTCGGAGGGGAGAGTTCTATTTGTGCCTTCACTCCTATCGGCGAGTGTGCCCACATCCGCTACCATACCGGTACTCGGGTTTGGGCAGTTGCACACTCCAGTTACTCTTTCCCATTCCCTAGCGGAACCACTAGCAGTGACAATAGAACCCGCCATAGAGGTGGTACCTGTGGAGATTCAGCTTGAGAAACAGGTAGTAGTGGTTTCGGGAGGTGATGCGGGTCTTGGCAGGACAGGTCCTGGACGTTGGGTTGGAGTCAGTGGCGTCGGGAGATGCTCCAGATGCAGTTGCAATAGACACATGGCTCAACCAGTTCCAGATGATCCCTAGGCAGCCTATTGGACCTCCTTCCCCGTCGAGACAGAGACAGAGATAGTTGCCACCACTAGGCGCCAAGGTAGTTGAAGTTGAGGAGTGTAGTGCAGGCACTCAACATGTTCTGGGTGGAGGTGAGGATATGGGGCCACAGGGTCCAACCCCACCATAGTCAGAAGCTACACCTGCATAGGAGCTCGAGAGTGAGCTAGTAGCCATGGGAGCATTCATGGTGGAGATCTCCGAGATGGGGGATAAGATGCTCAAGATGGGACAAAGGCTGGCAACTTCTATGAGGACTGCCGGGCTGGATGTGGCAGCAGGGGCCGTGAGCCGCAATCTTGATTTTCTCACTGGGCAATGTGAGGGAGAGTTTGCGAGGTGTTTTCTTTCTAAGGGGTGTGTAATGTCCCATTGGAGGGACCTTACATAAATTTCTCATTTAATCTTTGTGCGGAGTAAATTTCTGTATCTTTTTCCTCATTCATAAATGAAATACTGGTATTTCCTCATTAATAGATTAGTTTTCTTGTTAGTTTATATCTTGATGTATCATATGTATATTTATAAGATATTATCATTTAATGATGTATTATATTTTGGATTATTATTTACCTTCAATATTAAACAACCAATTAATATATAACCTTGATGGAAAATATTGTAATATTCCTTCTTATTCTCCTTTTGGTAATTTCCTGCAAAACCGACGTCAGTACATAATATCACACAAACTATATATGACTCATACTCTACTCTAAGTTAGTAAGGGGGAAATTTGACCCTTAAGGCTGCCTCTAGGTCGGGCTTCACAGAATTCCCGGCTTGAGAGACATTCACTCCCTCTAAGCAATCGGGCTATCGACATGTCATCCCTAGAGCACTGCCCATAAGAATCTCTTGGAAGCAGCTTAATGCATTCCAAGCCTACGCATATGCATATGATTGGTCTTCAGTATATATGCTGCCTACGTGAGATAATAATCTCAAGACTAGGGAAATGTCTTAATTTCCTCTAGCCCCCTCCATATTAGGGAATCCATCTGTATCATCCATTGTTGAGATATTGAATCTCGAGACTAGGAAATTATCATAATTTCTTCTAGCCTCCTCCAGATATGAGGTCCATCTTTTAATGAATACTTTATTCATTCTTTTTATGGTCCATATCATCCACAATAAATATATATAATAATTTAAGTCCACATCAATAATATAATTGTAAATAATTCCTTATATTAATTAAAATACAACTATTTGTAATCCATAAAAGAATACTAATATTCTGAAGTTTAAATGTAAACATAAACAGACATATATATATATATATATATACATTCTGAAGTTTTAAATATAAACATAAATAAACATATATATATATATATATATATATATATATAAAATGAATAAAAAATATATGAGTTCATACCTTAGACGGCAGTCCCTGCTGACTGTCTTTTTTTTTGTATACTCCAGATTATTTCCTTTTTATTTCTTATTCTTCCATATCTGTTTCCTTTCTACACTGTTCCTGTTCTTTTTCTATTCTATCTTCCCCCCATAACCTCCATTTCCTTGCTTTCTTCTTATATCTTATGTTGAAGATGATAAGAGGCGTTGGGAGAGACACACCTCATATCTCTTAGCGATTGACTCCTTTCATACTAATCACATCATTTTCTTCGTATATTCTAATCGCACCTTTCCTTTAAGGGATAATTACTCATTACCGTTCCTTTTAATAACAAAGCTGATTAGTAATGATATTCGTCTTGACGTGCATGGTTAACAAAACTGTTTTACTACTCCGACTAATCCTTGATGCGTTAATCCTGTTTATTTAATCATTGACCTTATCTAAAATGATATTGCACAACGATATTAATGGAAGGATGATCGATATGTTCAATGATATTCCAAGAGATTGTTAATATTCAGATTGACTTAAGCAATAATATTGTGAGTGTGTAATCAGGAAGTATCACTGTGTATCTCATCTTTATTAGCTATATCATTCTTTTAATGTCATAGATGATAGAGATAACTCTGCCACATCAGAGTAATTTCTGTCAGATTTAGTTGTTTAATAAATCTGCAGAGGCTTTCTCATCGATATCTCTTAATGATATCCTCGTTGATATATTTTGATTAATATTGATTGTGGCTGGAGTTATAGATCATCTCTCTTTATACACATGATTTCTATCAAATTTATTATCGTTGTATAAGGTGTATATATGTGCTCTTTATTTATAAGTCACTAAGATGGTATCTTCTTGATAGAGTATACAAAGATATAGTGGTATTATTATTTCATCATATTTGTTGCTTTGAATAATATTATTTTATTAGCTTGTTAATATATTTATGTAATTACTCATTGTTTATCAATTAATTATTCATTTAACAATTAATTGATATATTAATTAATAACTGAATTATTTATTAACAATAACGTTGATTAATATGATCAATATATTTAATACTTTTAATTATTTATTTATTCATTCATTGTAATTTTATTATTATTTAATTATTTTAATTCTTATCTTTTTTGATAATAGATTATATATATATGTTATTATTTATATTATAATAATATTTAATTATTATTTCTTTTATTTATTTATTTTAATATTAATATGAATATATTATTTTACTATTATTATTTATTTTATAATATTTTATTATCTAATTATTATTAAAATTCTATCTTAAAATGGGGACATGACAGGGTGTCCTACTGTAGAGACTTCTACGATGTTGCAGGCATGGTAGGCTCCGCGCCTACCCAGAGGAGGTCGATTGTATACGCTGCTCCAGGAGTTGGAGCAAGGCTTCTGAGTTGCGTATTTGGAGATGCGAAGGGCTCAACATGCAGGAGGTGTGGCCGAGGCAGAGAAGGGAGTAGCCGTTTCAGCTCAGGAGGAGCTCGACACTCGTCTCCAGGCTGTTGAGGTTGAGCTAGTCCGGGAGAGGGAGTCTCGAGTACCCTTGGAGGTTAGGCAGGAGGAGCTGGTACAATTGGAGAGTCATCTATGGGACGAGTTGGCTCAACTACAGTAGCAGTTGGTGACCGCACATAAGACAGTCGACCGGAAGGAGAAGTAGATTTTGGAGGCAGCTCTCATGGTGAAAACTATGCGGGAACGCCAGTTGCTAGCGGAGCGTGATCTAAAGCACAGGATTGAGCAACTTCTGGAGCTTCGGGCACGCACACCTACTACACCGGGCCCTTCTTCATCAGGGATGCTTCCTCCACCCCCTCCTTCATGATTTTTCTGTTAGTGGTCTATTCATCCCATTTTGTTGTAAGTTGCGGACATTTTGTGTGATGTCGTCCGGAAACAACTTTCTTTTTGGGGGGGATGATGTTGTCGGGAAAACGGGTAGCCTTCTTCATCAGGGATGCTTCCTCCGCCCCCTCCTTCATGATTTTTCTGTTAGTGGTCTATTCATCCCATTTTGTTGTAAGTTGCGAACATTTTGTGTGATGTTGTCTGGAAACAACTTTCTTTTTGGGGGGGATGATGTTGTCGGGAAAACGGGTAGTTAGACGGCTAGCCCGTCCGAGGGAGTTACACAGATGCGACGGTTTGCCTCGCATCCCCTCGGACATTATATGTATGCATTCTTCTCTTTGAGCAAGACACAGATATAGTGATGCAGATTTATACTTGTACTTGATGATTATGATATGAATATAATGTTGTTATGTTCTCTTTACATTTCCTGTTGAATACTTTACTTTATAAATGCAATTAGTCTCTGTTAACCCATGAGGGTAAACATGCAGCGTATGATTGACATATTTTGTATTATGAAAATGGCTTTTCTTGCCAACTATGACTTGTAGTCATTATTGCATGCCAACATTGCATGTGTTGTCCTTGTATACTAAACAAGATGTACAATGTATGAAGTGTGATAATCCTTGATCATTGTGAATATGTAGAGATTCACGAAAAGGGATATGTATTTTTTCGATTTTTATGATCGTGATTCATCATTGGCCTATTATTTGCTTAGGCTTATAGTTTGATGGGGGTTTGGGGGCAACACCAAAACGAGGTTGAGGGTAGCACCCCTTGCGGTCTGGGGGCAACACTCTTAGCGGGGTCAAGTAGCAGTACCCCCAATGGGGTTGAGGGGCAGAGCCCTTGCCATGAAGCCCAAATGAAGACCTTCAAAACCACACAGACCTTCATGGCACACATCATTGTCATATTTTTTCAGATCCTAGATGGGCATGTCATAAACCAAACAAGCATTGAAATTTTTTGAGTTTTTAAAGAAACAAATTGAAATGGTTGAATCTTTTCCCTAGACTCACCAAGAATCGAGGAGTTTGGGCAAGTCTTAAAACTCAATGAGTTTGGGAAAGACTCGAAGGCTGGCCAACCTGCCTCACCTCAAACTTGTTGAGTCTTGGGGAGTTTGTGTGGGTCTTGTTTCACTGATTAATGCACAAAGGAGGAAGATGAAGCATTTATTGGAAGCTTGAAGTTACATATCTCTCTTTAACCATCACAACAACTCACAATTGCCAAAGACTACTTAGGTTTTGAACATTTGTGGAATCCACGATGTCAATTTATGAGTTGTGGTTTGACATGTGGTTCTTGAGTTCAATGAGAAACATGCTGATAAAAATGCAAAGGCTATTGAGCAACATTATATATATGTGGTATGATTTAGTGACCTAGATCCTCCAAGATATGGGTTTGGGGCGATGTTCAGCTCTTAGGTTTGGTCAAATTTTTTTAAGGGTTGGATTCATTTTCCCTTGTCGATGGAAAATAAACATAAAACAGAAATATATACATATTTGCAGCATTGATTATGTTCAACTCATATTAATAGTTAAATGTTAGTCAAACTCAAATGTCATGATATATATTAACTTTAAATTTAAAAAATAATAATGTCAAATGTCAAAATCAACCATCATTGATCAATATCATATGTGTCATCAAAAATATCATCATCATCATCCATATTAGATGACTATCTTCTTGTACGTCATTTGACTTGGGTGTACTTGATACGACAATCATATATGATTATGAGCTGTATAGGTTGTAGTCTCAATAGATTGTGAATGATATTTCATAGATAGCAACTTGATGACTATCATATCCATGGCTCTTCATAGAACATTGTGATACATAGGATACTCTTCATAAAA
This sequence comes from Chamaecyparis obtusa, assembly GCA_027943335.1. NCBI lineage: Eukaryota > Viridiplantae > Streptophyta > Pinopsida > Cupressales > Cupressaceae > Chamaecyparis > Chamaecyparis obtusa. The sequence continues at coordinate 649,505 of BSBK01006749.1, read as the reverse complement.
CACTATGATCTCTCTTTTGTAGTTTACCTATAATGAAGTTTATTGTGATTTGAAGTTTACTATCACAATATCTTTGTGCATATTAAGACAACTTCTTTCTGAGTTTATAGGACCTTGAAGTGTGTCAAGAATTTAGATAAGGAGGTATCCTTAAAGTAATGAACTGGCCCTAAGGTCTTAATATGGTTCTGACCCTTGCTCACTATTATCTACATATCCCTGCCCCTGCACACTTGATAGATTGTGATTTAGGTGTTCTGATCTGAGTTTAATTTCATAAAATTTCAGATTTAGAGACATTAATTTCTGAAATTCATCTTTACATGCTTGAATTCATTGATTAATCATCATTTTGTGAGCATATATTGCTTATAGGTGGTTAATTGATCATATTATTTCTATATTATATAGTTTAATCACTTGTTGCATCATTTCTATCATTTCATATCATTTGTTAAGTGAATGCATTGTCATTATTCACATTTGCAATAGACTAATTAAAAGCATTGCAAGCATAAATCAATTCCTTTACCTTTACTTCTAGCTTTTCTTCTTTGCTTTCTAGGAGAAATTGTGTATTGTTGGAGCTTGTACTTGTTTATGAGTTTCATAATCCATTGTTTTGGATTTGATATGCTTGTGAGAAGAAGCTATAGATTCCTAGCAGTGGAGTTGTTGACTTTTTCAACTCATATGCCATTGTTCAACGCATATTCCATTGTTCAACTCATATAGGTGTTAACTCATAATCATATACCCATTTTTAACTCATAAAACTGTACAAGCTCCAACAAGCTTTAACTTATTCCCATTTTTATGTCGATAGAAAACAAACATAAAACAGAAATATATACATATTTGCAGCATTGATTAAGTTCACCTCATATATTCCATTGTTCAACTGATATAGGTGTTAACTTATTCCCACCGAAGAGCTTGGGTGAGTTGTGATGTACCCATTTTTAGGTTCCCTAGCAGTGGAGTTGTTGACTTTTTGGGTTTGTGTCAGCTTATGGTTTAGAAGAGTCATATGATGCTTTCTGATATTATTTCTGGCTTTTGATTTGGGCTCCAAGATTCTTGGAGGGAGGATCTATTTTTAGTAAGCCACTCAATCAGGTCCTTCTATCATCTTTCATCATTGGAATCACTCCTACGCAATCATGTTTCAATTCTGATGCATTTCAACCATTGTCACAAATTGAGTGTATTATTGAGCTATATTTAATTAATTTTTACTAAGGTTGCCATTTTAATTAAAATAACTTATCAGACACCTCAGTGTTATAGCTCATTGGAAAGAGAAGTTTTAATTGTTGAGATGGTTAAAAGTGAATTTAAGTGTTGGAAATGTGTAAAAGGCAAATTAAATCACTTTTTCGAGCTAAAAGGCTTAATAAACTAATAACTGATTTTAAAAGTGAGTTTCATATAAAGGAAGGAATAAACCAGAGGCAGTCCGTATTGAAGAGTGAAGGCAGTTTGCTTGACAGGACTCTTGGTAGGGTTTTCGAGGCCCTGCCCACTATAAGGATTTGTCTTCCCTTGTTTCCGTGTTCTTTATTTCTTTCTTCCGCGTCAATGCTTTTTGTGGTCTGCAGTGTGAGTTTCTTGTTTCACGTGTTTTTTTGTAACCCTAGCCATGGCATGATTTCTCTCTTTCCATTTGGTTTGCCTCCCACACACCTTGTATGGATCTTAATCCTTTGATTGTTGAGAGGGAGGAAAAAAGCCCTAAGCAAGATGAAAGTTTTAAAAAGCTTGAAGAAGGCCAACCCAACAAAACATTTAAAGAGGCCTTGCATTTCGGGGAAGTTCCAAAAGAGGTTTGCTTCGAGGTGGGAGTTGGAAGAAATTGTACAGGGGCTGTCGAAGGTCAAATAAGAGATCTTAACACCCAAATAGAGGGAGGTAAGGATTCTCTACTTCCCAAGGTTTTAAAACTCAACCCTAATGTAGAAATGGTTGCCACCATTAAAAAGGAATGCGGGTTTAAGAATGTAGCCATTTTTTTCACTTGTTTAGATAATTGATTGCTAGCTAGAGATTTTTTGATATTGGCTTTTTTCAATTTGGGGCAAGAAGCTTGGTATTTATTTTTTATTTTGCAGAATGATACAAAAAGGTTTATTTGTTATTTAAAAAAAAATCATAAAATACAAGAAGTGATTCTTGATAAGAAGTTTTGGAATGTGGGCATATTTGTATTCAAACCCATTCCATGGGCCCTTAATGTTTCTAAAGATTAAATCTTGTCATGTTTGACTCTAAGCTAGGTTATTGTCAAATATCCAACACAATGCTGGAGAATTCTCTCCCAAATGCTCAATCCCTTCGGTAAAACCTTGAAAGTGGAAAAAACCAGGGGTACTCCTCCCCAAATACTTAATCTCCTTCAATGAAGGGGTTCAAATTCTAGATGCCATAGAGTGTCCATTGAATGAGCATATTCACTTCTGAGATCAAAGCCCTTGGAGGCCTTAATTCTTGTTTCTTATGCAAATCTGATGGGCACCATAAAAGGGACTGCCCTAAAATCCCTATTAATAGGAGGAACAACAATGGTTCGCACCCTATGCCTCTTACCCATCCCAATAGGCTTCTAGAGGATGGATCTCGTGGGGGCTCCCATTCTGAGAATTTTATAGGAGAGGTTGTTGATGTTAGTGTTAAGCCCTCTTGCCCTTAGAGGCTTGGCCCTTCCACCCCATTGGAATCATCCTCAAAAGACCATTTGGGAAATGATGGGTAGAAGGTTGATGGGATGGAAACCACTATTATTTCTAATATTGCAGACAGGGTGGTTGAACAAGCTGTTAACAATAATGAAGATGTTGTTAAGACTGATTCTTCTAATCATAATAACAAAATGGATAAGGCTAGAAAGAAGAATGCCCAAGAAACAGTTCTTGAAAAACTCATAGAGCTGAGCAAAGTCAGACAAGAATAACTAACACCTTTCCTGACTCATGTACTGGGAACATATTAGATAAAAATGGGGTTACATTAAATAATAATGGTAAAGAGCCAAACAAAACTACAACTGTCAATTGCTTTACTTTTGTAACTGATGATCACCTTGTTAAACAAATTGCTAGCATAGATGATATTAATAGTAATTTTGTGCTGGTTGATGAAGATAATACACCATCTTTGGACGTTATGGTCCCTTATCATATTAATGAGGACTTGATGTTGATATTGGTCCCTTTTCATAACATACTGATTCTTCTTATCCCCTTGAAACTGAAAGTGGACTCACTGATAGTGATGATAATGGCAAAATGATAGACATTGACTCTTAGCATTCAAAATCAATCCCTTGGTAAAGATGAGGGAGGAGTGATTAAAAGAAGTATATCAGGAAGAGGAAAACTATTAGTAGGACAAACAATCCAATCAAAGATGGAAAGAAGGGAAAAGCGAATGAACTTCCTGGTTGCTCCAATAATTTGTGCAAGAGCAATAGGTCAGACTCTCCACCTAAAAGCCACTCATGATCAGTTGTGTCAGTTGGAACTTAAGGGGCCTTGATTCCCCTGATAGGAAATATGTCATTTGGGAATTTTGCAATAAAAACAAAGATACAGACTTCCTACTTCAGGAAGTTAAAGCAGTTGAATTCAACTTAATAAAAAACTTGAAATTTATATGGAGGGGATCCAAATTATTTCATACTGATCATGAAAAAGGTGAAGGCGAATTAGCAATTTTAGTTAATGAATGATGGAGTTGTTGAAATATAGCTTCGTTCGTGTTTAAGTATGCCAATTAATTGAATAAGTATATATATATATTCATTAATATTGTTAATTCGGCATACTATAGAAACCGATCAATGCAGGTATAAACACAAATACGATGTATATTGCAGATACGATAGTATCGTGTACTGCAATGTGATTACAGCCACACGATAGTTATCGTGTGACTGTAATCACATTACAGTACATGATAATGATCGTGGACTGTAATGGTATTACAGCCATGATGATCATCGTGTATCTGTAATATCATTACAGTACACGATGAACTATCGTGCATCCTCCATTGGTTATTAAATGACACCAAGTCGTGTATATTGAGCATGCCGTTTTGCGGTTAATTTAAGTTGATTGTAATAAAATTAACGTAGGGTCATGACCCTACATGGCAACTGCCATGTATGGTCATGACTTTATGTATTAGTATATATACTAAAAGAAATTGTAGAATCAATCAATCACCAAGGCAATTGTATTCTACAACATATATAAATTCTAAGTAATATATATTAAATCTTCTGATCTAATATTCCTTAACATGGTATCAGAGCTAGGTTATTAGAGAAGATAATTTTTATTTTTATTTTTGATATTTCATAGAAACATAATATAAAAAAAATATATTTGTGCTTATTATAATATCAAGAAGAAATGGCTCACGGTATGAGAATGGAAGATAGACTTGAGGGTGCATCCAACTTTATATCTTGGAAAACTAGAATTACTTCTCTTCTTCTAGTACTCGAATTGGACGACTATATAGAGAAAGAACCAAAAATACCTAAAGATGATGTTATGCATGTTATGGTAAATCTATAAACGGAGCTACTCCTTTTGTTACTAGGTCCTGGTATTTTTTACTTTTGGTTGATTTCAGTTGTAAAATGTGGGTGTATTTCCTTCGTCAAAAATCAAAGGTGTTTGATTTGTTTCAAAAGTTCATAGCATTTGTAGAAAAAGAGTTATAGTGATAATCACAAATCCTACCTACTGGTTGACATTGAGACTAATTGTCTCATCTTGAGTTGTGATGTGGTCTTTGACAAGGAACGAGGGCCATTTCAGCTCTCTCCTCCAGTTATGGATTTTGAGGATCCGTTTCTCAAAGCTCAATACTCGGTTGTCCGTTTTCCAAAAGGTCCACCTGATGTGAGGGCTCCAGCTGTTCTTGTCTTGCCTCTCCACCAGTTTCTTCTCCTACAGATCACCCAGACATGCAGCTACACCACTCGATTCTCCTTAGGATTCCTCCGACCTTCTATTTGATGACGATGATCTTGTTGCACCTCCTGCTTCTGATGTTAGCACTTCTACTCTCTGGCCTAAATGGTGGGCTAAGACGATTGGCGATCTTCATGATGATGAGCTCATTGAGGGTAGAACTACTCAGAAGAAGAGAAAACCTTCTGATTCTGTACATTTTTCTCTCATGGCCAACATTTAAAGTGTGTATGAGCCTCAAGCATACACAGAGGCGAAAGGGATAACTGAGTGGGAAGAATCTATGAAGACTGAGCATCATAGTTTGTTGAAAAATAACACTTGGGTTTGTCAGATCTTCCTTTAGGAAAGAAACCCATTGGATGCAAATGGGTCTACAAAGTCAAATACAAGGCAGATGGTACTCTAGATAAGTACAAGGCTCGCCTTCTTGCCAAAGGCTTCTCTCCGCGTGAAGAAATTGATTATGAGGAGAGCTTTTCTCTGACAAAGAAGATTGGCACCATCAGATTAGTCCTAGCCATGGCAGCTCAACGTGGTTGCAAGGTCCATCAAATGGATTTCAAGAGTGCCTTCTTGAAGGGTGAGTTACAAGAAGAGGTTTACATGACACAACTGTTGTCGGGATATTTGAATGTACCGGTTATTATATTAATAAAGTATTATGTTAGCCTCGATCGTTAGTGACCGAGAGGTTAGATAGTTCCGTCACGACGTTTCGGTCGTGGCCCTTCGGGTACTTTATATACCCTCTTGGAGGATGGACACGGGAGATATTATTGTATTATCATTATGATGTAAATGTACTTGCCAGTCTGGAATGATTAATGAAAGTATTTATTATTCTATGATATATTCTGTGTTTATTATATTTCCTGTACTATGTCTGTGCAATACTAAGTTTATCCCAGCGGGAAAACATTTGGTGCCGTTGCCAAACGAATTTGGCAAGTGACAGAATGAGTGGACGGATGGGAATACCATTGGAGGAGAATATCAATGTGAGGACGAATGAGGACGGAATCATTGCATAGACTTTATGCCTAATCAATTGAATAAAAATAAAAATTTAAAGAAGGAACTCGAGGAGGAACAAGCCGCTAGACAAGCCGTATTCACACAGCAGCAAGCCGAGCGAAGGGAGAGATTCAGAAGACACGTTGAAGGACTATCGAAGGGAGTAAGTGAAGGCGAGCGTCTGGAGGAATCTAACCGAGAGGCCAGAAGAAGTGACAAGGACCGCCTGGAGGAAACAAGGAGCTTGTTTGGGTCCTTAACCTTAACCCCACGGACGGAAGCAAGAGAAGCCCGAAGGAAGGAGGAAGAGGAAGCCGCACAGAGGGAGGCTGAGGAAACCACTGCTGCCGAGAGTGTCGAAGTGACAGAGGGGCATGGGGATCACAATAGCCCACCAGGCTTGGACAGTTCCAGTAGTTCGGGGACATCAAGCGGTACGGTACCAAACAATTCCGGAGGACCAACACCGTCAGTACCATCCCAGCCTGTAACACAACCGGTGCTGCAAACACAGTCGACACCTAGAAAAGTAACCATGGCGACACACAAAGAGAAATTGCCCAATTTTCATGACGACGGAAAGGACGATCCAGCACGACATTGCCGTAAGTGCGAAACCATTTGGTCAGCCAACGGGGTTACTGACCAGGACGAATGGATGAAGCAATTCCCCACCACACTAAGAGGAGTTGCCATTGACTGGTACTCAGACTTGGATAAAACCAAGATAACCACGTGGGATGATCTAAAGAAGGGATTCGAGAAGGAGTTCTGGCTCCTCAGGGATGACAACGAGATAGTCTCAGAAATCTACGGAACGAAACAAGGTAAGAAGGAAACCGTATGAGCTTATGGCCGCTGACTAAAGGAGCTAGTCGGGAAGATGGAAAGCCAACCAACAGATGGCTTAAAGAAGAGATGGTTTGTTGAGGGCTTGAACTCCAAGTTACGGCGGAAGATGAAAATAGTACCTCTGACATCCTACGACAATGCATATAACCGGGCCATGGACCTGGAAAGTGAGAACAAAACGTCAAAAAACAAGAAGAACAAATCCTCGTCATCAAACGACGACACTTCCGAAGAAGATAGCAGCAGTGATGACCAGCTGAAAAAGAAAGTCACAGCACTCCAGAAAGACATGGAGAGAATGCTAAAAGAAATTAAGTCAATGAAGGGGAATACGAGTAAGGATGACGAACTCTGGTGCACAGAGTGTAAAGAAAGTGGCCACACGAAGGGTGCCTGTCCCAAAAAGGCATTCTGTGACATCTGCCAGATTATGGGACATTCCACAAAGGAATGCCCATATACCATGAAGACACGACACCAGCAAGTGCTCTTTACACAAGAGCAACCATCCACATCAGGAACGACAAAACCAAACAATAATGCATCTTTAGGGGGTTACCGAGGCAACCGACGAGGCGGACGAGGGAACAATAATAATTCCACCCATAACAGGGTCCAGTACGATGCGAAGGGACGCCCAATGATCCAATGTAGGGCATGCAACCAATGGGGTCATTACGCAAGCGAGTGTAATAATAATGACGCCCCTCAGCAGCTGTGTCGGTGGTGCGGCCCTGGTGACCATGAAGATGCCAATTGTCCTAAGTCTGGCGTAGGGACCAACCTGTTGGATATTGAAGGAAACGCAAGGATAAAAAAAGCGGTATTGGCTCTTACCCAAGGGCAAGTGAAGGAAGCTAGGTACCCCCGTACGGAGAAACAAAGGATGCTGGAAGCAAGACTCTACAACACAGATGCGGAATGGAACATTGTACGACAGATGCTCCAACTGGAGGTACCTGTGAAACTCCAGGACCTACACATCATGCCACATTTGGGGACAGTCCTACTGGGCACAAAGGTCGGCCAAACCAACACGAAGGACACAGACACTTCCATACCCGGAGGCTCCGCAACGGATCCAATGCTGCTAGCCGTCAATAATGGCAGACACCCAGCCATGGTGGAGATGGGCATTCTCGGCACTATTCTAACGGACACCATAAAAGATGGTGGTTCTGGAGTAAACGTCCTACTCGAGGACACATGGAAAAAATTAGGGAAGCCTACCTTGTGGCCACCAACATTTAATCTGCTAGTTGCCGATCAGCACGGGATTAAACCCCTCGGAACGTTGATGGCACAACTAGTTATGGTGGGTGCACAACCATTTGTACTTGATTTCGTGGTCATCCCACTTAAGCATAAGGGGTATGACGCCATCCTGGGGAGATGATGGCTAGTGGCGGCAAAGGCAAACCATAACTGGAAACAGAATACACTCTCGATGGAGAGTGGATGTCATGTCCCCTTTCTAGAGACATGTTCGTTCATGACGGGTTTGCCTATCATCGACTCTCGTAGGCAAATAGTTTGGAGAGAGTCATTGTGTGGATCATTTGATTGCTTATTGCTGACAGAGCCTACATTCGGCAGAGCCTACATCTGGTTTGAGGCCTACATACAGTTGTAGTGGAGCCTACGTCCAGAAGCGAGCCTACATCCAGTTCGAGCCTACATTCAGTCTAGTTGGGCCTACATTCGGTTATGAGACATCTTGGCCTACATTGTTATATTTTTGAGTTGAGAAATGTACTTTATTATTATAATGTTATTTTATTATAAAGTACATTATAATTAGATGTTTCTAGAAGTTCTAGTAACTTCTCAAGAAAAAGAATAAATAGGGGGCTTGGGCTATCATTTCTACATGCTTGGATTTGGATTTTCTTCTACTTCTTCATTGTGAAGCAATTTGTAGTCTTTGGTCTGCAAATTCTATTCGATCTTTGGGAACGAATCACTCCCTTGGATTGGCATAACTGAGGTAGTGAAATATCTACTGAAGGGTTGCAAATTTGGAGTTGGTACTCAGCCATCTCATTGGTACTTCATTGAGAATTTGATGTAAGGGTTTGTTTGTGATTGAAACAGCATTTCAAGAGGCATTTTTTAGTAGGGCCGAAATTATAGGAGGCAATTTTTAGCAGGTCCGAAATTATAGGCAGCCATTTTTGGCAGGTCCGAAAAAGCAGTCCGAAAAAGCAAATCCGAAAAAAGCAGTCCGAAAAAGCAAACCCGAAAAAAGCAGTCCGAAAAAGCAAATCCCAAAAAAGCAGTCCGAAAAAGCAGACCCGAAAAAGCAGTCCGAAAAAGCAGACCTGAAAAATTGATATTGAGGGTTTGTAACTGGTTGAATAAGGGTTTGGAATTCATCACTTAATTGGTGAATCATTTGGTGAAGATTTGGAGATCATTTTGGTACGTTTCCAGTTCAGTCATACCAGGGTTTGGACTCATATTTTTGCTCATATCTCACACACCAGCTGGAGATTAATTTTATGCATTGGAGGGGATATATACTAACCCTAGGCGTTTCAAATCATACCATTTTCGACACCCAATACCCTGTAGATTATTTTATATCAGGGCCATACAAGACTGTACTGTACGGACAGGTATAGTGCATGGTACAACAACGATCAGAGGTGCAGTTCGGGGACAGATTAGTCATCGTTTCATCAGCATTTTTCAACAGTCAAAAGGGCAGCGATTTCCAGGTTCCATTCCATGTGTTTCTTGGTTGCATTTGAATGTCAAGGAAATTGTATTAATTGCATGTAACGGTCACTGTCATAACAAGTTTGAATCAGTCACTGTTCTTCCATCATTTGGTATTTGAAATTGTCATTCAATGAAAGTGCATTGTATGGGGTTAAGTAGTACATTGAATGGTATTGTCATTGCCATAATTCTTGTCATATAACAGTCCATATATATATTCAGAAAAACAGTTAATGGTTATCAGACATTGCTATCGGATTGGTATAGTAAAAAGGTGCATTGCTAGGTCTTTGTTCATGTAAGACAGTTCATACATTTCATATTATAGTTCTGTAGTTGTAAACAGTCCATAAAAATCTGTCATCGATTTTGTAATCAGTCTACTGAACATTGCATATCAGAATTTGGGAAGTATATGATATATTGGCATTTGGGTCTTAGCTTTGCTATCTAGAGTTCTATTGTTGTTCATTGTATTTCATTACTACATTGGTATTGTTATCTCAATAACATTTGGTGCCCAAAACAAATAAACATCATTGCAAACAAGACCATTCAAGTGCATGCCAACTGTTTGACGAATTTACACGGATCAGATTTGGGGTTTTTAGTGATCCTACTAGTGAGAGTCATTATAGTGGAGGCAGAAAATTTAGCATTGATCGCCGGACCCAGTTGGTGAGTGAGGAACTTGCCTCTTCCTCAAGGTCAGAATCCGAAGGGGAAAACGACCCATGAGACGAAGGAAGGGACGGAATGGAATCGAATAGTGAAGGCGTGCTAAGATTGGGAGAATATGCAGAGGATGATGCAGATTCACTGAACGGTCTTTTCCACTGGCAAATAGAGGATTACGAACTCTTCCGACCAACATGTAATGTACTAAGTATTGAAGAGGTGCCGGAAACATCTCCGTCTGAGTACGGTGAATACAACGAAGGGGATGTGAAAGTAAGCGAAGTCCCGATGCATAAATTTGATAAGCAAAACCCCATGAAGTATAAGGAGCCGTCTGTCAAACCAATGAATCTGAGCAAGGAAGAGGCATCTAAGATCATGCACGATTGGAATCCTGTGTGGAAGACGACAACCTTCAAAATCTTTATTCTTCTTCTTCTTATGTACGGGAAAGAGACTGTGGTCCCTGTAGAATTTATGGTTCCAAGCCTCTAGATCGCCATTGAAAACAAACTCGGCGACAGGGAAAGCTTGCGGGAATGGCTGCACAATGAGATTACACCAAGAAAATTTCGGGAAGTCGACTACGACGGGGCTGTCAAGTTGTGGACTCTTGACGGACTTGAGATACATGAGGCCATCAAAGAAGGGACAGAGCACCTGAGAGGAGAGGATGGAAAGGGACTCGAGCGCTCAAGCAGGCGACCCAAGAGCCATCCGTATGGGCGACCAGAGGAGAAGCATCTAGACGGTGAATTGAAAAAATACCCGTACAACTATGCATGATCGTACGGTGAAAAAAAAAGAAAAAAAGAAAAGAAAACAGAGAAAAAAAAAGAGAGAGAATACCATACGGCCCGCATGGCAAAAAACAAATAGAGGACATCGTACGACAAAACGGGAAAAGTGCGCAGTATGGTGGAAAACACCGTACAGTGATGTGACCTTACGTCCTGGTCATCGTACGGCAAAGACTGGGATTCCACCGTGCAACCAGTTACCGTACGACAAGGCAGGTGGTATGGCATATAACTTGATGCAATGAAAGGAAGACCTTACGGTACATGATGAAGACTGTACGGCGAGAAGGAATAATACCAAAGGTGTCGTGGGATCAATGCGTTCCATATGGCAGTGAAAAAAACGGGTGAGAAATATTGAGAACGAGTGGTAGCTTGTACAGGCATTGACCCAGGGAATAAGGCACCACCGTACGACATCAAGGGGGATATTAAAACACCATACGGTATGGCCAGAAGGAATAACAAATGGCATAATACATCAAAGCCAGTTAGAAGGAAGAGACGACATTGACGGCAAAGAGTGGCAAGGGGAAGGTTCTAAAAAAAAAAACGACAAATAAAAACAGTTAACAGTGAACAACGTATGGTACCGAAGGGAAGAACATACGCAGGTAGTGAAGAAAATATAAGCGCCTGGCAGAAAAGAGTACACCACAATTGTGAGTTGGGGCATCGAAAATGGCAAGAGGAAATTAGTTAGTTATCAGCCTTTGGGAAGTGTGACCAGTTGATGAGACCTGGAGCTGCTGTAGGCATGGTTTGTATGCATGTCGGAGGTGGAGAGAGCACTGGAGCAAGCCTTTCAAGAGGGGTACTACGCTTTGAGGCACTCAGAGGAGTAGGTGTTGGCTGGACGTGAGGCTGTCTTGGTGGATGCACAAAGAGCTCGGGAGGAGCTGACCACCTGGTTGGAGGCAGTAAAGAGACACTTGGCTTAGCGTACCTAGGAGTTGGAAGCAAAGAAGGCGGCACGGGTGGCTATCAAGGTCAGATTGGTTAGGGAGACAGTATTGTGTTAGTAGAGGGTACAGCTGAAACGTGTTTTTTGGAGACCAGTTTGGTGTAGGCACAGGAGGAATATGATGTGATGGAAAAAGAACTACGAAGCAACATTGATGGGGAGGGCGGCACTTCAGCTTTTTCAGGGATGCCCTCCGCCCCTTCTCTTTAGTGATTTTCTTATTCTATATAGTGTATTTCATCTCCTTGTTGTAAGTCATCGGAGACGACTTGTTTTTTTTTGGGGGGGATGATGTTGTCGGGATATTTGAATGTATCAGTTATTATATTAATAAAGTATTATGTTAGCCTCGGTCGTTAGTGACCGAGAGGTTAGACAGTTTCATCACGACGTTTCGGTCGTGGCCCTTCGGGTACTTTATATACCCTCTTGGAGGATGGACACAGGAGATATTATTGTATTATCATTATGATGTAAATGTACTTGCCAGTCTGGAATGATTAATGAAAGTATTTATTATTCTATGATATATTCTGTGTTTATTATATTTCCTGTACTATGTCTGTGCAATACTAAGTTTATCCCAGCAGGCAAACAACAACCCTCGTGGATTCAAGGTTCTTGGTAAAGAACACCGAGTACTTTAACCGTTGAAAGCACTTTATGGCCTTAAATAGGCTCCTTGGGCATGGTACATAAAAATTGATAAGTACCTCACAGATTAGAATTTCCAAAGTAGTCTTGACTCGAATCTGTATGTCAAGACTATTGGTAGTGACATCATCCATTTGGTTATCTATATTGATGATCTGATCATCACTGGCAGATCGACATCTTTGATTCAAGAAATCAAACATAATTTATGCTAGTCTTTTGACATGACCGACCTTGGGCTTCTGCACTACTAGTTAGGTGTCGAAGTTTGGTAGCAGTCCCATGGCATCTTCATCTCCCAGTCTAAGTATGCCTAGACTTTGCTTGGCAAATTTAGAATTCAGGACTATAAACCTGTATCTACACCTATGGAGTTTGGTGTATAGTTGTTAGCCAAATATGTTAAGGTTTTAGGATCATTGCAAATGTAATAGCATTATCTAATTGTATGTGTTTTCCAAATGCATCGATCTCTTGCATATATACAAGGCAAAGACAAGAAGAGACATGTCCCTTCACGAGACATGTGTATTCATTAATCTAATTTATTAATTAACTATATAGTTATTATAAGAATAAATATAGACTAACTATATATATATATATGCATATTAATATATAAAATAATATCAATTATTATATATATTAATATATATATGTATATGTAATAAATCATTTGTCATAATAATTATATAGTTAGTTTTATTTATCTGACCGATGCTACATACATCAACACTCCCTCTTAGCTAGGGAGGATAAATCAATCCAATGTCAACACTTATGACACCTGATAGCATCAACCCTAAGATGTAAGCAATAGAAGCATCATCCTCATGATGTAATCAATAGAAAAATAATCTCAAGATGTGGATTTCCTCCATCGGAGATTCTATCCACAAGCTCTCGTGTGGATTGCCTCCATCGGCGATTCTATCCACAAGCTCTCGTGTGGATTGCCTCCATCGGCGATTCTATCCACAAGCTCTCAGGTGGATTGCCTTTATCGGCGATTCTATCCACAAGCTCTCGTTTGGATTGCCTCCATCGGCGATTCTATCCACAAGCTCTCGTGTAGATTGCCTCCATCAGCGATTCTATCCACAAGCTCTTGTGTGGATTGCCTCCATCGGTGATTCTTTCCACAAGCTCTCGTGTGGATTGTCTCCATCGGCGATTCTATCCACAAGGTCTCAAGTGGATTGCCTCCATCGGCGATTCTATCCACAAGCTTTGAAGTGGATTGCCTCCATCGACGATTCTATCCACAAACTCACGAGCTTTATGTGGATTGCCTCTATCGGCGATTCTATCCACAAGTTCCCGGGTGGATTGCCTCAATCGGCAATTCTATCCACAAGTTATGATATCTTGAGTATTGGCCTATCAGAGTATCAAGTCTCATGATATCCACCAAGTACTCAACAAATTTTCATAGGTAAAGTGCACTTACCATAAGAACATTCATATCATCTATTATGATCTGTTTCAACCATCACAAGATGTCTATCACAATAGAAGATCAAGTTTTTGTAAGATTGTCACCTTCCAATAACTTTTGCAAATACAAGTGATAATCATTTGGAAGTCATCACTTCCTCATGATTTACACAGGGGGAAGCCCCATTAAAAACATTCATGATTCATGAGTATAATAATCAATTATATCAAGTTTACCTCAGAAGTGTTTCACCTTCAATAGTGAACTCCCTCTCAATCAATATGGTCAAGATTATCACAAGTTGACTGAACCATTTGCTCCCTCTGAAGCTCAAGTTTATCAACTTCTTGACCTCTTTTGAAATGTTAGACTCCCTTTGCATCTAGTCTCAATCATCAATATGTTTGCAAGCATCAAGTTCTTTCTCCCTTGAATGCAATTATCTTGTGCTTCTGTCCTGAAGGTATGTCAGAGAGAGATAGCTCACTAAACTATCTCGACCGGAAATACCAATGATAGAAGCATACAAGATTTTACTAACCAATAGTATAGCATGAATTACAAACTCAAAAATTATGTGCATTAATCAAATATGAAATACTTATCTTTTATAAATTTCAATTATTTCATTCTGTAAGGTGAGCCCATATAGAAAATATCATGCAAATTCACAAAATGATGTCGCCGTTCTTGAACATTTCCATAATTCTTCACATGACCTTTCTTGAATATCCTAAGGTTCTATACACAATGACGACCTTCAATATGATTGGATCTCCCTTCAAGCGGTTAGGCTTTTAAAGAAGGAACCTTGCTTTTTTATAGATTTTTGCATAGACCCGTACACAGTCGGTCATAACCTTTGAAACTGACATTTTCTTTCCAATCACTCATGTGAGATTCTTCTAAATTTGTTTATCACCAACATATCCAAAATGTAGCGCAATCCAACGGTGCATTTGTGAGATATGGTCCTCGTACTAAGACTGTACTTTCTGAGACAGTCACACATTCACCATGAACAAACTACTCTGTTACATTTGCAACCTGTCTCTAATACCATGTTAAGGTTTTAGGATCATTGCAAATGTAATAGCATTATCTGATTGTATGTGTTTTCCAAATGCATCGATCTCTTGTATATATACAAGGCAAAGACAAGAAGAGACATGTCCCTTCATGAGACATGTGTATTCATTAATCTAAGTTATTAATTAACTATATAGTTATTAAAAGAATAAATATAGATTAACTATATATATATATGCATATTAATATATAAAATAATATCAATTATTATATATATTAATATATATATGTATATGTAATAAATCATTTCTCATAATAATCATATAGTTAGCTTTATTTATCTGACCGATGCTACACACATCAACAAAATTTGGGTCTGTTGTTGAGAATAAATTCGCATTCAGACAACTTGTGGGCATTTTGATCTATCTCACCACCACTAGACCTGATCTCAGCTTTGCAGTAAGTTACATATCTCGCTTCATGACAGCTCCTACTTCTGATCATTGGGCTGCAACAAACTGCATCTTGTGCTATGTCAAGGGCAATTTAGTCTTTGGTATTCTCTATGGACGAACCACTGATCTCCAACTCATTGGTTACATAGACTTGGATTGGGGAGGCTCTGTTGATGACAAAAAGTCCACTTCCGGGTATGTCTACAGTTTGGGCACAAGTGCTATCACTTGGACCAGTAAGAAGTAGTAGGCCGTATTTCTTTCCTCAATGGAAGCTGAATATTGGGGCATAGTCAAAGCAGGTTGTGAGGCAATTTGGCTTCGAAGGATCCATATGTCTCAGGAAGGTCTTTCACCCCTCTCCTGTGACAGTCAAGGGGTCCTCAAACTTGCCAAAAATCTAGTCTTCCATGAGAGAACCAAGCATATTGACATTCATTGTCGCTTCATCCGTCAGCTGGTTGAAGATGGATCTGTAGATTTGCAGTATGTGCCTACAATAGACCAGATTGGTAACATTCTTACCAAGTTCCTACTTCTAGAGAAGTTTGTTAAGTTCAGGAGGCTTCTTGGTGTTGTCGACAAATTGACCATTAAGGGAGGGTATTAGAATAATATCTCCTTAATATCTTGTTTATTATTATTTTAATGGTCAATATTGTAAATCTTGTAAGTATTAGAATGTTTCTAATATTGTAGATATTTTTTCGTTATTAGAATGTTTCTAATAACTATGATTGTTTCATAATAGAAACATCATCCTTGTAATCTATAAATGAGCATCTTGCTCATTCATTAATTCATAAAATATTCTACCAATTACTTGTGTAATAATACAATAAAAAAGATATTTGAAATTAAGATTCATATTTTTTAAAGGGAGGGAAGAAAGATTGTGAGAGCCTTTAGGTGCTATAATAATCAGCTTGTTAGATTAATATCTATGGAAATCTCATGATTTGCAAGACAATCTCCTTATTCGATGGTTTGGGCCATAGTCAGCCACATGTGAAATTGCATATTGTAATCAAATTCAATAGGTTAAATTATTGGTGTGGGTGTAGGTCTTGCAATCTGTTTGTGAAATTCTTGCGTTTTCCATTTGACAGTCTATAAAGTTAAAATTGTCAAAGTTCATGTCATGGAAATTAATTCAGTTATGTGTTTGTTACATATGGAATCCGTAATTTTAACATGAAATTGTTTGTTGGCCACATAATTTTGTTTTATGCTTGTTTGTAAGATGTTTGGTTCATCTTTTTGCTTGGTTATTTGTTTGCTGAATGGATTCAATAAAAAGTATTGTTGGTCACATCTCATAGCCGAGCATTTCAATTCAATTTCAAATGTTTAATATCAAAACTTAAAACTCACTGTACGGTCCATAAAATTGTAGGGTCTTTTGCTACATATTTCAGATATAGAAGAGTTATGCTCACAATTTCCCTCAACAACTGTTATCATCGATCATTTTGGATTTTGCAAGCCACCAATGTAAGTGTCAGATCTATTGCTCTGCTAGCTATGCCCCTATTATTGTTTATGAGGTTTTGTCTTGTTCCTGACATGTTTTGTCTTGGCAGGAATGAATTGGAAAATGAGGCATGGAGTAGACTATTGGGGTTGTCCAAATTTCCTCAGGTGTGATTTTTCTATTTTTCTTATATACACTTTACTATTTTTGCATTTCAAACAATTCAAGTTTATCAATGATTGATGGAAAAATTGTTTTGGAAAAGTACATGTAATATCGCATTTAAAATGAGCCATAAATTCATTGGAGTTACAACATTTGATGGGCAATTTGGTATTCCTTTGTAACCTTGACTTCCTTGGTGACTATTTAAATAATTTCATAGCATGAATTTGTATTAATATTGAACAAAAATAGAAGCAATACTATGGGATATCCCTATTAGATCAAAACAATCAAACACCAGTATTTAGTCTATTTGTTTATATTACTAATGCCGTTAGGGTATAGAATTATTGAATTATTGATTATTTACACGCACAAACAAATTTCCCATAACTCTGTGGCAGCTCCTTTGACTAAGTTAAAGCTAGTTAACATAATTCCCTCAGTAAACGAACTAACGAATATAATAGATTGAATCCAGGTACTCATCCAAATTATTGCTTCTATTTGGAATCACGGTAAACAAACACAAAAAATATTGGACAGCACAAACAATATGCAAATATGGTGGCACTTGCTCACCTAAGGTGGATAACACCTGCAAATTCAGCTGTAATACAGGACTACATAAATAATGGTGGATCTTTGTATTGCATTAACAACTTAAGATTGAAATTATATATGTTTTAGGGCTTACCCTCATTATATACTTTATAGGAATGGAATCCTAATCCACCCATGATTTAACCCGTGGTTAATCCTAGGTAGATGAAACATGGCTAAATAATTACAATAAAACTAAGGACTACTGACTAGAACACAATTATAATAATTTGTTGTGCCTAGTTACACAACAAATCAAAGGCTCAGTTCTAATATCTCCATTACAACAATATGCACAATTTATGTGTTTGTGTGTAATTTCCGCTTCCTAAGTACTTTAGCATGGTGGACGATTAGCCGTTCCTTATTGATCCCCAAACTTGAGTTATTCCAATCAATATTATAAATGCTACAGCCAGAACCGGTGATTTATTATATCATCCTCAGAGTTATGAATTCTCCATAAAGTGTCACATCCTTAAAGTATTATCATTTCAGCGATATCCTCGATGTATACAGAATGAACATATATTTTGAATTGGCATCAATATCATTTACTCTAAAAGAAACTTCACAAAATTACAAATTCCTTGTAGGCACAAAGTGAAAAATTAGAATGATATTTCCAACTGCAAACTAGGGTGGGATTGAATCACCAACGAAATTGTAAAGCAACGTTCAGCCTCCAGCTTACTGCAAAACAAGAAGAAATCAAATACATTCCACGATGCCTTACAATACCCCACAAATCTCTTATAAAGGGCTCCAAGAGAAATCTAGAAGAGTAGATTAGGCTGACTTATTTTATTATTTTATTTTATAATTAAATTAATCAAAGTCATCCTTTGATATTAATTTAATTTTAGGACAACTTAATCAGTCAACTTGATTATAGTGATTAATATTATTTGCAAGAGTGGACCCGAAGTATTGAGAACAATTAATCGCACTTTCCTAAGTCTTAGTGTGGACATTATTTGAAGCGGAAATATAGAAGCAAGTGTATATTTGGACCGATATATATTTTGCAGATTATTGGAGGTGCTATGCTGAATATTGCAATATCTACGACAATAATACTATTGGTATCTGATATATGCTGTGAGTCCCTATAGCTCTGCAATAGTTATTGGAGCCTTCAATCTTATTATTGGGAAGGCCTAAGTGGTGTGGATATAATTACTGGTGTTATTGAAATGAGTCTACGCGAACTCATACTAGGCAGTGTGAGTATTCAGGCCATTCCTTCCTGTCAGCAGTTACTCCTTTCACTGTTGCCTTCCAGTAGATTACTGTTTGTAACTTTGTGGCATCGCCTTCTTAAGAAGCAACCAGGCAAACATCGAGGCTGCGCATTGAGGTTTTAATTGAAGAGTTTTAGTCTTTCTGTATTCTGGATTTTATTAACAGCAGATTGTATTCAGATAAGGGCAAACTGATTCATGATTATAATCTCAGTCAAATCGCAGAATACAGAGTGGTTACAAGCTAATTCAATCTTTTTATTTGCAAGACAGAGTGTATATTTCATTAATGTTATCTTTGCAGTTCTGGACCGAGAATAAAAATTTGTAAGTAAACTGTTCAAAGGGTGGAAAAGTGAAAGGTATAATTCATTAGGGACATTACAATAAACCTTGGTGAACATCTAGGGAGCTGCTGGCTAGGATTTGAAGGCCAACTTGTGCATCTTGGGGCACCCAAGTCATACCTTGCTATTGGAACCCTTTGGGAGTGGAAAAAAAATGATTTATTGCTGCTGCAATAAGTTTCCTGAGTGACCTATGTTGCTGCCACCTTGTGTTTCAGATTTTCAATCAACTGTTTTTAGTGTTATCTTCATCTAAGTGCAAAGAGTTTTTTTTGGGTATGCCTAAATCAGATATGTAAAGCATTTTGCTAAATTGGGTTGTTTTTTCATCAAATTTTGAAGTTACAACTCTAGTAAAATCTGAAATTTTGTCATGAGCCATAATCAATGTATGTACAAATATATTATTATCTAATGTGTATGTATAATTGATGTAAATGTCATCTTAAATAGGTGTCATATATTAATCCATATATAATTAATATAATTATTAGAAATAATAATATAATGTATTATTAGACTAATTAAATAAATTAATAAATAATTTATGTATTAAAATAATAATAATTATTTAATTTTAAATTAATAATTAAATGTGTCTCTTAAGTATATATATACATATATATATATATATAATTAACTCAGTCTCAATATACAAACAACTTGTTTACTAAATTGTTTGTAAGTTTATTTTTTCTAATCTGTCCGTTAAATCCATAATGGATTGGGAGTTTGTCGTGGATAGGAGTAATTCAACCACCCTAAGGCAAGGCCATAATGGGAGCCTATGGTAGGTTGTTTCCATCCCAAGGGCAGTAATTCTACCGTCCATTGCAGGTAGGCATAATGGGTTGGGAGTTTGTCGTGGATAGGAGTAATTCAACCACCCTAAGGCAAGGCTATAATGGGAGCCTATGGTAGGTTGTTTCCATCCCAAGGGCAGTAATTCTACCATCCATTGTGGGTAGGGAAAGAGTTAAGGGAAAGACACTAAGTGCACCTTTTTGACTTTTAGACAAAGGAGGGAAGGCATTAATAGATAAGAAAAAAAAAGCATTCCACTAAGTAGACCACCTCATGTGGATGCCTAACACTGGCCACCGGGGCCGAGAGGGCCAAAGTTCCGCTCTTGGGCTTAGTATGGGATTGTCTTGGACTAACTTATCATGATTCAAGTTTTCTTTGAAGCTCATATATACACATGTATGTACTTATGCTCATTTTGCGGTTGTAGGGTTCATAATCAAAAGCACAAGGAAGAAGAAAATTTTGTAAACAATTTCCCTAACCCTAGCTCATTGCAAATTGTAAATTATAGGGTTTAATCAAGAATGTGTGTTTTATGTGTCTACATCGTGTATGCTTCATGTCTTCATGCATCAATGTGTATGCTTCGTGTTTTCAACGTGTATACTTTGTGTCTTCATGCATCAATGTGTATGCTTCGTGTTTTCAATTTGTATACTTTGTGTCTTCATGCATCAATGTGTATGCTTCATGTATACTTTGTGTCTTCGCATATTCATGCATATGTTTCAAGTATGATTTTGTTTAGTTTATCTACAATGATAGAATTACTTGAATTTGAGGCATGCTATCAAAAGTTGTTTTTGGAAAAACTCAATTAGGCACCATTATGAGATAGCCTAAAAATATTTTCCCTAAAAGATGAGAGGAAACATGTCTTGAGTTCAGTTGCTCATTTTTGTTAAACATAAATAGAATAGTTGCTTGAGGACAAGCAAATTTGGGAGGGACGGATTGTCATGAGCCATAATCAATGTATGTACAAATATATTATTATCTAATGTGTATGTATAATTGATGTAAATGTCATCTTAAATAGGTGTCATATATTAATCCATATATAATTAATATAATTATTAGAAATAATAATATAATGTATTATTAGGCTAATTAAATAAATTAATAAATAATTTATGTATTAAAATAATAATAATTATTTAATTTTAAATTAATAATTAAATGTGTCTTTTATATTATCTCCTATTAATATTAAGTATATTAATAAAGGATTAGATTCCCTATATTAATAATTAAAATAGTTTCCTAATTAATAAATAATTAATATTAAATTCTGCCTACATTGTAAATAAGGGGAAAGTTATAATTTACAAATATCACCCATGAATAATTATAATCGATAATAATACCACCAATAAAGAGTTTTATAATAATAAAATACAAATTATTAATACTAATCCTATAATTCAAAAGACGCGACTAGTCATGTTTATATATATATTGAATGGACAAAGACATTATATCACGGAGGGAAAAGGAAGAAATATTAGGAAATAATATGGAAAACTTGGGAGATAATAATATAGGAGAAAATAAAGGAGAAAATATAGGAGAAAATATAGGAGGAAATGAAGGAGAAAATAAAGGAGAAAATAAAGGAGGAAATGTAGGAGGAACTCAAGGGAAGAAAATAAATAAATATATTCTGAGAAAAGATGAATAGTCATGGAATGAAAGATAAAATAATATTATAATATAAAGTGGATAGCTTCAAAAGACTAAGAAATATATATTATATCAAGGCGGGAATACTATATATAAGAAATGAACCAGAGAAACTTATATACTTCCATGATGAAATAATATGGAGGACGTAGATTTATATACATAGATATTAAAATGATACAATTATTTATGTTGTATAATAAACGTATTTAAAGTAAAGTTTATATATATTGAATATGTTTAATTATTAATAATCAGAATTCTATATATATATATATATATATTATCATTGATAATCAAAATTATATATATAGTTTATATATGTTAATAAGAATGAAATTATATATCGGTTGTGTTATATATATATATTTATTTATATATACTTGGTCAATTCCTTAATATCTCACTAATCACTATTAACGGGATAGGGAGTGTGTATAGGAAGAGGCGGGTAAATTGGTCACATGGTGGAAAGATCCCGAGATAGGTAGAACCTTGAGGGAATCCACTTGTAGACTGTGCATGCATCCTAACACAATAAATCTACCATCTTTCTTAAGATATGTGGTTAGAAGTGAAGTAAGGAATTAGCGTTTAAGTATATATTATGATTTAGAGATTATTATTAACATAATATGATTTGAATGCTTAATGATGCATGATAGTTGTTGATTACAAATCTCTAAGTATGATTCAAACCCAAAAAGGGGAATTTTAGCACAAATCAAGTAAGGGTCCTAAAAGGGATCATTACAAATTTATTGCTGTATGAGGCTATTTCATGATTACACTTATTAATGACATTGCTAGTTGATAAGACTTTTTTGAGTGTTTGATAAATTGAGTTTTCAAGCTCTCTTAATTATATTCGTTGCAAGTTCTTCTAGAAATCAGAAATCAAACAAAAAACACTATAGTTTGTAGTTTACAGTATCTAGCTTTGGTGTTGGACACTACAAAAAGGGATTTTATAAATGGGTTGATCTTGAAACAACAAACACACATGCACTTGGAGCAATTGAGAGTATTGGTAAACTTTAGCATGAAAGTAATGGTCATTTGAATTATCAGTCTTTGTCTAGGCTTTAGGAAGACCAATATGGTGGATAGGCTTCCATCCATTCAAGTCAGACTGTATGCATAGGGAGTCAAATGGGCAAACAAAGTTGACATCAATTTGCTATCTATAAGGGCTGGTGAGCCAAAGGGGTTTTCCATTTTTTGGGTGTTTTGATTTTCACGGTCCTATAAATAATCCTACAATGTCTAGTGCAAAGTATTTCTTGTTTCTTCTTGATGACTTCTCTAGATAAATGTGGGTTTATTTTTGAAGAATAAGTCAGAGCAGTTTTCTAACTTTGTGGCATGGGAAGCTTTTGCTGCAAAAGAAAAGGTAAACAAGTCAAGACATTAAGATCAGATAATGGAGATGAATTCATCTCTAATCAGCTCAAGAAACCTTGCCAAAAGGTATCCATAAATAGCATACTATCTACACTCCACAACAAAGTGGAGTCTTGGAAAGGTGGAATAGGACAATTATGGAGGTGGCTAGGTGTATGGTGCATGGTAAAAGTTTTTTATATAGGCATTGGATTAATATAGACGAATATAGATTAATTAATATTAAGGATACCATTATGAATTAGTTCTATATCTGTTAGTATTGTGGTAATGATAGCACATTGTTATATTGGTTCTTTATATATGTTATGGTTGTTGAGAATTTATTCTTAAATTCAAGGATAGGTTGTTTCATTATTTGGCTTATATAACAAGCGATTCTACAATGTAAAACTCAATGGCTCAAGAATTCAATAATTACAATAATTGGTTGATCTTGAACTTGACGAAACAACCTCACATTTTTTTGACAAGAGTATCTCAAGATGGTGAAAACTCAATTTGCATTTCATCCCTCGGTTGATAATGAAGACAGTTGTTTTTATTATTAGTCTATAGAAGATTAGTCTTTTGACACAATGACTAAACCACTTGGTTGATACAGTTTTTTCAATTTTAGAGACAAGCTTGGCATTGTATCTCTTTTAGTCTTGAAGGATGGGTATTAGATAAGTTAGAAATGGTAGTCAACCTAGCTGTTCAAGTTTGCTTAGTAATAGGTAATTTATTATTGTAAATGCAAACTGAACTTATACTAAATCTAAACTGTTAGAAAATAATTTAAATTATATCTCTGATATATATATACCTCCGTTGAGTCTGAGAGGTAATCATATTTAATTATTAAAACTGTTCGATGATCCTTCACTTATTAATTTCTGTGTCTTCACATCGATTCAATCTGCCATCTCATATATGTATGTTGCGGTGAAGATGAAGAGTCACGTCTAGGATAGACGTGACTCCTCAAGGAGTCATGCCTATCATAGGCGTGACTGTTCAACAGATCACACGCTGCTTAATGTTATTCTCAGGGTCTTACAATCCGATACTAATCGGTGTTTAAACAATTAACAACCAACGGTGCATGGCATAAGTCGACGGTATATGATCGATACTTTAGAAAATCGATATCATTCAATATTTTAATATGTCATATTTAATAATTAATAATAATGGTATCAATATAATAATATTGATATTATTATTATTATTATTTATTTATCCTTTTATTATATTATAATAGATATAATCAATCTTTTATATATATCATATTAATATTAATAATAATGATATCAATATTATTATATTGATATTATTCTTATTATTATATTGATATTATTATTATTATATATAAATTATAGTTGATATTCTATCTGATCGAAGCTACGATAATTAACACTCCCTCTTAGCTTGGGAAGATAAACATATCACAATAGTTTCTGTGAATATATGTCTTATAATAAATCACTCAACTTGTGAGATAAGTAATCACATATTACCTGACTTGTGATATGAAGTATCACATATCTCATGATACAAAGTATCTCACATCACATAACTCGTGATATGAATTATCACACATCTCGTGATAAATAGTATCACATATCACATACCTCGTGATATTGATTATCACATATCTCGTGATAAATAGTATCACCTATCTCGTGATACTAAAGGATATAATATGCTCGAGAACATTACATTCCCCTTATATATCCTAGTTATGGTATGTGCATTGACATTAAGTCACATAATGTCTACCATAACTACTTATATCAAGTCACATGATATCAGTCCATTGAACATTATAAGATCGTCACCTTACAATGTTAAATATGAGTGTTAGTTATCCAAAAAGTCGTCACCTTTTAGAAACATACACAAGAAGGGTAGGCCCATGAAGTTATAGAGTCACACATATGACAAAAGAAGTTTACACATTAAACATCTTTAATATATTAGTACAAATCAATTAAAATTTACATTTCAATCATACCAAGCTTCTTTCTGAAGTGTTCAACTTTCACCTTGAGAAGAGGTTTGGTAAGAATGTTTGTTGTTTGATCTCCCGTACTGATACACTCCAACTGAATTGCATTCCTTTCTACCATGTCTCTCACATAGTGATAAGGAATTTCAATATGCTTAGATCTATCATGGAATACTGGATTCATTGACAGCTTGATACAACTTTGGTTGTCACAGTGGATGATAGTTGGATTTAGAGGTTTACTAAATAATCCCACAAGTAGTTTCTTGAGCTGTATTGCTTCTCTAGAAGCCATAGATGTTGCACTATATTCAGCTTCTGTAGAACTTTGAGCTACTGAGGACTGTTTTCTACTAATCCACGATATCATAGCTGATCCTAAGTTGAAACAACAGCTTGAGGCGCTCTTCCGATCAGTTACGCTTCTTGCCCAATCTGAATCTGTGAATCCATGAAGATCTAAGTCAACCTTCTCATACTTTAGGCCATAATTAATAGTACCGTGAAGATATCTCATTATATGCTTCATAGCCACAAGATGTATCTTCTTGGGCTCACACATAAACTGACTCAAGACATTTACAGCATAGCAGATATCAGGTCTGGTATTAACCAAATACATCAAGGATCCAATCATTTGCCTGTAGAGAATGGGATCTGCTGACTGAGAATTTGTTGCTGCTTCCTTTAGTTTATGAAGGTTTGTTTCCATGGGAGATGACATAGGTTTACAGTTCATCATACCAAATCTCTCTTTAATATATCAATAGTGTCCTTCCCTTGATTCAAAACAATACTATTTGATTTCTGCCAGACTTCAAGTCCAAGGAAATAGTGTAATAAACCTAGGTCCTTCATCTCAAATTCTGAGGCTAGATCTTTCTTACATTGTTTAATAAGGTGCTCTTCTCCTGTTATCAATAGATCATCAACATATAATATTAATATTAATATATCACCTTTGGTTTGTTTGAAGTAGAGATTTGGGTCTGCATCATTCTTTGAGAAACCTAATCCCATGAGATATTTGTCAATTCTTTCATACCAAGCCCTGGGAGCTTGTTTAAGTCCATATAGAGCTTTCTTTAATTTACACACTTGTGATTTTGCATTATGAATTTCAAACCCTTCAGGTTGTTCTAAGTAGACTTCTTCAATGGTTCCATTTAAGAAAACAGTTTTTACATCCATTTGATGCACTTTCCATCCTTTGGTTGCTGCAATGGCAAGGATTGATC
The DNA here is from genome assembly GCA_027943335.1 of Chamaecyparis obtusa. Lineage (NCBI taxonomy): Eukaryota > Viridiplantae > Streptophyta > Pinopsida > Cupressales > Cupressaceae > Chamaecyparis > Chamaecyparis obtusa. Next base: position 622,948 of record BSBK01006749.1, on the reverse strand, counting down.
TAACTGAGGTATATCATGCAACTGGTGCAAATGTTTCTTCATAGTCGATTCCCTCTTTCTATGAAAAACCTCTGGCTACAAATCTTGCTTTGTATTTTTCTATACTACCATTTGTAGCATGCTTGATTTTGAAGAGCCACTTGGAAGAAACAACAAATTTCTCTTTTGGCCTAGGTACTATCTCCCACACATCATTCTTCAGAATGGATTGATATTCCTCTGTCATGGCATCCTTCCATACTTGGTGTTGGAGAGCTTGAGTAACATTGGCAGGTTTTGATTTTATGAGTTCACTCATCAAGGCCACATACCTAGAGAATCTCTTAGGTCTTTTACTCTTTATAAAAGTCCTTGATGGAGCTGCATAAGTCTTTGCTTCTTTTAGAGTTTTCAAAAAATGTGATTTGTTCTTGATTTCTATCTTCCTCAGGATACTCCCTCTGAATCTCAGGAGTGGGATCCTCTTCTAGATCTATGGGGGAAGTTTGAATTTCAGACTCAATAGAATTTCTAGCCCTTTTAAAAGCTGTCTTCCTCAAAAATCACATCTATGCTTAGTTCAATCTGTCTTTGATCAGGCACGTATATTCTATAGGCTTTTGAAGTTTCGCTATAGCCTACAAAAATACCTTTTCTGTCAGAAGGTTCTAGTTTAGTTCTTTTTTCTTTGGGTACATGAATGTAGATAGGACACCCAAATATTCTTAAGTGACTAATGTCTGGTTTTATACCAGTGATGACTTTTTCAGGAGTTTTGTCATCAATATGGGAGTGAGGACATCTGTTCTGAATGTAGACAACAGTACTAGAGGCTTTAGCCCAAAGTGGAGTTTCTATATTTTGATCAAGTAGCATAGCCTTAACAGCTTCTACAATGGTTCTGTTTTTCCTTTCAACAACGCTATTTTGTTGAGGGTTGTAAGGTAAAGTGAACCCCCTCTTAATCCCAACACTTTTACAAAATTCTTTAAAGATATTTGATGTATATTCTTTTCCATTATCTGTCCTTAGGGTTCTTACTTTTCTCCTAGAAGAATCTTCCGTAAGGGATTTGAATTCTTTGAATCTTTTAAGGATCTCCTGTGATTCTTTACATTTAAGAAAATAGATCCATGTTTTTTTGGAGAAATCATCAACAAAGATTACATAGTAGAGAAACCCTCCTAATGAATGTACAAACATGGGTCCACATAAATCTGAGTGGACTAATTCTAAAACATTATTTGTTTTGCTAGTACTATTTTGAAACGACCCCTTAGTGTTCTTCCCGAAGGCACACCCCTTGTATACACCTGAATTGTATTGTTTGAGTTTGGGTACACCCGTGACTAGTCTTTCCATAGAAGATAGGGCACGAAAATTGAGGTGTCCTAATCTTCTATGCCATATTTCATTAGAGTCTGCAACTTCATGAATTAGGGCTAGATTCGATTCAATACATAACTCATACACATAACCTTGTCTATGACCTATGGTTTTAGCTTTCTTAATAGTAGAATTCTTTGGCCATGCCAACACTTTACTATCCATGAAGGTTACTCTATATCCATTATCCTCAAGTGCAGATATGGAGACCAAGTTTCTTTTTATGCCTGGGACAAATAGTACTCTAGTGAGTTGGATTGAGATGTCCGATTTTAATTTGATGGTGCAAGTTCCAACACCTTTGACTAGATGTGCAGAGTCATCTCCAATTGTTACTTCCTCATCAGTCTCTTTTACCGTGGAGTCTAGGAGTTCTCTGAACCCTGTGATGTGTCTTGATGAACCACTATCTATGACCTAGGAGTTGGATTTATTTGATACTTGATTTGAAAGTGCAGAGTAGAATACATATCTCAGGTTCATGCTCCTTTTTGGATTTTCTTACTTTAGCATATGATGCTTGTTGCTTGGTTCTGTTAGGACATTTGACTGCATAGTGCCCATATTGGTCACATCTAAAACATTGGATGTGAGAAACATCTTTCTTGGATGAACCTTTCTCAGGATGGCTTTTCCTCTTCTTAAAGAATTTTTTCTTTCCTTTCTTGTGGGAGTTTGCATTCAAGACATGGAGATCTTCGTCTACATTCTTTTGATTGAATCTTTTCTTTGTTTGTCTTGATTCCTCTTGAAGGTAGTTTGATCTTAATCGGTCAAATTTTGGAAATTTAGACCTTGCACTAATGCCTTGAACAAATGTTTCCTTGGTAGACCATCTAGGGCAATAAGTGTTAGCTCCTTACTTTCAATTTGGTATCCAAGAGTTGATAATTGATCCCTTAGAGTCGATATTCTCATGAAGTATGCATTGATAGATTCTCCTTTGTTTATACTTATATGATTAATTTCTCTCTTAAGGGCCAAAGTTTTGCTGGAGTTATTTATTTTGTATGTACTTTCAAGTGCTTTAAACAAATGATATGCAGTTTCATATTTTGTCAAAATTTGTACGATATGATCTCTAACTCCATCAACTATGATTTTCATGGCTTTTTCATTTCCTTCAATCCATGCTGTTTTCTCAGGATCATTCTCTAGTTCTGTTTTCTCAAGATCATTCTCTTTCACAAATGACTCAACTTTATTTTCTTTTAATATCATGATAATTCTGAAATTCCATGATGAAAAATTATTTCCTCCTAGCCTGTCTTCAAATCGAATTATAGTTCCATAGAGGAATGTAATGTTCTTCAGATTAAATTTCAATTTCTCAAGTTCAGTTGCAGCTAGGATCCTTCCTAACTTGGCTCTGATACCAAATTGAAAGTAAGGAGGTAACACTTATTGCCCTAGATGGTGTACCAAATTCCTGGGAAACATTTGTTCAAGGCATTAGTGCAAGGTCTAAATTCCCAAAATTTTCTACGATAATTAACAATTATGCCTAAATCAGTGATTCAGTAGCTTGTTTGTATTTTGTTTCACATTTTTTTCTTTTATTATCAGACTACCAGCTTATAATTAGTAACAGCATCTTACCATGCAATTGAATGACTTGTGCTCGAATTTCTTACAACCAACTCCAGAACACACCCGTTTGTGTTAGCAACATTATTAGGATTGTAACAACCCAGTTTATTTTGCACAAAAGAAATCACTAGCAAATCTAGGAATAATTTATGTAGTCCTTGATATTCAATCAAAACATAAATTGATAAAGCCACCCCCTTTAACATCAAAAGGCTCCCTTACTTGGAAGATAACTACCACAAAAATCAATATGATACAGTTTAGACCAACCTTCACCATTGTAACATTGTTGAGGATGAGCCATGAGATTCACTTCCTTATAAATTGTGGAGTATTTTATATGCCTCGGCACTTGTTGAAATGATCCCATTTATGAAAGACGTATAAATATACTTCTGTTGGCCTCAGTTAACATAATCAAATTTTAGAGACAATTCGGATTGGTAAATATTTTGTTTTTAGGTCTGCAATAGAAATTACAAATTTCATCTACAATGCAGTAACTTGCATTTATAATAATATGTTGGTTGTTTTACAAGTCTTTTGAAAAATGACTCTCCTTTGTCTATAACAACTTTCTTCTGGGACCATTTTGGGTATTTAATAAGGGGCAACATCTGTATGTTTGGTTTCGGTGCAACTGTGCTGTTAGAAAGAGAGTGCATGTCCACAATTAATCACTTTGAGAAATAGTAATTTTCTAGCTTAGAAAATATTTGATCCTGCAATCAAGAAATCTTTTGATGCTAATCTTATAGCTTTGTTTGATCTTATATGTGTTGGTTGGAAGATATTTTATTTTGCTCGTACATATTATGTTGAGTACACAAAGTTTAGATAATCTAAAGTAATTTTTACTCCCTTCTTTTGAGCTTAGTTGGGGTTATTGACAACATAATAAGAGAAAAATAATAATAAGTTGGTAACTGTAGGTTTATGTGAAAGTGAGTGCCTCCTTCCGCGTGTCAAGGAAGCCTTATCCTTATGATGATATATCAAGTCTTTTGTCAGATCTAGTCACAACCTTTGGTGCTGAGCGCCTTATGTGGGGCAGGTAAGGGCATCTATAAGCTCAAATTTATTCACTTCTATGATGAAAACATATATAGATGTAAGTATTTCTTTTAGAAGCCTTCTAATTACCTTATGTTGAGTGGGTAAGGGCACTGACCAATTCAGATTTATCTACTTCAATGACAAGTATATGTGCAAACCTTGATTACCCATATGTCGTTTTCTGTTCTATATTTTCATAGTTAACTACTCGCTTAATTTTGTTATGTATCACAGGGAACTGATAGTTATAGAGTCATCATATCTTGAATTTTGCTATCTGGATGAGAAATTAGTAAATTATGCTTTGGCAGTGGAATTTTGGAATTTCTCCTTTCTAGAGGCAAATGAGGGAGAATTTCTTTTAACATTTTACCTCATAATAGATGCAATTATTGCTAGTTGTTGAAGAATATGCATAAATGTTGAAATATAAAAGTCCCTCTTGGGATTAAGTTGGAAATGATGAGGCACATCCGTAAGCAACCAATGGATTATGAGAACATCCCCTTAAAATGCATGGGATGCCATGAAAATTGACTCCTGCAGGGAAATGTCAAATAATTCCATTAAATTGTACCTGTTCAATAATAATAGCGTTCAACACTAATGACCACAGACTATGGTTAAAGCTACTCATGTACAACATCTTGCCAAACAGATTCTGTGGCTTAGTGATTCCTTGGAACTGAAATTAAAGAGAAAAATCTGTATCTCAATCAATGGTAGGAAACTGCTCAAACTTAAGAGGAAGCAAAAAGCTTTTCTACTTTCCAAGTGAATGTAACATTGTAAAGTCTTTATCAATATTTTGAATTTCAAGAGTGTCTAATTAGAATAAAAGTAGATAAAGAAGACAAGATGACGTGGCTAAAAATGGTTCCGGTGAATCAACTTGTACAGAAAGCATTAGATAATCATATGGGTATATCAGCCTCATCAACTATCCATTTTATAGAGTCAATGAAGGGTAACAAGTGTATATGTCTATCACCTTTAAACATACAGGATTGTTATGTAAGTCAAAAGCGGAGCAATGGCATATGGTCAAAATAGTTGCTAGAAACAAATAAAAATGTAGTGAGCACAAGAAGATGTGCCTTGTAAAGATATTCAGCATTCAATAGTAATCAAGGCAAGATTGATTCTGTTAAGCAATTTTTTGGGAAAGTTTGGTTGAATTTGTCCCTAAAGCAAATTATGGATGATTGTAGTTGCCCAGATAAATAAAGGCACAAACAGTAAAGGAAGTGGGACTCATGAGTCTTCCCATATTATATCAGTATGACCAAACTATCAGAACGTAAATGTTAAGTAATCAATCAGAGAAAATATTAATTAAATACTGAGCCATGAAAACGAGTTACCTTGTGCCAAAAGTCACAAACATTAGGAAGCTGCTGTCATGGAATAGATATACAATACAAACCAAGGAAAAGGTATGTAATCTAGCACTCCATGCGAGGTGATAAGGTGTCAATATGGGCTGTCTTCAGGAAACCGAGAAAAATCACTTTAATTGAAGAAAATTACCAGTAAAATTTGGAGAAGCATGCCATCTATCAAGGGAGCAGCTATTGGAAAATGGGAGGGCTTCTTGTTGTTTGGAATGCGGAAAACTTTATCTTGATAGCAGAAACAAGTACAAGTTGTAGACTAATCAGGTTATTCTAAAGTCAAAACCATGAACCAAGTATTTATGGTCTTTCAAAGCGTGTGTATATTGTTTACCCTCGTGGGGTAACAAAGACTAATTGCATTCAGAAAGTAAAGTACTCAACAGGAAATGTAACGAGAACATAACAGCATTATATTCATATTATAATCATCCAGTACAAGTATATATCTGCATCACTATATCCGTGTCTTGCTCTAAGAGGAGAATACATACATATAATGTTCGAGGGGATGCGAGGCGAACCGTCACATCCGTGTAACTCCCTCGGATGGGGGCTAACTGTCTAACTACCCATTTTCCCGACAACATCATCCCCCCCAAAAAGAAAGTCGTCTCCAAACGACATCATACAAAATGTACGGGACTTGCAACAAAATGGGACGAATAGACTACTAACAGAAAAATCATGGAGGGGGCGGAGGAAGAGTCCCTGATGAAGAAGGGCCCGGTGTAGTAGGTGTGTGTGCCCAGAGCTCAAGAAGCTGCTCAGTCCTGTGCTTTAGATCATGCTCCGCAAGCAACTGTCGTTCCCGCATAGTCTTCACCATGAGAGCTGCCTCCAAAATCTACTTCTCCTTCCGGTCAACTGTCTCCCGTGCAACCACCAACTGCTGCTATAGTTGAGCCAACTCATCCCGCAGATGTCTTTCCGAGTGTACCAACTCCTCCTGCCTGACCACCAAGGCTACCCGAGATTGCCTCTCCCTGACCAACTCAGCCTCAACAGCCTGAAGATCAGTGGCGAGCTCCTCCCGAGCTGCAACAACTACTCCCTCCTTTGCCTCGGCCACACCTCCTGCATACTGAGCCCTCCGCATCTCCAAATACGCAACTCGGAAGCCTTGCTCCAACTCCTGGAGCAGTGTATACAATCGATGTCCTCCGGGTAGGCGCGGACCCTGCCATGCCTGCAACATGGCAGAAGTCTCTACAGCAGGCCACCCCTCAGAAAGAAAACACCTCGCAAACTCTCCCTCACATTCCCCAGTGAGAAAATCAAAACTGCGGCTCACGGCCCCTGCTGCCACATCCAACTCGGCAGTCTGCATGGAAGTTGCCAGCCTTTGTCCCATCTCAAGCATCTTGTCCCCCATCTTGGAGATGTCCACCATGAATTCTCCCATGGCTACTAACTCACTCTCGGGCACCTGCGCAGGTGTAGCTTTTGACTGTGGTGGGGTTGGACCCTGTGGCCCCACATCCTCACCTCCAATCGGAACATGTCGAGTGCCCGCACTGCACTCCTCAACTTCAACTACCTTGGTGCCTGGTGGTGGCAACTGTTTGTCTTTGTCTCGACGGGGAAGGAGGTCCAATAGGCTTCTTAGGTATCATCTGGAACTGGTTGAGCCATGCGTCTACTGCAACTGCATCTGGAGCATCTCCTGATGCCACTGACTCCAACCCAACCTCCAGGACCTGTGTCCCGCCAAGACCCACATCACCTCCCAACACGACTACTACTTGTCTCTTAGGGTGAATCTCCATAGGTACCATGTAATGTCCCCTTTTTGGGGCACATTATTTTGTGCCGTGTCGTTAGCCTTTTCATCATGGTCTGGAGGGCTAACCGAGGCTTGGCAGTGATCAGAGGGATGTTTGCCTAGGTGTTTTCAGTTTCAGGCCAATCAGAGCAGTTTCCACAAGGTTTCCAGGGTACTTACTATTTATAGTAAGTCGGCAGAACTCAGTTTTGCTGGCATTTCAGTTGTGGACTTCAAGCGTCTCGCGGAGAACTTTCCGGCAAGCTATCACACGTCATCATCCGAGTTCGTTTGGTTCTCCGTTTTAATGCCATAAGATTTCCTTTATTTATTATGTCACTTTATAACTTAACGGGTATATTTATTTAAAAGTGACTTTAAGTGGAATATGAAGAGACAAAGTGGGGAAACTGAAGAGTGACGACTGCAACTTTAAAAGAAGGCTTGAAGTGTCATTTATGCATGCTCAGTTTATGAATTTATTTCTCTTGGAGAATCCACGAAGCTTCAGCTTTCGATTCTGAAACCTGAGGACGGAAACCTTCAGGCTTTCTCGGTGGATTGGACGGAAACCTAGTTCATCTCCGGTGTGGATTCACAACAGAGTTCGCCATTGGTTTACAGGTTCTTGATCATCCAATCTTACTATTATTTTTGTATTTTAGATTGGAATATTTGTAATTCATGGTTATTGTATTGTTGTTGTATAATACCATAACGTTTTTATGAGTTATTGGAATATTTTTGCTAGTTATTTCTGTCGAATCAGTATTATATTGCATGTGAATGTTAGTTTATATTTTTGAGTTTTATTTGAGGAGTTTTCGAGATAATATCCAGCCAGGGATATTACAGTGGTATCAGAGCTAAAAATCTTGCCAGCCCGTGAGGTTTTTCTTCAGAAAAGTTGAAGAAATATTTTTACAGAAAAGTTGGTTGTAGATGAGATTCAGTTTGAGCGAATAAGTGTGGTTTTATAGTGACAAGAAGAGCTAGCAGACAATCAGCCTGCACATTCGGCAAAGAAATAAAATAAATAATATCCACCCAGGCAGCGTCCAGGCAGGAGGCTCAGGTTACGGGTTTGTATGAAGAATCGATTTATCAAATGGAAATATAAAAGACAAGGCTAGATATTAACGTAAGCACTGTGGGTCAGTATCGTGTGCTGGAGCTGGCCCTTGAGCTTTGTATACAGTTAATAGTGCGAATAGAAGGAGAAGAGACTGTCTTTTTGTATACTGTCAGTTGTGCTGGACTCGATTCTAGACGTCTTGTCTATTGGAAAGAACGTATCAAGGTTAGGAGAAGTGCATAGCTTTTCAGTCCTACCCGTAACGGTTGGTGTAACCGTCTTACCACAAGAACACGCGAGCAGGCAGAGACTTTTGGATGAACTCGGTGGTTCTCGTGTAACTTGCATACGCAGCCTCCATTCGCTTAGGATTGGAGCACGGGATGGCGTAGATAGTGAGGGTGCGACCAAACTTCAGTTGCGCACGAGTTTGGTATTCAATACTGCTGGTGCGGCCAAGAAAAAGTGCGAGCCTGTGCGTGTAAACTGGGCGCTCAACATTGTTGTTGCGCCCTGATAACAGTGCGAGAGTCCTTGGTCACTCACGACACCACTGTAGGGAATTAGCGGGTAGCCTCTCGCACTCATAGAGAGATTAGCCATTATCGGATTCCACATGATTAGATCGGGCCTCACAGCAGAAGCTAGCTCTGCGAAAACTAAAGGCAATCGTTTGTTTGGAGCAGGGAAATTTGAAGCTGCATTGATTCATTGATGTGCGAGCTCTAACACTAAGCTCGGTATTTATTCTGCCGACAATGACTAATATCGGTGGTATCTTGGTCGGCACAACAATTGAATGTGATCACTTGTTAGCAGAGGATATACTCAACACCCGCGTTTTGGAGACCCTTCGCTCTCAGCATGTAATGCTATTTTGAGACACAACTTCCTTCCACCCGGGACTGTGTACTCGTGTTGGCTTTGCATCCCATTGTGCGGTAGTAAGGAGGGAGTAGTAACGTCTCCTGTGAAAAGTGTGGCAGGAGAGGAGGCATCGAGTGTGCATTCACACTCACGCAAGGCTTGAGTGAGTGACCGTAACTGGCAAGAAGACTCAGTGCGCGATACAGCCAGATCACGTGAAGGTTGGTGCTATCATTCAGTCCGAGTAGACCATTATTCTCAAGAAGACTCAGCAACTCTGCAATTTTTATATATATCTCTATTTCCAGCATTCTACCTGGGTCGCATATTATTGACTGGCATAGTGCCATCGTTTCCATCAACACGCAATGCTTGGGGGAGTGACACACAGCGCTGCCATATAAGAATACACAGTGTGATTGCTAACCGTGCATGGGACCATGGTGAAACATGCTTACACAGTTGCTGGAGTAGTGCGGAGCACTCCCGATTTGTTATATGTGGAGAAATCTAGAACACGCAAATACATCAAGTACTGAACAACAACATTTTGGGAAAGAAAACGAAACTCGTACATCCTGAAAATAAATCAAATATATATCCTTCTGAAACAATCAGTCAACCCCTGATCATTCATGAATACATACACATCAGAAATTAACAAGGAACAAAACATTTGGTGATAGATTAGTTCATATCAGAATGGAGTGGAAATTTTAACAAGACTACGAGAGCAGGGATTATTTGATTGTATTAAAATCTTATTCAGTCTATTGCACGAACCTCGGAGAAAATTATATCATGGAGTCTTTGGAAAGCCCAGTGTTCTCGAGGGAATTCAATGGCACATTTTACGATGTGTAGCTAAGAGACATTCTGAAGGAAATGGAAATCGAAAATGAGTTATGTTGCCTTGGATGGCAATTGGAGGATCAAAAATTTAGGGAAGGTATGTTGGCCAACATAGATGACTTGGATAGTTGTCCAAAAAGATCTTTGGGTCACCCAAGGTCTCTTTATGAGTTAGACCACTTTCAAGCGATCAATAATTCCTTGTTTGAGATGGGTGCTGAATCGACTTTTGATAATCGCCTCTTCGAGCTAGATGAGGAAAATATTTCCTACTCCCATGATGAGGATGAGATTGGCTGCAGGATTTGGGACCCAGGGTCAGTTACTAGAGACGAGTCTTCGACACCAGATTGGAGTAGCAGGGTGAGCTCAGTTGTTGATCAATTTAGTTTCTACATCAGCAGTTTGGGATGGGCAGTTGTGTCTTGTGGCATGATGGGTGATATGCCTTTCCTTGCACTAACTCTCGTTGATGGTGAGATGTCTCGTGTTGGTGAGCATCCATTGGTTCACTCCTCTTTTCACACAGCTGTGACTCCTCTACATTATCATATCGATTCATCCAGTGCTTATGATAATTCTATCACGAAATATTTTGGGCATGGTGATGACGATCGGGTAGAGTTTCTTTAGTACAAGGTTATAGAACTTGGTATAATGATTATGCTGGTTGGTGTGAATTTTTCACACAATGGTATGCAATGTATGGCCCCGAGTATAGAGAGACAGTTATGGAATCCTTATGTTGATTCAGGATTTCCAGTAGTGTTGGTTAGTGCATCACATGATGGCCTTATTGTATGGGATGCATTTTGTTTTCCATTCAGCCCACCTACGAGGGACTTTCTTTTCCGATTATTGGGTAGGAGTGGGATGAGTGATTGGTTGGGTACGCTTCCCTACTTGCAGGTGGAAGCCTTGTCTGATAGTCTTGGTAGCTTGCCTCTTCAATACAGTTTCCGGTTTGGGCTACAGAAAAGAGGGGCAGTGTTATGGCAGTTGGACATTTTTGGTGATTCACTCAGTATGGGCATAGAGCGTCAGGATATTTCAGCTAGCTGGGGAGATGGATGGTCCTTTTGCTTATGGGATCCAAGAGGGACATTCTCGTGGCTGGTATTTATTCAGGGAGCCGATTGGTATGAGGTTTGGTTTTCCCCTTCATCTGACCGTAGAGGTGCTGGTGATCTCAGTTGGGTTGAGGACTTTCTCACAGATGATGGCAGCACAGGGCAAATTGGTATGACTGATCGTGCAGTCATTTGGGACCCTGGCATTAGATTGGTTGCTGTATTGTTGCTGTGTGAATGGCTTCATAGGTTAGGGCATAATGTTTGTTTCAATTTTACACGACAAATTGGTGGAGAAGCTTCCCTGAGGTTGGTTTGGGATCTAGGTATTATGATCACCATGGAAATACCGATTGCTTGAGGGCAAGCAATCTTTGGGAAGGGATGATTTGTAATGTCCCCTTTTCGGGGCACATTATTTCGTGTCATGTTGTTAGCCTTTTCATCATGGTCTGGTGGGCTAAGCGAGGCTTGGCAGTGATCAGAGGGATGTTTGGCCTAGGTGTTTTCAGTTTCAGGCCGATCAGAGCAGTTTCCATAGGGTTTCCAGGGTACTTACTATTTAGAGTAAGTCGGCAGAACTTAGTTTTCCTGGCATTTCAGTAGTGGACTTGGGGCATCTCGCCGAGAGCTTTCCGGCAAGCTATCACACGTCATCATCCGAGTTCGTTTAGTCCTCCGTTTTAATGCCAAAAGATTTCCTTTATTTATTATGTCACTTTTTAACTTAACGGTTATATTTATTTAAAAGTGACTTTAAGTGAAATACGGAGAGACAAAGTGGGGAAACTGAAGAGTCACAGTTGCAACTTTAAAAGAAGGCTTGGAGTCTCATTTATGCATGCTCAGTTTATGAATTTATTTCTCTTGGAGAATCCAGGAAGCTTCAGCTTTCAATTCTGAAACCTAAGGACAAAAACCTTATGGCTTTCTCGGTGGATTGAACGAAAACCCAGTTCATCTCCGGTGCGGATTCATAGCAGAGTTTGCCATTGGTTTACAGGTTTTTGATCATCCAAGCTTACTGTTATTTTTGTATTTCAGATTGGAATATTTGTAATTCATGGTTATTGTATTGTTGTTGTATAATACGATAACGTTTTTATGAGGAGTTATTGGAATATTTTTGCTGGTTATTTTTGTCGAATCAGTATTATATTGCATGTGAATGTTAGTTTATATTTTTGAGTTTTATTCAAGGAGTTTTCGATATAATATCCAGCCAGGGATATTACATACCACCTCCGTGGCGAGCTCTGTTGTCAGTGCTGGTGGATGTGCTGGGGAATGGGAAAGAGTAACTGGAGTGTGCAACTGCCCAAACCCAGGTACCGGTATGGTAGCGGATGTGGCCACACTCATTGACAGGAGTGAAGACGCAAAAAGAACTCTCACCTCCGTCGTGGCTCCTGGAGTAGGGGCCACCACCCCTCCGGCTGGCTCTCTGTCAATCATGCGAAAACTATCACTCCTGCTTACAATGGAAGATTCGTCTGATTCCTTCGCACTATCACTGCCCATGCCGTCGTCTCCCTCAGACTCAGAGGCAACCGTCTGGGATTTCCACTTCTGGCCTGGCTGTGAACCCCCCATATCCAAGTGTCGCCAATAGAAAATTGGAGGCTCATCCGGTGCCAAGGTGGTCTGCGGCTGTACCTCCCATTTGTCTGCTAGAACCCGTTGTCAGTTGGCCTCGAGAAAGAATCCAATGGCATAGTGCGGCATGTAAAATGTCCTACACTATAATGTGAGAAATTTGTACATGCGCTCTGCCAGAAGCGTCGCCCAATCATATACTATTCCATTCTAGAGACCGTTCATAAGTAGAAGTTGTGGGATGGCAATGTTTGAGGCTCGACTAGAACCTATCAACCTACTCTTCACGACATCCATTATTGCACTCCATTCCCTTGGTGCAATGGTCTTTTTAATACCATGACCCTTAGAGGCAGAGGCAATGGAATCTAACTCCGCTGGTGACAATGCCTTCGAAAGGAGAGATATCCATTTCACTTTTTCATCCTTGTCCATCTTCTTTGGTTTCGTCGCTACCTGTTTCCCATGTCTACGAGGAATGCCGAAAACCCTTGTCAAATTAGCAGCAGTGAAGGTGATGGTGATTGGATGGCCATGGTAGTTGAAGGTACTCGTTTGACTGAATCTATCAAAGGCATCGATCATGATTCGAAGAGCTCCCTCGTATTCCTGAATATTGAAAACTGGCATCTGAATGGCCCAATGTACCTCGGACTTACAGAGCTACCCCTTCGTGAAATCATCATCTAGCATGTTCTACCACCATTGCCTGCACTCAGCTCCATTTAATCCTTCAAATGTCACTGTCTATGGAGTGACTATAGCTTTCTGGGTTGACATTTGCACCTTAGGCCTCAATCTCTCTTTACTTGCAACTTTTACTCTAGAAAGCAACACCCGTTTGTCCTTCTCCATGGCCGGGTTGGGTACCTGTAGTTGCTTTCTCCAGTTCAGTTTTTTTCTTCCTGTGTCCATTAACCGTTTCTTCTTTGTCTTGCCATCTTTTGGATGAAAAGATAACCAATTAGAAATCCCTAACTACCTGGTGGCTTCGTACGCCTGCCCTATGTTTACAGACTTCCCCTTGCCATGGTCCCTAATTCAATTTGCTCTTTGGTGCCTTCCTCTGCTTTACATATGTTAATCCTAACCGGTTACTGAGAGTGGGGGTGAATTAGTAAATACAATTTCTATTCTAATTTATCCTTATAAATTTATTCTTGCAGAATTAAAATATTATAATCAATCACTCATAAACAGAAATAGAAATACACAGGTCAACACAACATATATACGTTGAAACCCTTGGTTAGAAGGAGAAAACCACGGTGGGATTGAACCCACAACTTTACTACTGCACTAATAAAGATGCCCTGTTAAAGGCTTACAAAGCACTTGTAAGAGTGCTACTCTGTAAAGGGATTTGGTAGAAGACCTGTTAGGATCTGGACCCTGTTAGGAGTTGCCTTGTTAAATGACTTTCAACACCAATAAAGATCTTACCCGGTGACGAGATTTATACAAGAACCTGCTAGGGTTCACCTTGATTGAGGGATTTGAATCTGCTCTTACAATTAAAAGCAATGATCTATTATGACACCTTTTGTCTGATCAGATCATACCTGATACCCTTTTGCTCTGCTTAGTTGTTGAACCCTTCTTTGTCTTTCACTTCTCGTGACTGTAGCTCCTATCAAAAGATATCTCTGTCCTGCTCTGAATATTCAACAACACTTCTTGTGTATACTACGACCTGTATTTATAAGACATTATTCTTATTAAAAATACTGCTCACAGTTCCGCCAAGCTGTAAACTCACCCATAAATCATGCATGCAAAAAAGGCTTGCAAAATGATCTTGAGTTTACCTTGAAACACCCGTAGATGAAATAAAGCTAACTCCAGTTAAAAAGCTAACTTTAGTTTCAACTGTGAATGCTCCGTATAATCCGGTTTTAACTGAGACAACTCCGCATAATCCGGTTTCGATTATCATGCACTCAACTGATATTAAACTTATACCTAGTTGGTCATACTTTCCCTATATGTCTCATAAGACCCGTTGAAAACACTGTTTGGTCTACCGGTGCATACTAAAGAGTGCCGGTGTTTGATTAGTCTACCGATGCTCTGGTGGAATTGATGTTTGCCTCTAACTTAACCATTGACAACTTAAATATGTCAACAATCTTCCCCTTTGGCATTGGTGGCAAAACATCACCTTACATTCCTTGTCTTGTAGACTTCCCCTGTAAACACAGTTGTCTGTATCTTCTTGTTCTTTCTTCCTCTGTATCGCCTCCGATATCTGTTGGCATTAAGAGATGGTAACCTGTAAGCCTGCTACCGGTACATGTATTGTCATTGATTGGCAAAAGAAGATAGAGATTTGTCATCTCTCTAAAGTTAAAAGATCTAAGGAGATCTTGTATGAAAAGAGGCTGGTTTGGCAACCGGTGACAACATGCAAGAAATAAAAGACTGTAATCGAGAGCAACCTATCACTACACAAAGCATCAGCAACCGGGTAATGTATACAGTCAAGGAAAGAAGGATTCAACTGTCAACCAAGGACCGGGATACAATCGGTGTAGACAAGCACAAAGGTACAAACCGGTGTCAACAACACAACCGAGGAATGTGCGACTGGTAAGCAAAGGAAGGGACAGTGACAGGTCAAAGACTCTTACCTGTTCACAAAACAAGGATCTCAACCGATCTAGTAATGACTCTGGTATGAACTGAGAAAGTCATAGTCAACTATCTGCTTCAACCAACTCTTTGACCGGGATTTCCTGCACTAAATCCGGAGACTTTGAGTTAACACGGTGATCGGTTTGAGGCACGTCTGGAGGTTTTAAAGTAGAAATTTGTGGCTTTAAAACAAAGAGTTATTTCTTGTGAAGGAAAGATGCTTGACACGCATCTATTGCTTTCTTCATAAAATAGATAAAGCAAAAGCATGCATCGGATGTTTCCTCAGTAAACTGGTACTCCATTGAGTGATGTATCTGAAAGGGATCTAAAGTTAGGTCATGCATGAGAGGCGCAATTAGGGCAAGAACTCTATATATTCTTCTGTATGTTGAGAATATGAGTTTCCTTCATTCTGCCAAAGAAAAGAGTGAACCTGAAAGCTTAAAAGAAGCTATGGAAAATTGAGAAGAGAAGAAGAGAGAAAGAAGAGTGTGCAGAGAAGCACAACAGTAGAGGATAACACACCTGCGGCGACCGGTGATGCTTCTCAGTTGAGCACAAATAGAGATCTTATCAGGCTATGCAAAGCCATTTGTAAAAGGTCAATCTTTCTATTCTTTTCTAGCAATTACAATAGTTAAATCCCTATATTTGGGTGGACTCTAACAGGTCCCTTGTATCAAATCCCTTAACCGGGTGGCATCTTTCAAGGTGTTCTAAGTCGTCTAACTAGGCAGGCACTAACCAGCCTTATTGTAACAAATCCCTTAACCGGGTCACATCTAACAGTGTGTTGTAATCCTTTAACCAGGAAGGCTCCTAACAGGGCGTACTCTAGAAGAGTACAAAATTTGTGAGGTCTCCTCACATAGTGGTTTTCACCCTAATCGGGTTTCCACGTGATAAATCTGGTGTCATTGTTTAATTGTTTGCTTGCTGTTATTATATGCTTGAATCTGTTTGCCTTACAGTTAAAGTATACTTCACTAGATTTAGAGAAAAAAAAAGGTTTTAGAGGTGCTGATTCACCCCTCCCCTCTCAGCACCGGTTGGGACTGTCAATTGGTATCAGAGCCAAGTCTTATTTTCTTTACTGCTTAACTACATAAATAAAAAGTCAAGATGATGAGAAAGGAATGACCAAAGTTTTCAAAAGAAAACTTTACTTTGTGGTGCAGCAGAATGAAGCTGTATTTGAAGACCATCGGAGATCAATACTAGAATCATGTAACCACTGATTACACTGAACCCTCCGGCATCCTAACACCTGATGAATAGAGGATCAAGTCTGAGCACACGGCTGCTATGGATATGATAGCCAACACACTACCTGATCATGTCTATGCTGAGATAGAACATCTAGAATCTGCTTTCAAGATGTGGGTCAAGTTGCAAGTGGTATATGGAGGAGACCCAAATGTTCAAAGAGCCAAGGTTTAAAGCCTCAGAGGAAAGTATGATGACATGAGGATGAATGAAGAAGAAGGCATTTAGCAATACAACAACCAGATCAAAGAGGTGATCAACTCCATCAAAAGCGCTCGAGGAAAGCTCAGTGAAGAGGAGGTGGTTAGCAAAATACTGAGAATTCTCAAACCTCAGTATGCCATTAAGATCTCTGCTATTCAAGAGCTCAGATCGGTGACCAAAGATCAAGTCACCCTAGACTCCCTAATTGGTAAGTTGGCTGCTTTTGAATTAAGTAATTTTGATAATAGCTTACCCATTCAGGAAGCAACATTTAAGTCTTCTGTCAATATCTCTTCCACCAAAAACAGAGAGAAACCGGTAACTGCTCTACCGGTAAGATTGGTAATCTTGTTGAGAATCTGCTCTCAGAAGAGATGGAGCAAGATGAGTTCGAAGCACTCATCGCTAGGAGATTCCCTAGAGGGAAAGGGAAGTACAAAGGAAAGCTTCCTCTGAAATGCTTCTCTTGCAACAAGATAGGACATATTGCTGCAAGATGTCCTGATAATGATAATAAGGATAAGAGAGACCGATTCAAGAGCAAAACAAAGAAGGAATGCTATCTTGCAGAGGAAGGAGTCATAGATAATGAATCTGAAGACTCTGAGGATCTAGAAATTGCATTTGTTGCAATAAAGGAGGAGAGCCCAGTGGTAAGTGAAATAGCACTTATATCAAGATCTCATTAGCATGATGATTGGATCATCGATAGCGTCTGCACTCACCACATGACTAGTGATAAGAACAAGTTTATCAACTTGGAGCTCAATGACAGCGGATTAGTAACCTTTGGAAATAATGCTTCCTGTGCCATTAAAGGAAAAGGCTCTATTGCACTCTGCAACAGTGCTGTCTGTGAAGATGTGTACTGGGTTGAAGGACTCAAGTACAATTTAATGAGTGTTGCACAATTTGTTATATTTTCTGTCATTGATGTCACGTTGGAATTATTTTGGGTGGCATGGTTATTGTGAACGTTGCAAGTGTCCACTGTGCATAGAGAAAAAAAAACGGAGTTTGTAGCTGAGTTTGTCTCAACCCACAAAGTGACAAAGAATGTAACTGTCGCATTCTTGTAAAGCCTGTAGCTAGTCTTACAAACCGTTTTGTGAATGCCATATAGACACGATTTATTGCATTCATGCCAATCTGAGATTGGTAGAAATGGCGGATAGGTGTATGCAAACACTCGGACCCCCTACCTTCCGAAAACCATTGAGACATTCATTTTATAAGGAACAAATACTTGTCAGTAGTTACGTTTCTTTTTAAGGAATATAGAGAGTTAATTATAAAAAGACTGTTGGGTGTGTATGCGAAAAGGTGAATGGCAGTTAAAAATGGCATGGGTCTGGGCAAAAATTGAGTGTAGTTTCAATGCATGCCACGTAGGTGTTGGAAGCATAAAAACACAGCGCAACAAATGATGAGCATCAAAAGGTGGCTCGGTTTTTAGGCTGTAACGTAAGGATATAGCCACCGATAATAAAACGTGGAAGATTAATCGGGACTTTTTGATATTCGTATGAAGTGTAACGTTTTCGAGCAGGTTATGCATCATTATCGTATGAGCAGGATACTCAGAACTGCAGGTGAGATTAGTGGACGTGAGCAGTAAGTCGGAAAGTGTTCCCTTTCTTTGAAATTGCGAATACATGAAAAAAAGACTGATGTGTGTGTGTAGCGGAAAAAAGAGTCGTCGGGTTGAAAAAGCAGGTATCGGGCCGTAAAAGACTGTGTGAACTGTTAACATATTATCAAAGGCATAGGACACGAAATATGAGAACAGAGTTTTAAAACAGTAGTGTGCGTGAAAAAAGGTGTGTTGTGTGAGACTCTACAGGTGACATGCCTGTTAAAATATTGGCATGAGTAGAAGATATAAAAAACGAACTAAGTCTGGTGATGAGGAGCGGCCGTCTTAGATAGGGAGTTTGCGATAGAAGTTTTTGGAACACCATTCACAATTTTGAGATGGTGTGGATGCTGTGAGTCATGGAGTGAAAATATAGCATGTGCTGGAGTTCTAAAACACACGGGGTGTGGTGGTAGTGAAGAATTAAGAACGTGTGATCCCCTGTCAAAAGGAACGGGCATGCTTTTGGATTGACTGTGTGTTGAAATACAAAGAGGATTCGAAACCAACTGAGGAGTTTGTTTTGTAAAATTTTGATGAAGTCTGGTAACAGCCTCTTCATGTCTCTATGAAGACTCAGATCGAACTTATGTCTTGTCTCATTTGTAATTCTCTAAAGTGAAGGTTGTAGCCTTCAAGGTCGGGTTGTAGCTTGATTAGCCAAGTGATAGGGAGAGTTGTAGCTCTCAGTGTAAAAGGGTTGTTGCCCAAGTGATCAGAGAAGCCGTGGTTTTTTAACCCTACTGGGTTTTCCACGTGATAAAATTTTGTGTGTCTCATCCTCTTTTGTGTGTGTGTCTCTCTTGCTTAATTCTGTTGTTTTATTTTTTGAAACGCTGTTTCACCCCCTCCCCCTCTCAGCATTTCTCCGTTTTTCACAATTGAATAACAAAGGATTCCTGTTAGAATTCAGACATGGTTCTTGTATAGCCATTAATTAGTCTGGAACCCATGTTGCAACCGGTAGACAGAGCAAAGGTAATCTGTTCTACCTAGACTCAATGGAAGAGCTTGTCTCATAGCTTCAGTCAAAGGAGAATCAAACAAAATCTGTCTTATTTCCAAAGAAGACAATAGCTGGTTATGGCACAAGAGACTCTGCCACAAACTTTGACAATATTGTCGAGGTGAGCAAAAAGAAATCGGTTAGAAGACTCCCTGAGATTACAAAACCCATCAGAGGTGTTTGTAAAGATTGTCAGTTAGGAAAACTGACAGGAACAAGTTTCAACAGTAAATCATTCTCTGTTGAAAATGTTTTAGATCTTGTGCACACAGATTTGTGGGGACCGATGAAGACAAAAAGTTATTATGGAGACTAGTACTTCATGCTCTTTGTAGATGACTTCTCAAGAATGATGTGGACACTCTTTCTTAGAGAGAAATCAGAGGCCTTCCACATGTTCAAAATCTACAAGGTTAGAGTAGAAGAGGAGACCAGTAAAAGCTTGAAATGTCTAAGGTCAGACAAAGGAGGTGAATATACCTCTCAAGAGTTCACTCACTATTGTGAGAAACATGGAATAAAGAGACAGCTATCTGCACCTAGGACTCCTCAGCAAAATGGAGTAGCAGAAAGAAGAAACAGGACTTTGATCGATTGTGCTAGAACCTTGCTGATGTAGAAGTATCTTACTCATCACTTCTGGAGAGAAGTCATCAACATTGCTGTCTACACACTAAACCAAGTTCAAGTCAAAAAGGGAACCGATAAGACTCCTTATGAACTATGGTTCAAACGTACTCCTAGTGTAGGTTACTTCAAAATCTTTGTTTGTAAATGTTACATCAAAAGAGATATGTACTCTGGGAAGTTTGATCCCAAGAGCGATGAAGGAACATTTTTGGGTTACTCTACCAAAAGCAAGGCCTACCTACCAGTGTCTGAACAAGAGAATAGGCAGAATAATTGAAAGCATCAATGTAAAATTTGATGAATCTTCAGAACTAATTAAGATCGGTCATAATGATCATGACAGTCTTGAAGGTCAAATTGATGGAAATGCCTTTGAGTTCAATGAAGCAACAATTGAAGATGAAAGAGAAGACCATATGAACAGACATCTGGAGCAGGAGACTGTATTTGAAGCACAGGATGGTGAACATCTTCGAACCATGATGAAGAAATTGCTCAACCGGAAGAGCCTGACCAGGAACAGCGACCGGTTCTCCCAAGGTATGTCACATATCACTCCACTAACAACATTATTGGTGACAAACATGATAATGTCTTGACTAGGAAAAAGGCCAAAGAGAAGATTTGTTTACTTTCCTGTATAGAGCCCAAATCCACTAGGGAAGCTCTAGAAGATGAAAATTGGGTCAAGGCCATGGAGGAAGAAATTGAGCAAATTAAGAAGAATGACACATGGGTGCTTGTGCACCACAGGACAAGAATGTCATTGGGACTAAGTGGGTCTACAGGAACAAGTTGAATTAAGAAGGGGAAGTTGTAAGAAATAAGGCAAGACTGGTCTGCAAAGGGTATGCCTAGGAAGCTGGACTGGACTATGGAGAAACTTTTGCACCAGTGGCCAGATTGGAAGAAGTAAGAATTCTTCTTGCCTGTGCGGCTCACAAGAAATTTGAAGTATATCATATGGATGTCAAGTTTTATTCCTGAACGGAATACTGGAGGAGGAAGTCTACATTGAACAATTGGAAGGCTTCACATCTGCACAAAAAGATGGTATGGTCTGTAAGTTGAAAAAGGCTCTTTATGGGCTTAAGCGAGCTCTAAGGGCTTGGTATGAGAGGTTGCATTCATACCTTCTGACCATAGGATTCACAAGAACCGGGGACAACAACAACATGTATCTCAAGACCGGAAAAGATGGAAATTTGATTGCTGAGATCTTTGTGGATGACATCATCTTTGGAGGAGATGACAGGATGAGCAAAGCCTTTGCTGAAGAAATGAAGAAAGAATTTGAGATGTCTATGATAGGCGCCATAAAATTCTTCATTGGACTACAGGTCCATCAGCTAAAAGAAGGTATTTTTATCTCTCAATCCAAGTACATAAAAGAAATTCTTAAGACTTTTCGACTTGAAGAATCTAAACCGGTTGGAACTCCAATGATAACTAACCTCAAATTATCAAAGGAGGATGATGCAAAAGAAGTAAATGAAACAATGTATTGGTCCATGATAGGAAAATTACAATATGTTGTTCACAGTAGACCAGACATTGCACATGTGGTTGACATAGTGGCAAGATTATCTGCAAATCCCAAAGAGACACATCTGATAGCAATGAAGAGAATTTTCAGACATCTAAAGGGTACTGAGGAATATGGCTTGTGGTTTCCACACAAGGGAAGATTCCAAGTAAAAGTTTACATTGATGCAGACTGGGCTGGCAACATTGATGACAGAAAGAGCACAAGTGGTGGTGCATTCTTTCTTGGTGAGAGAATTATTTCTTGGACAAGTAAGAAACAGAACTGCATTTCACAATCTACTGCAGAGGCTGAATATGTTGCTGGTGCAATCAATTGCACATAGGTAATCTGGATCAAACAACTTCTGGAAGGAATCAAAGAACAAATACTTGAACCGATAGCTATTTATTGTGACAGCACCAGTGCAATTAACATATCCAAGAACCCTGTCATGCACTCCAAGACAAAGCACATTGCCATCAAGTATCATTACTTGAGAGAGTTGGTACAAGACAAGGAGGTAAGATTGGAGTATGTTCCCACAAAGGAACAAATTGTTGATATCTTCACAAAGCCATTACCAAAGAGTACTTTTGAGTATCTCAGAGGTAAACTTGGGGTGATACCCCTTCACGATCTTCAGTAAACCTGCAAAGGTGATCATTAGTTCATTATGTTTTAACAACGGACTTCACCTCACCTTATCTAAACTGATGAAAAAGACTGTTGCTTGTAGGGGGAGCAGATATAATAAAGGTAGTCTTTCAAACTAGCCTTATTGTCAAAAAGAGGGAGAGTTTGGCAATAAACCGGCAGTGGCAGTAACAGTGATACAACGATGCAAGCACATAAAATCGGTGATATGATTGCCCATCAAGGTTTTTCCATCAATGCCAAAGGGGGAGATTGTTGGCATTAAGAGATGGTAACCGGTAAGCCTGCTACGGGTACATGTATTGTCATTAATTGGCAAAAGAAGATAGAGATTTGTCATCTCTCTAAAGTCAAAAGATCTAAGGAGATCTGTATGAAAAGAGGCTGGTTTGGCAACCTGTGACAACATGCAAGAAAGAAAAGACTGTAATCGAGAGAAACCGGTCACTACACAAAGCATTAGCAACCGGGTAATGTATACAGTCAAGGAAAGAAGGATTCAACTGTCAACCAAGGACCAGGATACAACCGATGTAGACAAGCATAGAGGTACAAACCAGTGTCGACAACACAACTGAGGAATGTGCGACCGGTAAGCAAAGGAAGGGGCAGTGACAGGTAAAAGACTCTTACCTATTCACAACACAAGGATCTCAACCGATCTAGTAATAACTCCGATATGAACTGAGAAATTCATAATCAACTATCTGCTTCAACCAACTTTTTGACCGAGATTTCCTGCACTAAATCCGAAAGACTGTGAGTTAACATGGTGATCGGTTTGAGGCGCGTCTGGAGGTTTTAAAGCCGGAATCTATAGCTTTAAAACAAAGAGTTATCTCTTGTGAAGGAAAGATGCTTGACACACATTTATTGCTTTCTTCATAAAACAAATAAAGAAAAAGCATGCATCGGATGTTTCCTCAGTAAACTGGTACTCCACTGAGTGATGTATCCGAAAGGAATCTAAAGTTACATCATGCATGAGAGGTGCAATTAGGGCAAGAACTCTATATATTCTTCTGTCTGTTGAGAATATGAGTTGCCTCCATTCTGCCGAAGAAAAGAGTGAACTTGAAAGCTTAAAAGAAGCTAGGGAAATTTGAGAAGAGAAGAAGAGAGAAAGTAGAGTGTGCAGAGAAGCACAATAGTAGAGGAGAACACACCTCCGGTGACCAATGATACTTCTTAGCTGAGCACAAACAGAGATCTTATCAGGCTATGCAAAGCCATTTGTGAAAGGTCAATCTTTCTATTCTTTTCTAGCAATTACAATAGTTAAATCCCAGTATTTGGGTGGACTCTAACAGGCCCCTTGTATCAAATCCCTTAACCGGGTGACATCTTTCAAGGTGTTCTAAGTCCTCTAACCAGGCAGGCACTAACCAGCCTTATTGTAACAAATCCCTTAATCGGGTCGCATCTAATATTGCGTTGTAATCCTTTAACCCAGAAGGCTCCTAATAAGGTGTACTCCAGAAGAGTAGAGAATTTGTGAAGTCTCTTCACATCGTGGTTTTCACCCTAATCGGGTTTCCACGTGATAAATTTGGTGTCATTGTGTAATTGTTTGCTTGCTGTTATTATATGATTGAATCCGTTTGCCTTACAGTTATAAGTATACTTCATCAGATTTAGAGAAAAAAAAAGGGTTTTAGAGGTGCTGATTCACCCCTCCCCTCTCAACACCGGTTGGGATTGTCAATATCTGCTTACCGACTGGTATTCTGATCTTCTATAAGTCCTGATCTTCTTCCCCTTTTTGCCTCCATAGGACAAAGGGGTGTTACAACTTGAATGACTTGTTTTATATCTGTAACTTTGTGAAGATATCCTTATACATTTTCTTCACTAATTGAAGAAATGGATTCCACAGACTGGTGACATGCTGCAAATTTTTTTGTGCTGCTTGTAGTGATACAATTATGTTTTCCATGTCTTCTACTATTTTGTAGTCCGGTTCCTTGATTAGGTTTCTTGCCTCGGTTGCAGTCATTTGCATGAGATCAAATGTAGGGGTAAGAATTAATTGGAATCCAACAAGATCTTGAATTCGTTTTGTTCTTTCTTCAGATGCCTTTCTCAGAATGAGAGCAAGGCTTGTCATTTCCCTGCTATATTCTGTTGTAGATGTGTTATTTCTTCTGAAGTTTTGGATGTCTGCTCAGTGATATCCCGTATTTGTTGCTGGACTGCACTTGTATTTGTAGGTACAATTGTCTTTAACTCTTCAACCTGTTTGTGTAGAATTTCTACTTGCTTTTTCTCATAGTGATCAATGGCTATTGTCTCCGGATCAGTGGCATCTTCACCAATTTCCTGTGCCAATATTTCCAATTGATCAATAACAGGTTCGTCTTCATCAATGTCTGCATCCGGTACAAAATTGTACAAGATGTTCCTTACACTAGAGAGGACCATGTCCTATTTCCTCTTAGTGAGCTCTTTGAGTTGTCTAGTTGACATCTTGCTTATGTCAACGACAGTTTCACTAACTTCGCTCTTCTTAGCTTGAATTTCGGTTGCAAAAGTTAGTTTCCTCTTTGATGAAGATGAGCTGGGAACATCTACCGGTTCCTTCTATTTCTTCTCTTGTTTCGGTTGTTCTTCCGCAGGCTGTTCCTGTTCAGTTCTGACAGGTACATCTTATTGTTGTGGTATATCATCTTGTTGTACCTCTTGTTGCTGATGCACTTCTCCTTTCAGTTGAACTTCTTCCTTCGGATGTACCTCTTCTTCTGGATGTACTTCTTGTGGATGAGCTTCTTCCGGATGGAGTTCCTCTTCAGTATGTACTTGCTCTTCCGGTGGAGGCTTTGTGTGTTGCCCTCAGCTGCATGTTGCTTATCCACAACAATTTCTTCCTCATTTGTCCCTTTTTTCAGTTGTCATCTTGTCTGATGACTCTCCCAGTGCTTGTTCTTCTAGCATAATTTGTTCTCCCAGATTCACTTCTTCATTGGTTGTGAACATTTCTGTTGGAACTTGTTGCTCACCGGTTTGTTCACGAGTAGTACATTGAACCGGTGGTTCCAATACTTTCTCATGTTCATCCTGTGGACCTGTTGTCTTCAAAGTACTGAAGTCACAAGTCTGCCAGAATTCAAGTCTCTTGATATACATCCTTTTCATATCCATTGATTATCTTGGCGAACCTGTTCTTTGTGTCGAAATTCATTGACACTTCCTCCATTAGAAGTTTGGTTGTTTCGTCACTAAGACCTGGTTTTACCCGTGTCAATGTTTCCTTTGCAATTCTATTGTTGGCTGCCAGACTGGTTCTCCATTTAACCATAATTCTTTGATTCAGTTTTGGAGGAAATTTAGCCTTATAATCTCTAGGACTTCTGTTGAAATTTAAGAAAGTTTCCAACAGGGCAACCTCTATTTTCTGTTTATCCTCTTCTACTAACACAATGAACCATTTGGCTGCATTGGACACTTCGCCATAATCCATAACTTCATCTACTATGTTGTCTATAGTTAAGGTTCTAGCCTTACCTTTTATTAGGGATGCAAGCAGAGTTGGTGGAGTCAGATTATCAGCTTTATCATCGGTTATGTCAACAATTACCGGTTCTTCTGCAGGTTTGCCCTTGACCGAAGTCTCAGCTCCCAGTATACCCTTTACATTCCTAGTATCTTTCACCGGTGGCTCTGTGGTTTTCTGGCATTCTTCTTCTGCTTGGTGTTGTCACTGAAGAAGATTTGTCCAAGTAGCAACACCTTCTTCATGCACCTTGTCCACATTTGTTTATCCGCTGGGGTAGACTAGTTTACTGATGCACATACATTAGACAGGAAATGTAAATAACAAGATATATTAGAGCACACCAAAGCTTTCATTAATCATTCAGATCTTAGTACATACATAACAGCCACAATGATCATCATGCTTGGAATGAGCAAGTACAATGTTTATATACAATCCGAAGAGGTGCCACCAAATGTTGTCACACTTGTTCCCAACCGTCGGCAATATAACTAACCGCCGTCGGCAACTAACACCCGACGGTAACACAAACTTTACGGCTAACATCATCCCCCCCCCCTAAAGAAAAGTTGTCTTCGGACGACAACAAAATGTCCGGGACAGAACAACAAAATAGGAATGATGAACTACCAAAACAAAACTAGGACTGAGAAGTAGAGTGGGGCAGAGGAAGTGTCCCTGATGAGGAAGCGTGCTGCTTCGCTGGAGGAACTGATGCAGTGGATGACCCCAACCGAGCCCGGAGCTGATACACCTGTGTAGTCCTTGTTTGTAAGTGTGCTTCGGCTACCATCTGTAAGTCCAAGGCGGACTTAATCATCATGGCAGCCTCCAAAAGTTCCTTCTCCTTGGCCTCATTCTTTGCCTGTGTTGCTGCCAACCATTGCACCCAAGCCACTGTCTCCCTAGCTAGCCTCTCTTCCAGAGCCACCAACTCCTGGGTACACTGGAGTAAGTCTCTCTCAACTGCCTCTAACTTGGTGCCTAACTCCTCCTGAGCTCTCTGTGCAGTCACCAATCCAGACTCAAGGTTCGACGAGACATACTCATATCGCCTCAATGCATAGTACCCATCCCTGAATGTCTGCTCCAGCTCTCTAACAAGAGATGCTGCCTCACTCTCAATGATTGGTGTAGGAACAACCCAGGCAGCCAACATCTTTGGAGTCTCTCCATCAGGCCATAACCCTTGCTCAAAACACTCAGCAAATGCTGCACCATAGCCTACTCGAGCAAAGGCTAGGAGACGCCTCAAATCCTGAACCACAGTCGCCACAGCCCGAGACTCTGCTATAGCCACCAACTGACGTCCTCGAGTGACCATGTCATCTAAATAGGTCTCCACGTCTTCTCCCTCCAACGGCCCAGGACCGGTAAGGGCTACTGGGCGAGCCAACTCAAACCCACAAGGTGCCTCCCTTGCCACCTCGCCCGCTGCCATAGCCCCATCCTCCTCAGAGAAAGAGGGAATATCGGTTGCCACCATGAAAAAACTATTGCTCGTGGTGGAGCAGGAACCAATTGAAACTGTCGGCTGATCCAAGAATGCATGGCTCCAACCTGCGCAAGGTCATGAGGTGGTGAGGAATCTTGCAAAAGTGCCGCATCCACTGTCACTACGGCATCCGATCCTACCACCTCCATCCGAACCTGACCTTCGTCAATGTCCTTGGTGCCTCACAGAACTCCCTCTGCCACTGGTATTGCTACCTCCATCGGAGGTTCAGGATCCCCCTCGGCTAAAATATTCGTAGCTTCTTCCTCGGATGGGAACTCAACCTCAGGAACTATAGGACTTGCCACCCGTGTGGAAGTCAAGTGGGCCGAGGTAGACAACACAGGCATGGTAAACTGGACTGTTGGGGCTGCCGCGGTGGATTGCACTGCCTCCATGCGAACAGTCTCCTCAATCATATCACTATCCTCCGCTCCCGAGTTTGTGTTGGAAGATTCTGGACTGGCTTCCCGGCCACTATCAATGTCGTCTAGGTCAGACTCTACCGCCGTTTGTCGATGTCTTTTCTGTCCATTGATTGCACCTCCAGTATCCAAATAGAGCCAATAAAATACGGGTGGGGCTCCTCGTGGGAGCTTTCCTTGTGGTGTGAGCTTCAACTCGTCCGTGGGAATCTGTCTGAGTGCGGCCTCCAGAAACAGTCCGATGGCATAATGGGGCATGTAAAAAGTTCAATGTTGTAACGTCATAAATTCCAACATTCTGTCCGCCAACATCGAGGCCCAATCATATACTACGCCATTCATTAATCCCTGCATGTACACAATCTGTGGCAAAGTGATATCAGAAGCGCAACTCGAGCCTGTCAACCTGCTCTTGATGACGTCGAGGATGCAACGCCAAGCACCCTCTGCTATGAACTCCTTCTTGAGGCCCCTTGCTTTGGTGGCTTTTATCACAGTGTCCAACTCGACTTGAGTGAGAGGACGACAGACACGTTTTATCCAGGTTTCTTTCCTCTGGGTTGGCATTTTCTACTTTGTGGTGTCCACCTTCCGCCCATTGCGTCCTGGAATGCCAAAGACGTGTGTGATGTCCTCGGCACCACATGAGACTGGAAGCTGGTGGTTCCGATATACAAACGTACTCTTTCTTGTCTGCCTATCGAAACTCTCAATCATTACCCTCAAGGTGTTCTCAAGGTTACGCACAGGGAACAAGGGCATTTGGATAGCCCAATGGACGCCAGCCTGCCGTAGAAATTTTTTCACTTCGTCGTCGTCTGGTGTTTCCTTCCAGCATTTCCTACATTCAAGTCCATTCAGCCCTTCAAATGCTACCGTCTGATAGGTGACGAATTATTTTTCCTCCTGCTACGCCGGCTTGAGCTTCTTCATGCTACTCCCAGTTGCCTGTTTGTGCCTTGCAACCTTCACTCCAGAAGGCAGTATGGTAGCCTTCTTGTTCATGGCTGTTTTTCCTAAACTCCCTACCTATAGTTGATTTTTCCAATTACTTCTCTTCCCGGCTAAATGCATCTTTAACCGTTTTTTCAATTCAAGAACTCGTTATTTGCTTGTAGCCTCTGCCCTACTAATTTCCCCTTTCTCCGCGCGGCTATGTATCTTTTGTGCGTGTCTTATAGTTTTATTTCTCCATGCTCTGCATTCTCCTAGCCGTGATCCTCTTTCTCCGTACGGTGGTACCTCCCTCACACGGTGTCTTTTCCCTTCACTCAACTGTATTCTTCCCTCTGTGCGGCTGTGCTATCCTAGCGCTGGCGCTACTATTGTTTTTCTTTCCTCTCGTGTTCCTCCGTTCGGTGGTGCCTTCTTCGGAGGATGTTGCTTCGTTTTCCTCCGCCTCCTGTTTGAACATCTGCGCGATTTGCCTTCCGCACGGTAATGTTTCCTGCTGTTCGCGATCTTCCCTTGCCTTCCAATGATATTTCCTTCCGCACGGTGATGTTTTATTTCCTGTTCATTTCCTCTCCATTCGTGTTTGTCTTCACCGCGCGACTTCCTTCTTTCTACTCCGTCTTCTGCCTGCACCTGGCTTTGTTATTTCCTTTTTTTTTTTTTTTTTGCACGAGGGTTTTATGTTTACGGTGGGCACCACCGTTTGGTTGCTCCACCGTTCGGTGGTTCCACTGTCGGGTGGTTCCACCGCCCGGACTAACTTTCCTTTTTAATTTTTTAAATTTTTAAATTTTTAAAATTTTTTAATTTTTTTTTATTATCTCCCCGGTTCTCGCTCAACGTTGCGTGGTGGCCCCGATCGTGGTATAACTTCAACTTCGACCCGTTGACAGCGTCGACTATGGGTTGCCCGTCTAAAGTGGACAACTTGATAGCTCCATTAGCATTGACTTCCCGAACTTGGTACGGGCCTAACCATTTGACCTTAAATTTGCCGGGTTTAATCTCGTTTTGGCCATTATACTTCAGTACGAGTTGCCCTGGAGAGAATCGAGTGCGTCGAAGGTGCTTATCGTGCCAATGCTTCCGACGTTGCTGGGCCACGTTTGTTGCCCACTGTGCCAACATCCGCCATTCATCGAGTTTGTTAAGGGCATACAAGCGTTCCCAGAGGCTCTCCATGTCACCGAGTTTGTTGTCGAGTGCTATTCGGAGGCTGGGCACCATAAATTCTGCCGAAACGACAGCCTCTTGTCCATACATCAACTGTAATAGAGTGTGTCCCGTGGTGACTTTGTATACCGTTCGGTAAGCCCATAGAACTGACGGAAGCCGCTCTTCCCAATCTTTGCCTTCTACACCGCATGACTTGTAGATTACTGACACAAGTATCTTGTTGGTGGCTTCGGCCTGTCCATTTGCCCTCGGGTAGTAGGGGCTTGAGAGTGAGTGAAAAATTTTAAACTCTGTGGTGAGCAATCGTATTACATGGTTAACAAAGTGCCCTCCTCTATCACTAGTGAGCTGAATAGGTATGCTATACCGTGTGATTATCTGTTCATAGATGAATTTCACCGTACTTACTGCAGAGTTGTCCGGGAGGGCTCTAGCTTTGACCCATTTGGTGAGGTATTTGGTTGCCACCACAATGTATCGACACCTGCGTCTCTTGCTTTCTTTTAGCGGTCCCAGGAAATCTAGTCCCCATCGCTCAAACAACTCCTGAGCGTTGGACGGGTTTAATGGCATAAAATCCCGCTTGAGTGGTTTCCCAGCTCTTTGACAGGTGTCGCAACTCGTCACCCACTCTCGTGCATCATTATACAACGTAGGCCACCATAGTCCTGCTAGTAAAACCTTCCGTGCTGTTGTGTGGGGTCCCATATGCCCTCCGGTGGGACCTTCATGGGCCTCCCTCAGAACCCCTTGTACTTCTTCCATCACGCATCTCCAAAGTATCTCATCGGGTCCCATTTTGTATAATAACCCGTTAATGAGTTGAAAGGTCTTACTTCTGAGTACCAGTTTCCTTCTCTCTCCCGGTGGCATTCCCTCCGGAAATTGTCCTCTGGACAAGAATTCTCCAATGCTTGCATACCCTGGAGGAAGAACAACAATACGAAAAAGATGAGCGTCAGGGAAGTCGTCATTCACTCTCTCCGGTGGCTCCCCAGATTTGATGCGCGATAGGTTATTTGCACATATGTGAGTTCTTCACGGTTGTACTATGATGTTAAAGGTGAACTCTTGCAACAAAAGCAACCATCTGCTTACTTGGGGCCTTGGATAAGTGGTTTGTTCACCAGGTACATTAAGGCCTGATGATCCACGAAAAAGGTGAATGGGGTAGCGAGTAATGCCGGAATTTTTGCACCGCATACACCATCCCCAACGCTTCTCTCTCCGTCGTGCTGTAGTTCTTCTCTACCTTTGAGAGGAGCCTGCTTGCGAAGTATATGGGGTGATCTAATCCGTGGTCACCCATCTGTGCCAGGGTGGCTCCAATCGCGAAATTGGATGCATCCACATGCACATGGAATTCTTTATCCCAGTCGGGGTATGCTAGGATAGGTGCGGCTACCAACCTTGCCATAAGGTCTTCAAAAGCTTCCCCTTGTTCTGTTCCCAAATTATAAGGTTCTCCTTTTCGAGTTAGTTGTTCCATCAAACGAGATACATGAGCAAACTGTTTGATAAATTTCCGGTAGTATCCTATATGTTCGAGGAATGATTTGAGTCCTGTAACATCCGTGGGTGGCTTCATCTCGAGAATCACTCTTATCTTGTCTTGGTCGGTTTTTAGGCCAGCCTTACACACAATGTGTCCAAGTAATTTCCCTTGTGGCACCATGAACCGGCATTTCTTGGGGTTGAGGGCCAGTTGTGCCTGTCGGCACCTTTCCATGCATTCCTGAAGGGCAACTACATGGGTATCTTCGGCACTAAAGATAGACCGATCGTCCAG
Source organism: Chamaecyparis obtusa (assembly GCA_027943335.1). NCBI lineage: Eukaryota > Viridiplantae > Streptophyta > Pinopsida > Cupressales > Cupressaceae > Chamaecyparis > Chamaecyparis obtusa. The sequence goes on along the minus strand of BSBK01006749.1, from coordinate 591,425 downwards.
AAAGGCTTTGAAGTTGCCTACGTACATCTTGTCAAATATATGCAGGATTATTCTTTGAAATGTAGTCGGGGCATTGTAGAGTCCGAACGGCATTCGGTTATAAGCATATACGCCATCCTCTACTATGAATGTTGTTTTCAACTTGTCTTCTTCGGCGATGGAGATTTGATTGTATCCTGAAAATCCGTCTATGAAGGAGTAGATTTCATGACCAGCGACCTCCTCCAAGATAGTGTCCCTGAAGGGAATTGGAAGGGGATCTTTGACTGTGACCGTGTTTAAGCACCGAAAGTCCACACATATTCTTATTTGGTTGGTGTCATTTTTCAGCGAGATCACGATCGGTGATACCCATTCGCTCATTTGCACCCGAAATATGATGCCTACCTCAAGCATCCTTTCGATCTCTTCATTGACAAGGGCTGCATAATTATTGTTCATTCTGTATGGACGTTTCTGTACGTTAGCACTCCTACCAATGGAATTCGGTGAACGCACAGTTCCGGCGGTACCCCCTTTAAATCTTTGTAGGTCCAGGCGAATACATCTTTGTACTCTGTGAATATTTTGAATGCGATAGTTTTCAAGACGGGGTTCCAGTCATCCCCTATAAAAATGTTCTTTGGGTTGGTCTCATCCCCCAAGTTCATGGTCTTCATTGACGGTTCTTCATACTTAATGGGTTTCTCTTTGTTGAAATGGTGTGAGGGGGTTTCCCTAATTTGAAGCTCCCCCTCTTTGTACTCCCCATATTGTGGCGGAAAGGTAGGCTTTTCTTCTTCGTCCTCTATCTACTCTTCCTCTTCGTCCTCTATCTGCAACATGTTACAGTGCCTTAACTCATAATCTTCCATCTGCCAATGGAAGAGCCCGTTTAGTAAATCCATGTCATTGTCGGAGTACCCTTCTATTTGTAGTACACCTTCCTTGTTCGGATCTTGTCTCCCTTCGTTGACCTCTTCTTCTGTGTCCGATCCCTACGAAGATGCCAGGTCTTCACTAACCAATTGACTTCTCAAATCGATTTTGAATTTCCGGCCATCCCTCTCTATCGAAATCACGTTCTTTTTCCAGTCGTTCTTAGCTTTTGCTTGCACCAGCCATCCTCTCCCTAGGAGAGCGTCGTAACCTTTCTTTTTCACTAGAATGACGATAAAGTCCATCATGAATGGTTGAGTGCCAATCATCACCCTTGGTGCCATTAGCGTACCTATGGGTTTGATCCCATGCCGGTCTACTCCTACTATTTGGAAGGTTGGTGGCCACAGTGTTGGTCGCCCGAGTTTCCTCCGTGTCTCTTCGGTTAGAGCGTTGACACCCGATCCTCCATCGATGATAGTGTCCATAAGTATTGTGCCCAAAATTCCCATCTCCACTACCGCAAGGTGCCTTCCCGTGTTGAGTGCCAACAACATGGGGTCCTCAATAGACTTTCCCTTCCGAAGGGAATTTGCTGTCTCCGTCACCTTCTTCGTCGCCTTCTGCACGTTAGGAGATGCTACCATGTTAAGCAGGGTCGTTCTTAATTGTGGCATGGCTGCAAGGAGGTCTCCCACTTGTATTGGGATTTCTGTCTGCATTATTTGCCTTAGTACTTTATGTTCCGCGTGACCTCCTTGGGAGGTTCCTGCAGCGTCGTGTGTTTCTTTCCATTTGGCCATCATTTCTCTCTCGATGTCTTCTCTGGCCTCCCGTACTCTTTTCTTTTCAGTCTCCGGGAGTGGGTAGGTGGCCTTTTTTGCTTGCTCTTGGGTGATTGCCAACACTCCCCCTTCATTGCCTTCAATATTCAGAAAGTTTATGATGGGCTTTGGGCATTTTGTATCATTGTGGTCTCCGGGCCCACACCATTTGCACAGGAATTGTGGCTTTTCTCCCTTTGGGCATTCCCTAGCAAAATGCCCCCATTGGTTGCACGTGTGACATTGAATCATTGGCCTTCCGCTTGCATCGTACTGGAGGCAGCTCCGTCCGCCGTCGGTGTTATTGTTGTCGTTTCCCCTTCCTCCCCAACGGTTATTCCTGTAGCCGCCAGAGGATGCTGTGTTCTATGTATTCCCGAAGGCTGTTGACGCTGAGGCTTCTTGTGTGAACATGACTTGTTGGCCCTGTGTCTTCATATTGAATGGACATTCCTTTGTGGAATGGCCCGCCATTTAACAAATATCGTAGAACATTTTCTTTGGGCATGCGCCCTTCGTGCGGCCTGTCTCCTTGCAGTCGGTAGACCACAAGTCTCCTTCGTTCCGACTGGTGCTTCCCTTCATATTTTTGAATTCTTTGAGCATCCTTTCCATATCCTTTTGCAGTGCGGTGACATTCTTCTTTGCTTCTCTGTCACTGCCACTATCGTCCCCTAAAGTGTCGTCGTCAGATGATGAAGAGGACTGGTTTTTCTTCTTCTTTGACGTCTTTTGTTCACTTTCGAGGTCCATCACCCGATTATATGTGTCAACGTATGAAGTGGGAGGAACTATCTTCATCTTCCTCAGGAGGTTTGATTTCAGTCCCTCAATGAACCATCTCTTCTTCAAGTCATTGGCTGGTTGACTCTCCATCTTTCCCACGAGTTCTTTCAGTCAGCGGCCGTAGGTCCGTATGGTCTCCTTTTTTCCTTGCTTGGTTCCATATATTTCAGAGACAATTTCATTGTCATCTCGTAGGAGCCTGAACTCCTTTTCGAATGCCTTTCTGAAAATGTCCCAGGTGGTCACTCCACTTTTGTCTAAGTCAGAGTACCAATTGATTGCTACCCCTCGGAGGGTTGCCGGAAACTGTCTCATCCATTCCGCTTGGTCAGCGACTCCCTTCGCCGACCAAATTGTCTCACATGTGCGGCAATGCCGAACTGGGTCTTCTTTTCCATCGCCATGGAATTTGGGCAACTTGTCTTTGTTAGCCGCCATATTCACCCTCATGGGTGGGACGGTAGTATGTATAGCCTGTTGTGTTGTCGGTTGAGTCGCCGGAAGTGTTTGCAGTATGACATGTTGTTGGGATGCTCCTCTCGTCGGTCGTCCGGAACTGTTTCCCCCGTTAACAGATGTTCCCAAGCTACTCCGAGTGGTGTGATCCGCGTGTCTTTCTATTACTTCGACACTTTCAGTGGCAACTGCACATTGCTCCCTGCGTTCGGCTTCCTCTTCTGCTTTCCTTCGGGCTTCTGTTCTTGGTGTTAAAGTTAAGGTCCCTAACAAGTTCGTTGTTTCCTCTAATAGGTCCTCGTCACTTCCACCGTCCTCCTGGTTAGGTTCCTCTAGATCGTTGCCTTCACTTACTCCCTCTGGTAGTCTATCAACACATCTCCTGAACCTCGCCCTTCGCTCGGCTTGTTTTTCGAGTATTGCTTTTCGAAGAATTTGTTCTCCCTTGGGTTCCTTCTTTAAATTCCTATTCTTATTCAACTGGTTGGGCATAAATGCCTTTTGTCACACCAATAATCAACACAAAATTTCAAAAAAAACAACAGGGCACTTTTATTTATTCATGTTTTATTACAATCTCTTCATGGAATGATCTTGTCAGTCTTATTTTTTACAGTGTCCTTCCTTCCGTCACCTTCAGACGTGACTATTACCGATGACGTTTCCCATCACGTTCCTCCTGAAGTCTTTTGTTTTCCCGTTCATGGTACTCTCGAAGGATTTCCTGCCTTCGTTCCTCCCGAGCGATTTCTTCCTGGCAGAGTCTCTGTGCAAGCGTTGCCTGTGCCAGAAGCCTGGGAAGTTGATGCAAAAGACAGTTAGCAGCCGGGCTCATGTTAAGTGCGTCCCACACAATGTCTTCTTGTACGGTGGCCCTCGTGGCCTCTCTCTGTACAAAAGTTTCAATGGCCGCGCTGAGTGGGACTCGGAAGTCAATCATCAGGTGGTCTTCCCCTTCAAAAAGTTCGCCATTCTCGTCTATTCGCCTATTATCATCAATCGGTATTCCCATTTATGGACAATACTCCATTTTCCTTCGTCTAGATCCAAAAGGCAATGACGCCAAATGTTTACCCGCTGGCGTAGACTAGTTTACTGACGCACAGACATTACACAGGAAATGTAAATAACAAGATATATCAGAGAACACCAAAGCTTTCATTAATCATTCAGATCTTAGTACATACATAATAGCCACAATGATCATCATGCTTCGAATGAGCAAGTACAGTGTTTATATACAATCCGAAGAGGTGCCACCAAACGTCATCACACCCATTCCCAACCGTCGGAATTATAACTAACCTCCGTCGGCAACTAACACCCGACGGTAACACAAACTTTACGGCTAACAACATCTCCAATAAGCACTTGACTTATCTTTTTTCGTATCAAGAAACTTTGCTTGTGCAGATCCGCTTGTTGGGTTGCATCGTCCAGAGTTAGATGATTTTGGACTTCTAGTAGAGCTTTTTTCCTTAGCTCTTTCTCCTTGTCAATTGAAGACTTCCATCTTCCTTCTATGATCTCCAGTAAATCATTTGGTATTATTGTGTGAAGCTCAGTTGGAGTGTAGTTGAACTTGTAGAGACAGTGAGCTACAACTTCTTCTATTTCTCTTTTGTCCTCTTCGTTTCTTAGACCTTATCTCCTTCCAATTGTCCCCAATCCACCTTGTTCCTTAACACCTTCAACAACTTCTTCAATAGTTGGCTTTCTTCCTTTCGGTGCATCCTCTTTCACCTGTTTTGCAGATTTCCTCTTTCGGTGAAGAGGAGTTGTATCTTCGGTGTCTGTTTCTTCCTGTTCTTCCCCTTGCTTGCTGGACACCTGTTGTGCTCTCTTCATTTGAACCTTGGGTTCTTTTGTTACTGATTTCTTCTTCTTCGGTGTGGGAGACCTCTTCACATATACCTTTTTAGGTTCTTTAACTGAAGACTTCTTCAGATTTTCCAGAATTTCTTCATAAGTCCCAAACCGGTATGAAAAAAGATCTAGATCACTGTCTTACAATGCTTCTGCATAAGCATTGGCTACTTTGGTAGAGACTTAATAATCGAGCTCCGGTGCGTACTCAGTCCTTGGCTTCATAGCCTGAATTATACAGTGATCAGTGGTGACAAGAAAACACACCTCATCCTTGTATAAATCAACAATAGTTGAGGGAATTCTTTCCCTGGCATGCATTCTCAGCAGGAAGGCCTCAAAGTAATCGGTCATTACTTTAGTAAACTGATTTCCTAGTTTGTCTGCCATTTTTCCTATTTGAATCATAACCAGTTTATCTGCGAACCAAGTTACTTTTCCTATGCCTAGAAAGAAATTTTGATAATAAAAGAACAAACATACTAGTAGAGTTCCATATTTCAGAAACTTTTTCTTCACAAGACCTAGCTTTTTCAGATTTTCAAAAATTTGCCCTCTCAGCATGGCGCAAATATCATACTGTGCATTGTTGAGCATGATCCGGTGTGCGACATGTATAGCTCTACCTGGTACACTGTTGAGGTTGCTCGACTGATAGATTTTGTACCCTATCACCGCAGATGCAAACCGAACGCCTTCGTCCTCTATGTCGTTGACAGTCATCAACCGACTGTCGGACTTCGACTTTGTTAACCTTGCGACTACAACATTCACGATGGTTCTAAGGGTAAGAGCTTGTCCTTTGTTGCTGTAACCAGTAACCCTTCGTAGATCCTCCTTAGTGATCGTTGTGACTGCTCCTTTTGCTAACCACATCCCTGGTTCATGCACCCGACTTAGAACCAATCTTATCCTATCTGATCGAAACACGGTTGGATATCTGACCCCATTGATCAATCCTGAAGTTACAAGCTTTGCATACTTATCCTTAAGCTTTCTATCTTGGTAGAATGAGAGATACTCGCTTTGGATGAAGGTTTCACCCAATTCTTCTTGCTTAGCATGAATAAAAGTAGTAACATCTTCAGTCAACAAAACTCCATTAGGCATCGATGATAGCGCACTTGTCATGTCGTTTTCTCTGTTCTGCATTGGCATGAGGTCGTAAACAGGTTTGTCGAATTGGTTCCCTTGAATTAGATTGACGACAGAAGATGATGATGCCATCATATCTTGACCGGTTTACCCTTTAACAAGGTGACTTGTAACAGGGTCAAGATCCTAACAGTTCTTCTACCAAATCCCTTTCCCGGGTAGCACTCTTACAAGTGCTTTGTAAGCCTTTAACAGGGCATCTTTATTACTACAGTAGTAAAGTTGTGGGTTCTGTCCCACCGTGGTTTTCTCCTTCTAACCGAGGGTTTCCACGTATATATGATGTGTTGACCTATGTATTTCTATTTCTATTTATGAGTGATTGATTATATTCTTTTAATTCTGCAAGAATAAATTTATAAGGATAAATTAGAATAGAAATTGTATTTACTGATTCACCCCCCCTCTCTGTAACCAGTTAGGATTAACAATTGGTATCAGAGCCTTTTGGTTCTCAGAGATATAAAGCTTAACCGCTTGAGTAAAAGATTATGGAGGGATACATGTATCAGAAACAGCTTGAGGAAGCGAATGGCATAATTGCCTCTCTTGAGAATAGACTGAGGAGGTCCCTTGCAAAAAGAAAGCAGCTGGCTCTGCAACTGAGTGAGAGCAATGAAACAATTGAGGAACTCTCTGGGCAAAGTGGATCTAATGAAGCAGAGGAGGCAGTCTCTGAGCTTATGGAGATAAATCAGAGTCTAACCGATCAGATCTCAAATCTGAAAAGGAAGCAGGAAAATAATGCTCTAAGAATGACTGAAATCATTGAGGAAAAGAGGAAAGTTGAAGATGAAAGGAACAGTGTCGTGAATTCACTGGCAGCCTCTGAGAGAGCAAGAAATCTGGCAGAAGATGCAGTAAGGGAAAGTGATCTTGTTCTACAACTTCAAGAAGACATGCAGATAATTACACAAGAGAATGCAAACATGCAAAATAATTGGCATGATAAAGATGATGCATGCAAAAGGCTGGCTATTGAATTGTATCAACTAAAGGAACAAATGAAAGTTCTTGAAGAAATAAATGAGACAGTTAGAAGATACAATGAGAGCTCAAAAAAGCTTGATGAGCAACTGAGGGCTCAAAGAAAGCACAAGGATCCCACAAGATTTGGGTTCACCGGTCAAAGCAGCAAGGAAACCGGTGAGTCATCTGGAGTCAAGAAAGGCAAGATGGAAAAGAAGAAGAAATCAATGGAAGACAAAGGTAAGAAGACCTTCAAAATCTCTTGCCATCATTGTGGTAAACCGGGTCATAAAACAAATGACTGCAGAAATGTGTCGGTAAAACCAATTACTTCTAACAATTACTGCAGAAACTGTTACAAGTATGGCCACAAGACTTTTGAATGCAAGTTTCGTCCCAACAGTGTGTCTAGTGGAAGCAGGGGAAGCTTCAAAGGTTACTGCTATGCATGCAACAAGTTTGGACACAAGGCTGATGAATGCAGATCTAAAACTATGGCATTCAGATCCCCACCAAGACCAATATTCCCTAAGAGGAATGTAAACCGGAGCACAACTAACTGTGCTAACTGTGGCATACATGGTCATAATAACTCCTGATGTCATTCACCTAAGAATAGAAGGGTAAATCCATGGAGAGAAACCCGGATGACTTGTTACAACTGTAACAAGATCGGGCATCTGGCCAAGGAATGCAGGAACCGTACAATGAACAAAAGAAGAGGATCGGTCAAACCGGTGAATAAGACCCTGTCTCCCAACCAAAAGGGCCACAAGGGAAAAGAGACTAAGAAAGAAGTCAAGAAGATTTGGTTCAAAAAGGAGTCAAAGAGCTCTGCTGAGGAGAAGACAGAAGGAAGATCATCATCTGTTGATGGTGATATCTCTTCAGCAAACTAAGCCTGAGGGCTTAGAGGGAACCGGTAGTTCGCCTACTATTCTCGGTAGAACTGGTGAGCAATGAACTCACATAGTCAAAAAGTGAAACCGAAAGAAGTCACCGGTCTATCATGTGAACCAGACAGGTAAGTGCTGACATTTCAATCGAGGTTTGATCAACAGGTAAAAATATGAAAACCGGTTGTCGAAGAAAAGATTAGGTAAGGTAATTAATGCTATAGCTGTTAACAATAGTTACCATTTGGTAATTACCGTTATACCCTAAATCTATATAAGGGAAGGATGATTACTCATTTCACTTTACTTTTCGAATTGTGATTTTTGTTTATGATTAAGTAATCTTCTCTTGCTTTGATTTACGGTCTTTGCTAAGTAATATTTGTAAAGTTACCCGGTGAAGGGATTTATACAAGAACTTGTTAGGGTTCATCCTGATTGAGGGATTTGAATCTGCTCTTACAATTCAAAGCAATGATCTATTATGACACCTTTTGTCTGATCAAATCATATATGTTACCCTTTTTCTCTGCTTGGCTGTTGAACCCTTCTTTGTCTTTCACTTCTTGTGACTGTAGCTCCTATCAAAAGATATCTCTCTCCTGCTCTGAATATTCAACAACACTTCTTGTGTTTACTACGACTTGTATTTATAAGACATTATTCTTATTAAAAATACTACTCACAATTCCGCCAAGCTGTAAACTCACCCATAAATCATGCATGCAAAAAAGGCTTGCAAAATGATCTTGAGTTTACCTTGAAACACCCGTAGATGAAATAAAGCTAACTTTAGTTTCAACTGTGAATGCTCCGTATAATCCGCTTTTTAATTGAGACAGCTCTGCATAATCTGGTTTGAATTATCATGCACTCAGCCAGTATTAAACTTATACCTGACTGGTCATACTTTCCCTGTATGTCGCATAAGACCAGTTGAAAACACTCTGTTTGGTCTACCGGTGCATACTAAAGAGTACCGGTGCTTGATTAGTCTATCGGTGCTCCGGTGGAATTAACTTAACCAATGACAACTTAAATATGTCAACAACATATAGGGTACCCTACGGTACTACGACATAATGGTTCCACTTTGCTCCTCCACGTCCAATTTCGTACGGTGTAGTGGCGTGTGCTTTTCCTTTAGCTTGTCGTACAACAGTTAGTATGTAGAGCAGATGAGCCGTACATACAGTCTTCTCCCCTCGCGACTTCCTTCCGTACAATGTTGTTCCTCCTTTCGTACGGTGTTTTCACTCTTGCACGTGTCTGCCATACGGTGTTTATTTCACTTGTGCTTTTTCTTTTGTTCCACGCGTGACATACAAACTTTATGTGTCGTACTGTCAAACATTGTACGGTGGGTCTTAGTTTAGTGTTGGCTTTCGGGTCGTACGATTGTACGACCGTATGGTGTCTCTTTTTATTTTTTTAATTAGAAATTCCAGATACCTGATGACGACCGAGCCTCTGGGTGGAGTTCGTTTCTTGCCCTCGTTCGTGATATAATTTTAGTTTTGACCCGTTGACTGTGTCGAGTATCTCCTCTCCAGCCAGCGTCCACAACTTGATTGCACTGTTGTCCCCGACTTCGCGAACCTTGTAGGGTCCTAGCCATTTAACTTTGAATTTACTCGGCTTAATCTCATTCCGGCCATTATACTTAAGGACCAACTGTCCTGGTGTAAACTGTGTCCGCTTCAGATGCTTGTCATGCCAGACCTTCCTTCTTCCTTGGACTATCTCCGTCGCCCATTGTGCCAGTAATCGTTTCTTGTCCAGTTTATTGAGGTTATACAATCGTTCCTTCAAGCTTTCCATGTCCCCTAATCTGTTCTCAACGGCTATCCTCAAACTTGGTACCATAAATTCAACAAGCATGGCAGCCTCTTGTCCATACATCAGTTGAAATGGGGTGTGTCCAGTAGTGACTTTATATGTCGTACGGTATGCCCACAACACCGAGGAGAGTCATTCTTCCCAATCTTCCCCTTCGACCCCACAAGATTTGTAGATGACTGATACCAACACCTTGTTAGTTGCTTCCGCTTGACCATTCGTTCGTGGGTAGTAGGGACTTGAAAATTAATGAAATATTTTAAACTCCGTCGTAAGTAGCCTTATTATGTGGTTGACGAAGTGTCCTCCTCGGTCGCTTGTAAGCTGGATGGGTATACCATACCTAGTGATTATTCATTCATAAATGAACCGTGCGGTACTTACGGCTGAATTGTCTCGTAGGGCCTGTGCTTCAGCCCACTTCGTCAAGTATTCCATGGCTACGACGATATACCTACATCTTCGTGCCTTGCTTTCCTTAAGGGGTCCCACGAAATCAAGTCCCCACCGCTGAAATAATTCTTGTGCCTGCGAGGGGTTGAGTGGCATGAAGTCCCTCTTCAATGGTTTTCCTGCCCTCTAGCACGTATTGTAACGTGTCACCCATTCCCGTGCATGATTGCACAAGGTCGACCACCATAGTCCTGCTAGCAATACCTTCCAAGAAGTTGTATCTAGACCCATGTGTCCTCCCGTAGGACCCTCGTGGGCTTCTCGGAGTACTCTTGGAACTTCTTCCATCACACACCGGCGAAGGATCTAGTCGGGTGCCATCTTATACAAAAGCCCATTGATTAGTTGAAATGTTTTTCTTTTTAAAACTATCTTCTGTGGTTTGCCAAGTTGCATTGTCGGGGCAAATTGGCCTGTAGATAAGTACTCCCCAATACTTGTATACCAGGGAGGTAAAACTGCTATTCTGAACAGGTAGGCATCTGGAAAATCATCATCCACCCGCTTGGGTGGTTCCCCCGATTTAATTCGTGATAAATGATTCGTGCTTAAATGGCTCTTCCCAGGTTTAACTATGATTTTAAAAGTGAACTCTTGTAACAACAATACCACTGACTCACCTGACCTTGGATTATGGGTTTGTTTACCAGATACATCAGAGCCTGGTGGTCTATGTAGAAAGTGAACGGGGTCGCCAATAGGTAGTGCCGGAACTTTTGCACCGCATAGACCATTCCCAGCGCTTCTCTTTCGGTGGTGTTGTAATTCTTCTTTGCCTTTGAGAGAAGTCTACTTGTAAAGTATACTGGGTGATCCAACCCGTGATCCCCCGTTTGTGCCAGTGTCGCCCCAATAGCAAAGTTTGAAGTGTCCACATGGACATGAAGTTCCTTATCTCAATTGGGATATCTCAAAATGGGTGTTGCTGCCAACCTTGCCTTCAGTCCTTCAAAGGCCTTGCCTTGTTCCGTATTCCATACGTAGGGTTTTGTCTTCCGAGTCAATTTGTCCATTGGGTAGGACACATGGGCATACCGTTTGATGAACCTCCGATAGTACCCAATATGTTCAAGAAATGTTTTTATGCCATTGACGTTCGTGGGAGGTTCCATTTCTAAGATCACCCTCACCTTGTCAGGGTCTGTTTGAAGTCCTGCTCGGCACACAATGTGTTCGATTAGTTTTCCCTGCAGTACCATGAAGCGGCACTTCTTCGGATTCAACGCCAGTCGTGCCCTTCTGCATCTTTCCATGCACTCCCGAAGGACTCTTATGTGGTTGTTCTTGGCGCTATAGATGGACCAATCATCAAGGAAGGCTTTAAAATTTCCCACAGACATTTGGTCAAAAATATGGAGAATTATTCTTTGAAAGGTAGTCGGGCCGTTGCACAGCCCAAAGGGCATCCTGTTATAGGGATATACCCCATGTTCCATCACGAAGGTCGTCTTCAGCTTGTCTTCCTCCGCAATGGATATATGGTTATATCGGGAAAATCCATCCATAAATGAATAAGTTTTGTGCCCAGCTACTTCCTCCTAGATACTGTCTGTGAATGGTATAGGAAATGGGTCCTTGATGGTTATCGCGTTCAAACATCGGAAATCAACACATCCTAATTTGGTTGGCTTCTTTCTTCAAGGAGATGACTATGGGAGATACCCATTCACTCGTTTGTACTTTGAATATAATTTCCGCCTCCAGCATTTGTTGGATTTCCTCATTTACCTGTGCAGCATAATTTTTGTTCATTCGGTAAGGACGCTTCTGTACGGGTACCGCTCCATCTACCAACTTTATTCTGTGGACACACAACTTTGGAGGTACCCCCTTTTAGTCCTTGTAGGTCCACGCAAAGTCATCTTTCTATTCCATAAAGATCTTGAAGGCTGCTGCTTTAAGTACGGGATTCCAATCATCTCGAATGAAGATGTTCTTCGGATTGGCCTCTGATATCACTAAACCGGTTATTGAGAGGGGGGGTGAATCAGTAACAACTTCGTTTGTGAGTGTAATTGCAAACTTATTTAATTATCCTTACTGATAAGCGTAATAAAGCAAACACTTACAAGCATGAAGGAATCACACAGATCAACACAAGCATTTATACGTGGAAACCATCGGTTAGAAGGAAAAAACCACGGTGAGACAGAGCTCACAACTTCACTACTGAAGAATGAAGGCGACTTGTTAGGAGCTTACAAAACACTGGTTAAGGTGCTACCTGGTTAAGGGATTTACAAAAGATCTGTTAAGATCTGAACCCTGTTAGAAGCTGCATGGTTACAGGACTTTGAACATCAAAAAGATGTTACCTTGTTAGGGGATTTTTACAACGTACCGATTAGGTCCACCCTAATGAAGGGATTTCAATTTGCTTTAACTACTTATAAAAGCAATGATCTTTTATGACACTGAATGTTTGATTAGATCATACCTCTTTCCCGGTTTGCCTAGCTGTTGATCTCTGCTACCTCTGTGTCTGTAGCTCTTCTCTCAGAAGATGTCTCTCCTCTGCTCTATGCAATCACCAATAATCAGCAACTTTCTTGCGTCCTATGACCTACATTTATACAAGAGTGAACCTCTTGACTCATAGAACCGCTAGGCTGTAAACTTAACCATAAATCATGCAACACATAAAAGCTATGCAATCTGATCTGGAGTTTACCTTGAGATTATCCGTAGAAATAAAGCTAACTCCACTTTTGAGCGGTGGATGTCCCGTATAATCAGGCTTTTAACTCAAACTGATCCATAAATTCCAGATCGGATCTTTCTTGTAGTTAGACTAGTATACCCTTTATACCTGGTTCATTCTTGTATGCAACATAAGACCAGTACTGTGTACTTGGTTCGGTCTACCAGTGTATCTATTGATATAGTCAACCGGTGCATACACTCTATTCTCAGTCTACCAGTGGTGTCTAGAGTAATGTAAGTGACCGGTGACCCTTTACCGGTGTGAATGGTGTTTGTGAAATACACTAATGACAACTCATATTGCTAACAACCTCATCCCCTAGGTTCACAACTTTTAATCACGACTCCTCATATTTGATTGGCTTGTCTTTGTCAAACTTGTGTGCCGGATTCTCCGTCACCCAGGCGTCCCCCTCCTAGTACTCAGTATATTCTGGCGGGAATGTTTGTTTTTTGTCCCCTTCACCTACCTGAAGCATATTGCATGAAAATACCTCATAATCCTCCGTCTGCCAGTGAAAGAGTCCATTGAGGGACTCGAGATCGTTGTTGTCGGAGTCCTTATTGGGTTCCATTCTTTGTCTTGCCTCGTCTTCTTCCTCTCCTTCAAACTTCAAGGATGATGCCAGGTCCTCACTAACCCGCTGTGTCTTCAGATCCATGGTGAATCTTCGGCCACTGTTTTCTATAGAAAGAGAATTTCTCTTCTAGTCGTGCTTGACTTTAGCCTCCACTAGCCATCATCTCCCAAGAATGGCGTTGTACCCTTTTCTTTCCAAAGGAATCACTATGAAATCAAGCACGAATGGTTGGGTACCGACCATTTCTTGTTGTGCCATCAACCTGTCGATAAGTTTAATCCCGTGCTGATCTGCTCCGAGGAGTTGAAAGGTCGGCGGCCATAATGTAGGTTTCCCCTGTCTTTTCCAAGTTTCTTCTGGTAACACGTTGACCCCGGACCCTCCGTCGACTATGGTGTCTGTCAAAACTACTCCCAGGATCCCCATCTCTGCTACAGCTGGATGCCTTCCCATGTTGAGTGCCAGCACAATTGGGTCCTATGACGATCCAAGAGGGTCTTCCTTCCTGAGGGAGTTCTCTCTGCTTGGTTCCCTTGTTTTCGGCTCCTTGGTCACCTTGTATTTAAAAGAGTCACCCTCAGGTGGGGCATGGCCACAAGGAGGTCTTCGAATTTCATCAAGATTTTCGTGTGCAACATTTGTCGGATTATGCTTTGTTCCAGATTGCTTTCGGAGGAGGTACTAGCCTTCCCATTCATCTCCCTCCTTTCGTTAGTTAATTCATTTTCTATGGCGGCCTTAGCTTCTTGTAGCCGCTTCTTCTCTGTCTCAGGGTTGGGGTATGGTTTCTTCTTTGCTTGTTCGCGGATTAGCATCAATATTTCCTCTTCTGCTATGCTTAGGAAGTTCACTCCCGGCGTAGGACATTTAGTCGGTCGTGGTCTCCCGGACCACACCATCGGTAGAGGAATTATGGTCTTTGGACATTCTCTCGCGAAATTTCCCCACTGATTGCATGTGTGACATTGTATCATGGGTCGGCCGGAGGTATCATACTGAAGGCGACTTCGGCCTCCTCCACTATTATTGTTATTATTGTTGTTTCCATTACCCCTGCCCCCTTGCCTGTTGTTCCTAAAGCCGATAGATGATGTCGTGTTGTTATTTTGGTTGTTTGTACCCGTCGCTGCTGAGGCGGATGCCTCCTAGGTAAGTAACACCTGGTGGCTTCGGGATTTCATGTTGTACAAGCATTCGCTTGTGGAATGACCCACGATTTGGCAAATGTTGCAAAACTGTTCTTCGGACATGCTCCCTTGGTGTGACCCTCCTTACAGTCGGTACACCACAAGTCCGCTTCGTCAGTCTTGCTTGTGCTAGCCTTCATAGTGGTTTGGAATTCTTTCATCATCCTCATCATATCCTTTTGAAGGGCTTGTACCTTTTTATTTGCTTCATCGTCACTGCTTCCTTCAAAGGAGTCGTCATCATCAGATAATCTGGCCTTCTTCTTCTTGGATGTCTTGTTCTCACTTTCCAAGACCATGGCTTTGTTGTAGGCATCATTGTAGGATGTTGGCAGAACCACCTTCATCTTCCTTCAAAGGGTAGGCTTCAACCCTTCGTTAAACTACCGTTTCTTAAGTCCGTCAGCCAGTTGGCTTTCCATTTTCCCAACCAATTCCTTTGGCCTTCGTCCATACCCTCGCACGATTTCCTCTTTCCCTTGCTTTGTGGTGTAAATCTCAACCACTATCTCATTATCATCCCTTAGTAATCTGAATTCCGTCTAGAATTCCTTCTTTAGATCTAACCATGTAGCAATCTTTGTTTTGTCCATGTCTGAGAACCAGTCTATCGCCACTCCTCACAACGTTGCTTGGAACTGCTTTACCCATTCGTCAACGTCGGTTACCCTGTTGGCCGCCCAAATTGTTTCACAGGTCCTGCATTGCCGAGTTGGGTCTTCCTTCCCATCACCCGTGAACTTGGGCAACTTCGTCCTTTGTGCCATGTTCACCTTTGCTGGCGGTGTCGGTAGCACACTTTGTGTCGTGGCTTGTGTTGCTGGCTGTGTCACTGGTTGTACTGCAGGTTGTAATGGTACTGCCAAGTTTGGTGTCTTGGAAGTGTTTGGTACCTCGCCACTTGATGTCTCTGAAAATCTGGAAGTGTCAAAGCCTGGTGGGCTATTGTGATCCCCGTGCCCCTCTATCACACTGATAGTCTCGGCGGCAGCAGTCTCCTTAGCATTCCTACATGCGGCTTCTTCTCTCCTTCCTTCGGGCTTCTTTTGTTTGTGGGGTCAAGGTTAGGCTTCCCAACAAGCTTCTTGTTTCTTCTAACAACTCTTCGTCGCACCCGCCGTTGTGGTGGCTAGATTCCCCCACACCCACGCCTTCACTTCCTCCCTTTGGTAGTCCCTCGGTGCATCGTCGGAATCTTTCCCTTTGCTCGACTTGCTGTTGTGCGAGTATAGCTTTTCTAGCGGCTTCCTCCCATTCAAGTTCCTTCTATAAATTTCTATTTTTACTCAATTGATTGGGCATAAATTCTCTTCTCATGTTTCCACAGGGCAATAATCAGTGCATCATTTTAAAAAAATACTTTTATTTATTCATGTCATTTCATTACAACACTTTTCAATCAATTGAATGATTTCCTCATTTCAATTGTTTCGTGTCCTTTCTTTCTTCAGTCTATCTCAGATTTTAGAATTCCCGAGAGGTGCCATCGCATTCCTCCTGGCAACGGAGGTTCGCACGTTCCGTAGTATGCACGGAGAACTTCTTGTCGGTGTTCTTCACAAGCAATCTCTTCTAGGCGGGTTTGTTGTGCCAATGACACTTGTGCAAGCAACCAAGGGAGGTGGCTCATCAACCGATTTACTGCGGGGCTTACTCCCAGTGCACTCCACGCAGCAGTTGTTGAAACTTCAGCCTTCGTGGCCTCCCGTTTGACATAGGTTTCGATGGCCGCCTAAAGCAGGATTGAGAATTCTATCGTTGCGGCGTCTTCTCCTTTGTGGAGCTCCGTACGTGCGTCGCTGGCCTCTAGGTTAATCTCACCAACTTGTACGCCCATAGTGCCCATACGCCGTTCAGTCCTTCTCTTTCTCGAGTATGTCTAGGCAACAGCGCCAAATGTTTACCCTCGTGGGGTAACAAAGACTAATTTCATTCAGAAAGTAAAGTACTCAACAGGAAATGTAACGGGAACATAACAACATTAGATTCATATCATAATCATCCAGTACAAGTATATATCTGCATCACTATATCCGTGTCTTCCTCGAAGAGGAGAATACGTACATATAATGTCAGAGGTGATGCGAGGCGAACCATTGCATCTATGTAACTCCCTTGGACGGGGGCTAACCATGTAACTACCCATTTTCCCGACAACATATACAATATTTACTCGATAATATAATTTTGGAAAGGGATTATGTTTGGAGATACACTACAATAATATACCAATTATTATTCTTGTTGAGTATAACACTGTTTAGTTTTGAGGATTGTTGCATAGTGATGGTAAGTGCACAAAAACCGTCACAACTAGTTGTCAAAGCCAAAAGGAAAAACATCACCAATGCATGTTTGAAGATAAATGTCCCTTCACACTCATTACCATTTGGTGTTTGTAACTTGTGTACAATAAAATTCATCTTTTGGTCTACTCCACAAGTTTAAATATAATGGTTTAATCTTATCAATTAATTTGATCATTATCAAAAAGTGGCCCATGTGTTACCTCTTGTGGGCCTAGCTACTCATTACACTAGAGAATAAAACTAAGCCCCATGATTAATAAAAAGGGACATGGGTAATTGCAATTAAAAATTCCATCAATAGGCCATTGCAAACATGAGTATAGTGCAAAAGCACATGGCATATGTAAAGTAGAAAATTCCAATTTGCAAGACATGCCCACCTTTATAAACTTCCACTTCATAAGTGTATAGGAAGAGCACATGGATGGCAGCGCATGAAGTGAGTATAGTGGAAATTTCCACTTTGTAGGCTCCACCCGCTTTTGCACCTCTCGTGATATTTTCCTTTTGAATTCTTAGCGCACATTTCCTAAGTGCATGAAAACATCATTCTGGAAATTTCAAGTTTCTTTTCTACCCCCGCATTTGAAAAAAAAATGAGACAATGGTAATTGCCTTATTATTATTGAGTAATGATCAACCTTATATAGGCATTTACATTGCTAAAGTTTCTTAAAAGAAACTGAGGAAAATTGGGAGGAAATAGAAATATTTTGTTCTAACTAGACTGAAAGAAATCTAAACTAATAAATTACATTATTGACCATTAACTATATAGAGATATTATTGTAACACCCTCCCTTAATG
Source organism: Chamaecyparis obtusa (assembly GCA_027943335.1). Taxonomy (NCBI): domain Eukaryota; kingdom Viridiplantae; phylum Streptophyta; class Pinopsida; order Cupressales; family Cupressaceae; genus Chamaecyparis; species Chamaecyparis obtusa. The sequence continues at coordinate 573,736 of BSBK01006749.1, read as the reverse complement.
GTCAATTTGTCAACTACACCAAGTTGCCCCCTGAATTTGACAAACTTATCCAGGCTTAGAGACTTGGTGAGAATATATGTAGTTGGATCCTCTGTCAAAACATACTGTAGCTGAACTGATCCATCTTCTATCAGCTTACAGATGTTTTGAAAATGAAGTTCAACATGCTTGGTACATTCATGGAAGACTGAATTTTTGGCCAGTTTGAGCACTCCTTGATTACCAGTGTACAAGGGAAAAGGTCTTGCTTGTGACAGTTGCATGTCAGAAAGCATCTTTCAAAGCCAAATTGCCTCACATGCTGCCTTAACAATTCCTCAATATTTTGCTTCAGTCGAGGAAGGAGCCATTCTTTCTTGCTTCTTGCTGGTCCATGTTACAACACCTATACCCAAATTGAATACACACCCAGAAGTGGATTTTCTGTCACCATTAAACCTGCCCAATCTAGGTTTGTATAACCAATCAGGTTTGGATCCTTACACCTGTTATACAAGATGCCAAAATCTGAAGTGTCTTTTGCATATCTTAGCACTCTCTTTGCTGCAACCCAATGATTAGCTCTGGGGGTTATCATGAAGCGAGAAATGTAGCTCATGTTAAAATCAAGATTAGGTCTAGTGGCAGTGAGATAGATAAGGCTGCCTACTAGTTGCCTGAATGTTGTTTCATTCACTACAGGTGAATTAGATAGTTCTCCATAGGTGTGGAGGTAGGTTTATAGTCCCGCATTCGAAACTTGTCAAGTAGACTTCTGACATACTTTGTCTATGAAATAAAAATACTATCACCAATCTGCCAAACTTCAACACCCAAACAATAATGGAGAAGCCTCAAATCTATCATGTCAAAAGCCTGGCACAAATTCTGTTTGATTGTTGTAATCAAATGTGTTGAATTGCTAGTAATGATCAAGCCATCAACATAGAAAACAAGAAAAAGAATATTATCACCAGAGTGTTTGACATACAGATTAGTGTGAGAAGGGCTGTGCTTAAAACCATGATCAACCAAGTACTGATCAATCTTGATGTACCATGCCCGAGGACCCTGTTTCAATCTAAGAGTGCTTTCACGAGTCAAGAGGTTGCGTCTTATAGACTTCTTGCAATTAAGGAAGGCACTCTTGACATCCATTTGATGGAGTTTCGAGCCAAACTGAGCTGCAATAGTGAGAAGAAGACGAATTGTACTCATCTTGGTAGTACGAGCAAAAGCCTCATATACCCTCCCACTCTGTGAATCCCCAAGCTTCCACTCTAGCCTTTTATTTATCCAAAGTACCATCTGCAAGATATTTGACCTTGTAAACCCATTTGCAGTTGATAGGTTGTATTTATCCAAAGTACCATCAACAAGATATTTGACCTTGTAAACCCATTGTAGTTGATAGATTTCTTCCTAGGAGGAAGATCAAAAAAGACCCAAGTGTTTTTCTGCAGAAGACTATGGTTTTCTGCCTCTATAGCCTTTTCCCACTATGGAATGCCTTTAGCTTCTGAATGTATTTGAGGCTCATAGATGTTGTGGATGTTGGCCATAAGAACAAAATTGACTGTTTTGTTGCTGTCTCTTTTTGTAAAGTGGTTCGCCCTCAATAAGCTCATCATCATGAAGATCCCCTATAGTCTTGGCCCACCACTTAGGCCGGACGGTAGAAGTATCAACATCTGTAATAGGAGAAACATCTCCTGGGTAGACTGGAACAAATGCATCTAGATGTGAATCCTGAGGAAAATCAGGTGGTGTTGTATCATGATTGGTAGATTCCTCGTCTTAAAAGTCAGAATGATCTGAAGCCCTCCCATCAGGTGAACTAAAAGGAAGATGAACACCCACATCAGAAGCCTTTATAGGCTTATCCTCAGGACTGGTAGTAGAAAGAAATGGACTAGTAATCTCATCAAACACAACATCATGATTGAATATGAGACGATTTGTCTCTCAATCAGCTTGTATGCCTTGTGGTTGTTGTTGTAACCAGTAAACATAAGCTTTTGGCTCTTGGAATCCAGCTTGGCACGCTTGGCGTTTGGAATCCATACATGAGTTGTAGAACCAAAAACTTTCAAATGGCCCACCTTAGGCTTGCGCCTTGACCAGGCTTTTTCAGGAGACATCTTCTTAAACCCTGATTTGGAAGATAGATTGTAGTATAAACTGCTTCGGCCCAGTAATTCTTAGGAACATTTCTATGTTCCATCATAGAGCGAGCCATTTCAGTAATGGTGTGATTTCTACATTCAACGACACCATTCTACTAAGGGGTGTATGGTGAGTTGGCGCTTAATGTCGTGTAGCAAAAAAAGTGGAGAAGTCAGATGAACAAAACTCCCCCCCATTATTTGACCTCAAAGTAACAATCTAAGAGCTTGATTCTTTCTCAACTAAGGTCTGAAATGTACTAAACACATCTGATTTATTTTAAGAAAATGCACCCACATTTTTCTACCGAAATCATCAACAAATAATAAAAAGTACCTAGACCTAGTAATATGAGTGTTCATTGGTCCACATACATCAACATGGACCAATTGAAGTACCTTGGAGGCCAGCCAAGAATTGCCATTCGAGAATGGTGTTCAATGTTGTTTCCTAGCCCGACAAGCCCCGCAAACTCCATGATTTTGAGTTTGGATCTCAGCTATACCAATAACCAAACCCTCCCGAGATAACTGAGAGCAATAATGCACATTCAAGTGCCCCATAATGCAGATGCCAAAGTTTGCTAATGGACTCTTGGCTGCCATGGTGTGCTCTTGAGAATCACCAGAATCAACAAGTCAATAAAAACCATGATCCTCAAGTCCCATAGCGACTGTAGTGTGAGTCTCCCTATCAACAATGTTGCAGGTGTGCGGACTGAAAACAATATCCAACTGGGGAGAATGTCTCATGATTTGGCTGACTGAGAGAAGATTAAGTTCCATGTCTGTAACAAAGTATACGTTGAGAAATATTAAGTTTCTCCCTCCAGAGTGAATCTACACATTGCCCTTACCGAAAACAATAGATTGCTCTCCTCCAAGGATCACTAGATTAGAGAATGGTTCGGATTTTGTGAACGAATCCTGACGATGAGTAAAATGTTGAGAAGCCTCTGAATCTATATACCAAGCAGAAGATTTCACTGGATTTGGCCATACGGGCATAGAAAGTAGATTCTTTCTAATCAGATTGCTCTGCAACTGTTGCTTTGGGTTGAGACCCTCCTTGCTTATTTGGCGCAGAAGCCAACCGAAGCTAACAATCGACCTTCATGTGACTATACTTGGGGCAATAGTTACATTGAACGTTCTTTTTCTTCTTACTATCCTAAGAAAAACTTAAGTCCTTGTGCTGACCTTTTTGTTTTTCCTTAGCATAAGACTTAGGAGACAACGCTTGTCCTATGGAGGATGAACTAGCACTGCTACCAAACTGTTGTTTCCATTGATCCTAGTGCAAAAGTTGGGTGCAAAGCTCAAAGAATTTCAGATCAACATTAGTTGAGGTAATGTTGAGTGTCTCGACAATGTGCTCATAAGACTTAGGTAGACTCTTCAAAGTGATGACTACCATGTCTCCCTCCATTTTTCGACTAATCGCCTCCAACTGATCACGAATATCCTTAATCTTTGTCAGATGCTAATGTAAGGACATTTTCTCATCCATCATGATGGAAAACTTGTTCTTAAGAAAGAATGCTCTGCTCTTGTCGGAGATTTCATGAAGGTCCTTCAAATAATCCCAAATTTCCTTAGCAGTTTTACTAGATGGCACCCAAGGGAGCTGATCATTTGTGACTAAGAGTTTGACGAGCATGATAGCTTCCCAGTTGCGCTCATCCCATTTGTTTTGATCTTTTCTAGCAGTGGTAGGAAGTGTAGTCATGTTTAGAACAACTGCATCAAGCCATTGATACTCAAAGATTGTCAACATGTGCTGCTTCCAAGTGTTATAATTTTTTCCATTGAATTTTAGACCGTTTTCAAGCATGATATTTGTTAATGATGCCATTCTGCATGCTTCCCAAGGCACAATAAACAAAGGCAAAATGCTGGCACAAATTTCGAAATAGAAATATTTATTGGTACAACTCTCAATGCAAAAAAGAAAAAAATACCTAGCCGCAGGTACAAAGACCTTGAAACCCTAGGTTGTGCTAGAAGAAAACCTAGAGAAAACATAGAACTCGGAAATTTTCTATAGCACTAATGAATGAAAGATTTTAATGACGTCCACGAGGCCAAGCAGCCTAAGGGACTAGAGGAACTCACACCCCTAAACAATTTCCATAATCCTTTCTAGCTCCGATCTTTTATGAAACTTCACCAGCAAACCTGCAGTTTGGTTGACCTTATCCTCTTCAAATAAACTATTCATGTTGTCCACTTTCAAGATGGCTTCATAATTAGCACGAATATCATCATAGGCAGTGCATTCCATGAGAAAGTGCCATTCTGTCTCAATTGCGCCCGTCCCACAAAACATGCAAGTTCTCTCCTCCCAAGCCTCTTTCAACCTCTTCCATTTGCCCGTCTCGCACCTGAGATGATGCGATCTTGTCCTCAATTGTGTCATAATGTAGAATGTTTGCAGGAAAGTTAGAATTTTCTAAGCTCGCACAGACTGTAGAAACCCTAGAGCACCAAACTTCAAATCGTAACACCATAAAACCCTGGCCGTAGGGAAGCAAAGCTGTCAGCAAAAAATCACAAATGAAGAATAATCACAAAGCGTTGATTGTCTATTCTTCTGAAAACCCTGGGTGTAGCAATGAGAAACTCCAGACATTGTCTTAGGTAGGAAATCGTGACTTGAACATGGTTGCGGGTTTTAAAAATCGTGTTTTACAGAGCCGTTGAACAAAAACGGTCGAAGACACTTTTGCATGCTCTGAAAATGCAAAGAAAGGAACAAAAAAGACTTTTGATTTGGACAAATGAGCATCCAAAAATGGATGTGAGTGTTGTAGTAAGAATTAGTCAAAAAATGACACGAAAAACCCTTCACAGAACCTTTTGAACACAAAAAATCATTGTTTTATGTTGTGCGAGCTACTAACAAAATTGTTGAACAAAAATACCCTCAATTTGGATTCAACCAACGATTCTTTCAATTGCAAATTATAGAGAGAATAAACGCCCAAAAAAAATTGTTTTCCAGAGAAGCTTGAAAATTTTCATTTGAAATTTTTTGAAAAAGGAATTTCATTTTCCCGTTCTGATTCCATGAAACAAAAATGAGACAATGGTAATTGCTTGATTATTATTGAGTAATGATAAACCTTATATAGGCAAATACATTGTTGAAGTTTCTAAAAAGAAACTGAGGAAAACTGAAAGCAGGAAATAGAAATACTCTATTCTAACTACACTGAAAGATCAACTAATAAATTACATTATTGACCATTGACTATATAGAGATATTATTCTAACAGCCTTTGCACTTTCACTTGTTTCTTCTATTATTTCATGCCTTAAGTTCATGGAGGGAGTCATTTTCAAAAATTCCATTTTGTATCTTCTTCCTGACTTTGCACTTTCTATTTCATGTTTTCTTCCTAGGTGTGTGGATTAGCATGGGAAGGAGACATCTTGGAAATTTTAATTTTTCACTTTTACCTCTTATTCCCGTCTTGATGGTCGAGGCACCATCTTTCATGGCTTCTTCAAGTTAATTTTTATCGAGGCATCCATTTTCACCTTTTGCACAAACTTACCTTGCCTAATTTAATTTTCATGTGACGACATTGATCAAAATACCCATTTCTAAGTGTCGAATTCGTTCGATACCTCCTATTCCCCGATTGAATTATCCAAGCCTGTTGGGATATATTGCATATATGTGCTGACATTGATGTCAAAATATTACATCAGTTTGGACAATGTTCTTGACTTACAGAGTAGAGTGTTGTGATCGGTTAGAGAGTTGTGTTTGAGTATCAGAAGTTGTGATGTTGAGGAGTGCCTGTACTTGATCTTGGTTGAATTACAGAGGATCGTTGTATGTTTGGAGTGAGTTACAGTTGATTCATTAGAGACAGTTTTTGGTGTTCTGGCAAAGATAGTGTTGCTCTTTTTCGATTAGTGTGGCTAGGTCTTGCAATATCTTTTGTTGCTAATCTAGTGGAGTGTTCAGGACATGGATGTGTGTCCTCATCTCGAGTGCTTCGTGATTTGGTTGCTAGCAGGCTATTTTTCTTGATTGAGAGGTTGTTGTTCAGTGTTCTTGGCGAATAGTTCAGAGATGTTCGTGGATTTTGAGTTAGAGATGGTTTTGTTGTGTTATTTCATGTTGCTTGCTTATGTTTCTAGATCGTGTCCTATTCGTGTTGTTGGATTGCATTGGGCTATGTGATCGGATTTGGTAAATTGGTATAAAATGTTGATATCTTCTATTGTTCTTGGCCGACTTGATGGGATACCGTGTTGCAAAGATTTGTGGCGTGATCTATGGATCGTGGCCTGTTCTAGGATATTCTTTTGGGTACTAGCTATGGCCCTGGTGACTTTTTTTGGATCGGCTCGTTAAGTGTTATGTAATTTATTTCTAATTAAGGCAATGCTGGCCGACCTTATGGAATAAGTTGATGAGTTGGGTATAAAGTTGTAATCATTTGTGAGTGCGAACAAAGAGGATAGGTGTGGCAGATTGTTGGATGTGTATAGTGTGCAAAAATGTTGTATCGGTGTTGTTGAGCAGAGGTATGAGTGGAATCTATTGATTGTTCAATTGTACTTCATTGGAACTGTTTTGGCATATCAGATGCTATCTGTCAATTCATAACTCGGTAGATTGTTGTCCACCTTGGGTTGTTGCCCTTGTTGTAATCTCAGGATTGTAGCCCTCTCTTGTTTTGAGTAGTGAGCTCTAGGTAGTGAGCTTGAATGCATGTGCATTCCTATTGTACCTTTAACATGGTTTCTTGTGCTAGTACAATATCTTGGGTTTGATTCCCATCGTGGTTTTTCCTCTAACAGGGTTTCCACGACAAAAATTTGGCGTTACATGTTATGGTGTTATTTGCTTGTGTTGTATTGCTTATCTTTCAGCTATATGTGTTGAAGTTTGTAAGTTGGTTAAAAGTTTAAGTTTAAGGACACAATTGATTTACCCTCCCTCTCTCAGTAGATTGTTGTCCACCTTGGGTTGTTGCCCTTGTTGTAATCTCAAGATTGTAGCCCTCTCTTGTTTTGAGCAGTGAGCTTGAATGCATGTGCATTCCTATTGTACCTTTAACATGGTTTCTTGTGCTAGTACAATATCTCGTGGGTTTGATTCCCACCGTGGTTTTTCCTCTAACAGGGTTTCCACAACAAAAATTTGGTGTTACATGTTATGGTGTTATTTGCTCGTGTTGTATTGCTTATCTTTCAGCTATATGTGTTGAAGTTTGTAAGTTGGTTAAAAGTTTAAGTTTTAGGACACAATTGATTTACCCTCCCTCTCTCAGTTGTTTGTGCTGCATTGTTGCTAACAATTGGTATCAAATCCTGGTCCTCTTTTGGGAGCTTGACTGCTTGAGGAGATTTGTGATGGCAGATTTTAAGGATAGTCCGAAGTTTGATGAAATCAACTATGGAGCTTGGAAAAGCAGAATGATTACACATTTGATATGCATGCGATTGGAATATTGGGAAGTGACTAAGAAAGACTAGTAGCCTCCTACAAATCTTGCTAATGCTACGCCTAATGAGAAGGAATTTAAATGCAAGATGAGAGCAAAGGAAGGCTTTTACAGTGCCTTATCAGATCTAGAGTATACTAACGTCATGGAGTTGACTACAACACTTGAGATCTAGTTAAAATTGAAAAGTCTACATGGAGATCTGTGTAAAGTGGGCGAAGCTACAAAGTCTGAAAGGAAAGCTTGAGAACCTAATGATAGGCAAAGATGAGAACATTGCTACTTTTGTAAGGAAGGTGACTAAACTGGTTGTTGGAATCAGATGCGTCGGTGGAGTGATGGATGAGGATGAAATTGTCTTGAAGATTCTGAGTTCCCTGCCTCCTACCTATGATACCAAGGTTGTTGCCATTGAAGAAATCAGAACTGTAACTACTGTGACGAGATACATTGGTCGATAAGTTATCTGCTTTTGAAATGGCTAAATTTGGTGATAGTTTACATAAGGTTGAGTCTGTATGTAAAGCTATTATTTCTAAGGAAAAGCAGAGATATGATTATGGTGAAAGTTCTTCAAATTCATCTAAGTCTGGATCTAGATATGCTAAGGAATTGGAAAATATTTAAGAGGAAAGAAAATTGGATGAGTTAGAAGCCTTGATTGCTAAGAGTCTCTAAAGGTGCAGGTAAGTATGAAGGAAAGTTACCTCTGAAATGTTTTCTTGCAACAAGATTGGTCATTTTGCCTTTAGATGTCCTGAGAGAGTGCCTAAGAAATATCAACCTAAATATCATAAGAAGTGTTTTGCTAGTGAAGGTGTGACTGATGAAGAATCTGAGAAGAGTGAAGATGAAGTTGTGTTTGTTGCTATTACGGACGAATTCCCTATTTTTGAGAATTAAGAAAAAACTCTTGCTGCACATGTTGAACATACAGATGAATGGGTAATAGACAATGGATGTTCACATCACATGATAGGAGATAAGAACAAGTTTGTGAAATTTGAAAAGTATGATGGTGGTGTTGTCAGATTTGGTGACAATTCTCCTTGCTTTATCAAAGGAAGAGGATCAGTTACTCTTGATGGTAAGAACAGTAATGATGATGTCTTGTACGTTGAAGGTTTGAAGCATAATCTTTTGAGTGTTGGACAACTTGTTGACAAGGGATTCAACTTACAATTCAAAGATGGGAAGTGCATAACTTTGGGAAGTACAAGAAATGAGATTGCATCAGGTACAAAGACCAGAGGCAATGTTTTTCATTTGAATAATGCAGAGAATAGGTGCTTGATTGCTAAAATTGATGACAGTTGGTTGTGGCATAAGAGATTTTGTCATGTAAATTTTGATAACACTGTGAATATCAGTTCTTCTAATGCTGTAAGAGATTTGCCTAAGTTGTTGAAACCTGCTAATGCGATGTGTAAAGAATGTCAGTTGGGAAAACTAACGAAATCTACCTTTAAGAGCGAGATTTATTCTTCCAGTGGATTGTTAGATTTGGTGCATACAAATTTGTGTGGTCCTACTAGGACTAGGAGGTACTATGGAGATAAGTATTTCATTTTGTTCATTGATGATTATTCTAGGATAATGTGGGTTACATTTTTAAAAGAGAAATCTAAAGCTTTTGACAAATTCAAGATCTTTAGTGCTATGGTTGAGATTGAGACAGGATTCAAGATGAAGTGTTTAAGATTAGACAGAGGAGGAGAATTTACATCAAGAGAGTTCATTACATATTTTGAAGAGCATGGAATAAAGAGGCAGATGTTGGTGCAGGAGCACCCTAACAACATGATGCAAATCTTTCAACTCCTGGGATGTCTATTCCTCCTAGGACATTGGTGAACAATAAAGAAGTTCATGGGACTCAAAACTAATAATGGGATCCATTTGTAAGACCCTTTACCAAGTTGGTGTTTCTATAAACCTCTTGGCCAAAGTTGGGTCAAAGGATCATTTAGATGGTAGTTAGGCTATGTTAGAGGCTAGGTTGATGTTTTAAGTACTTTTGGTTCATGTGGAACCCCTAAAACATAAGGACTTAGTCAAGTTGCTCATTGTGAGCAAAAAGTGCAAAATTGCACAAAATGTTGTCAATGCAAAGTTGTCAACTTTGCAACTTTTGCCAAAATGTTGTAACTAATCCTCTCAACGGTCACAACCTTTGAAAATCAGTTGTGGACGTTGGGAAAGGTCTATAAAGTACCCCATATGGTCGGGTCTTAGACGGAGAATGTAATTTGAACATTTGAGCAATAAAAACAACACTTTTTCCTGTATTTCTGTGAGTTTCTGCAACAGTACGGACCAGTACAAATGAATGATGGCTTGAGACCTTAGTTGCCGATTCGGATTCGGGGATGGATTCGGGTTCATGAATCCGGTTCGTGGATTCATGAAAAAAAAATTTCCCGTTTTGGATTCGTGAGTATATATATATATATATATATATGCATTATATATCCAAAAATATAAGAGAAATATACATAATTCTAAAACTAAATCATTTCATACTATGAATCTATGATGCTTGATCATTAAAACTTCAAATAGCATACTTGATCATTGATCTATGATTCTATGTTGACGATTCTAAAGAAAATCAGCATATTGAATTAGTATTACTGAATTACAAAATGACAATTCAAAATATTGTTCATTAAAGTTTGAGACATGATTCAATGTTCAATGGTTCATCAATCAAATGGATTATCAAAAAAATCTGGATCAATGGGGTCTCCAGTAGCTGCAAGTGTTTGATCAAAATCATCATTAATGGAACCCAAAGTTCCACTAGTACTAGAGGGTACTGTCTCATCATCATCATCATCATCATCATCATAATCCACATCAGCCAAAGTGCTTCTAGCAAGATCCTGAATGGTCATATCTAGGTCAGTAGACTCGGGTGCTACATCCCAAAGCTTCGCTGGCCCCTTCTTGTACTTTGGATCCTTCCATGACAGGAGACGCAAGTTGTTGTGAACATACACCAAATCTTCTGCTTTTTTTGCAGCCAACCGGTTACGCTTGACTGAGTGGATAAAGGAGTAAGTACTCCAATTCCGCTCAGCGGCAGAAGAGCTCGCAACCTAGAGAGAAAACCAACAAAATTAAAAAAATACAAGATAAATTCAAGAGCGTTAAGTATTAAATTCTACAATGCAAGTGACAAAACAAAACGAAAAAAAAAGTTAAAACTTAAAAACTTACTTGTGATAGAACCTTAATCGCAAGAGGTTCGAGGTATAGATAATCTTGCCTATGAAGATAACACCATGTAACAGCATCCATTTTGCTTTGGTCATTGATAGCAGTAGGGCCGAGATCTCTTCCTGAGATAAATGATCCAAATTCTCTCCTAACACTTACCCCAATATTTGGATCGCAGAAGATTTTATCAAATGCCTTCTTATACCCATTGGCAACCTCAGCATCTCTATATGGTGCCACTCTACCTGGAATACCAAGTACTTGTGTGCTATAGTACCTGGGAGAAAGAGCATATGCTAGGAGGTACAAAGGTGTGGTCATCTTGTTCCAACGATGAACAACCATTGCTTCCACTTTTTTGTATAAGGTGTCCTCGGGATCATTCTCTCTCCTATGTATGACCTGGGATATCAAATGATGTTCATGTAAGTTATCATTATGTCAATTTTGAATTTAAATAACTCTCAATAAACAAAGATAAAGGAATGTATTAAATTTATAACTTACCATTTTTATCTTCTCCAACATTGTCCATGCTATCATAGATATCCCCCAAGCATGGTAAATCAGTGTCGGCAAATCGAAGCATAGACATGATGGGATCAGTGAATTCCAAGACATACTCCACACGAGTCCACCAATCATCATCTAATATCAATGCCTTCACCTTTTGGGCCCTGACTGTACTGGACTGCTTCCAGATGCTCCATTGGTTACTAATAACCATTTGTGATAAGGCCTCATTCACCTTGACAAACCGTCTCAACACAATTGTGTGAGAGGCAGACCGGGTTTCAGCCACCTAAAACATGTTAGTAGAAAGTTAAAACATGACATAAAAATTATAAAATGATAAATGAAACTAAATAAATTATAAATTAAATTTTAAAATTTACCTTCAACAATTCCAATTTTGAGTAAGTTCTGAAAATTGCTTGTGACATATGGTGATTTGTCACAAACATTTGAATCTCCTCACCCTCATACACCTGTTTCACCCAATCTATTTCGGTGCCAATTGCCTTCATCACTAGATTGAGAGAATGGACAGTGCACGGTGTCCAAAAGATGTGATCATATCTAGCCTCTATCAAAGCACCTGCAGCCTTGCAAACTTTTGCATTGTCCGTAATTACTTGGACAACATTGTGATGACCCACGGACTCTATGGAATCAATGAGAATCTGAGCAATGAACTCTGCATTTTTGACTTCACCTTCACAGTCAACCGCCTTCAAAAACATTGACCCCTTGGGAGATACAGCAATTACATTAATTAAAGGACGGTTTTTGCAATCTTTCCATCCATTTGAAACAATAGACACACCTGATTGGACCCAAGAATCTCTTATTGGTTGTAGTAGGTTCTCTACATTTTTTCTCTCATTTTGTAATATGGTGGTGTGCAACTTTTCATATCTAGGGCCACGGTAACCAGAAGGTGCTTCATTTATTCCTTCACACATGTCACTAAAATAAGGTGATCTCACAAAGTTGAATGGAACACCATTTGCAAAGAGGCAATGTCCAACTTTGGCATCAGCAATATCTCTTAACTCATTTTGAAATGCCCTATCTAATGGGCCTCTCTTGCGGGGGGTGTTGTGTGGTTGATCTACATCTTCATCCCTAGAAGGCATAGGCAAAAATGGATGTGATCTAGATTGCATTTGAGTGGGTGGCTGCATTGTTTTCTATTTACTAGTATAAGAAACTTGTTTCCCTTTTGCACATATTCTGTCAGCTTCTTGTTCTTTTACCAAAGTTGCTATTTGTGCAGCTGGCAATCCCTTCTTATCTTCCCCCTCACATATGTTAATCCCTTGACCCCCAGGGCCTAAAAGATGATATTTTACCCAAGAGTAGGAGCTTCTATATTGTGTTTTGCAAAAATTACATTTCCATACATACCCCCCACCTCCAACACATTGAGAAATTCTTGTGGTGTGTCTCCATAAAGGAGACCCTTTATCAATTTTAAATCTTTGAGATCCCTCCCCACCCACTGAGCCTTGACTACTCATTGTTGCAATCTATACCAAAAATGAAAAAAGAAAACTTCAAAACTTATACAAAAACTTATAAAAAAAACTAGAGAATATGGTTCAAATGCATACCTTAATCACTCAAATAGACTGAATAGTGCTTCTTGGAAGGTGTTTCCCACTCCACAATCGAGCTCCTTCGAATTCAATCACCTCACTTCAAGCTTGCATGAATGAGAGAGCAAAATGAGAGAGAATAATAGAGAGCACAATGAGAAATAAAATGTGTTTGGAGACTCATAAAAGGGGTCGTTTTAGGGTTAGAAGCAAAAAAAACAATATAAAAATGCCTTTTTTAAGTCATTGTTTGACTTTTCAAACTGCAAATGCCACGGGTCCTTGAGGATTCGCGTGGATCCACGCGAGATCCTCTTGGATCCGCCCGGATCCTCCCGGGTCCGTGACGGATCCGGGCAGGGTCCGGACAAAACCCTGTGGATCCGTCCAAATCCGCGAGCCAAAAACCCTGTGGATCCGTCCAGATCCACGAGCCGCGGATTCAGACGGATCCACAGGGTTTTGTCCGGACCCTGCTCGAATCCGTCCCGGATCCGACGCGAATCCGGACCCGGATCCGGGCCTGCCAGGGCGAATCCGGCAACTGAGCTTGAGACCGATTGGATAAGTTGGACCTTCGAGTTAGCTTTCATTTGCAAGTCGTTTGGGCTTCTGAAGTTGTGTTTGAAGCAAGATATCTATTTTTTTGTCAGCAGTGGTCCCTAACCCTGAGTGACCTAGGGTTTCCCCAAAAAAATGCCGATTTCTCATCTTGCCACCATCAAAAAAACCTAATTCTTGGTGAAATGAGACTTTGGCATTTGTATTTTATGATTATGGAAGTGATTTGCAGGACAAAGTGTGCCATGGTGAGTTTTGATCAATTCTAGGTAGACAACTCCATGTGGCTACCTCTGCATAGTCGAGAAGATTGAAGGCCTAGAGCACTTTGGGGTGGAATCAAGGCTTAAAGGCTTGGAATTGGAAGTTTTCAAACCTATCCTAAATATGTGTATAGGTGAGAAGATTCTGGATTGAAGATTCAGAGCACTTCCTTTGTAAATGTACCCAATTAGGTCTAGTTGGCCTAATGAAGAACTTGAGGGTAAGTACCTTTGATCTCCTAATCAAGTCTAATGCTTTGAGGTCTTTTAGGGTTGTCTAAAAGGGTATCCAAAAAGGTGAAGACAGTAGTCATACCTTGTGTTTGTCAAGAGTTGTAGTCAAAAACCTCTTTGATAAGGGCTACAAGCTCTAGGACTGCCTTCAAGAAGGAACTACCCTCTAGAGCCCTAATAGGAAGGGTTGGGCTATTGGATCATGTCCATTAAGATCCAAATTGACAAAATGTGTAATGGTTTCACCCCATCCAGTCAATAAGACAGTTTGTCACATACTTGGCACAATTGCCCTTTAGGGTCACTAGGTGTCAAAATGATGAACCATGAATTGCATGAAGATTGGCTCAAAGATCTTGCTAAGTGCTTAAGGCTAGAGAATATGGGAAGGTTGGAAGGTTGTAGCAATGCTTGGAAGGAACTCAAAGGTGTGAGCCCTTGACTGGCTCCTTTACATCCTTTGTTAGAGCAAGCCTAGGAAAGGCTTGATGTGAGAAGTTGTATCTACCACAAAGGAGGAGATCCCAAGTTTTTGGACACTAGCTTCGATCAGTCAGGGGCTCTACATCATATGTGTGCTCCCCGGACCCCTTGACAAAATGGGATTGCAAGGCGAAGGAACAAAACAATTCTTGACACTGTAAGGACCATGATGATGAAAGGAAAAGTTTCGCAAATGTATTGGAGAGAAGTTGTAAGTACCGCAGTCTACACTTTGAACCTAGTTCAGATTAAGCATGGAACTCGTAAGAGGACCATAGTATGGTATGGTCATAGTCCTACTGTGAAGTACTTTAGAATCTTTGGAAGCAAATACTATATTAAGAGAGATGAAGACCTAGGGAAATTTGATCCTAGATGTGATGAGGGAATCTTTCTTGGATATTCTACAAAGAGCAAAGCATATAAATGTTATAACAATAGGTTGAGAAAGATTGTTGAAAGTGCTAATGTAAAAGTGGATGAAAGTCTTTAAAAATAGGAAAAATCTCACAGTTATGAGTCAGACGATGAGGAAGAGAATCAGATTGTGTCTGCACAAATTCAAGATCATAATCATAACAAATCAATTGAACAGGTTGAAGAAGATGCAGTTGATGATGAAGTTGAAACACAAGAGTCTACTACAAAAGATGTTCCAAAAACTCCAAGGTATTTAAAGCTAAATCATTCAGAGAATCAGATCATTGGTGCTAAGAATTCAAGTGTAAAGACTAGAGCAAGATATGCAAGAGATGAAGTTTATCTGATTTCACAAGTTAAGCCTAAAAATGTTGATGAAGCCTGTGAAGATGAAAGTTGGGTTAATGCTATGAAGGAAGAGCTAGAATAGATTGAAAAGAATAAGACTTGTATTTTAGTCCCCGGACCTAAAGATAAGAATGTAATTGGAACTAAATGGTTTTTCAGAAATAAATTGAATGAAGATGGTGTTATGATAAAGAACAAAGCTAGACTTGTTTGCAAAAGATATTCACAAGTGGAAGATGTTGATTTTGAGGAGACCTTTGCCCCTGTTGCTAGAATAGAAATAGTCAGAATGTTTCTTGCATATGCTACTTACAAAATCTTTAAGTTATATCAGATGTGTGTCAAGTCAGCATTCTTGAATGGAGAGTTGGAAAAGGAAGTCTATGTTGAGTAGCTTGATGGTTTTCCTTTGACAAATCAAAATGGCATGGTTTGCATTAAAGAAAGCTTTGTATGGATTAAAGCAAGCCCTGAGACCCTAGTATTTAAGGTTAGATAAGTACTTGTTGACACTTGGACTTGGAAAAGGTATTGCAGATAGTAACTTATATTTCAAAGTTGACAATGATAATCTTTTGATGGTTGAAGTATTTGTGGATGATATCATATTTGGTGGAAATGACAAGATGAGCAGAGAATTTGCAGATGAGATGCAGAAAGAATTCGAGATGTCTATGATAGGTGAGGTGAAATTCTTCCTTGGACTTCAAATTACACAATCAGATACAAGGATTTTCATAGCATAGACCAAATATGTGAAAGAGCTATTGAAGAAATTTGGGATGGAGGATTCCAAACTTGTTGGAACTCCTATGGCTACTGGTTGTAAGCTAACAAAGAAAGATGGTTCACCTAATACAAATCAGACCAAATACAGATCAATGATCGGTGGATTGATGTATCTAACACCAACCATACCTGATATTACCAATGCAGTGTGTATAGTTGCCAGATTTCAGAGTGAACTGAAGGAATCACATGTTGCAGTGAAAAGGATATTTAGATACCTGAAGGGAACAGTTGATTATGGTGTATGGTATGGAAAGGATGATGATTTTACACTTAGTAGATTGGGCAGGAAATGTAAATAACAGAAAAAGTACCAGTGGTGGAGCATTCTTTTTGGGTAAAAGGTTAGTTGCATGGGCAAGTAAGAAGCAAAGTTGTATATCTCAATCTACTGTTGAAGATGAATATGTTGTTGATGTTGTTAATTGTACTCAAGTTGTTTGGATGAAGCAAATGTTGAAAGACATAAAAGTAAGTATTGATGAGCCTATTACCATTTACTGTGATAACTCTAGTGCTATAAATATTTCAAAGAATCCTGTGTTGCATTCAAAGACAAAGCATAGATCTATTAAATATCATTTTCTGAGAGACAAGGTAAGTGAGAAGGAAGTAAAGTTGGAATATGTGGCTACAAAA
This sequence comes from Chamaecyparis obtusa, assembly GCA_027943335.1. Lineage (NCBI taxonomy): Eukaryota > Viridiplantae > Streptophyta > Pinopsida > Cupressales > Cupressaceae > Chamaecyparis > Chamaecyparis obtusa. The sequence continues at coordinate 557,063 of BSBK01006749.1, read as the reverse complement.
GAACAAATTGCAAATATTTTGAAAAAGCCTTTACCGAAGGATACTTGAGTATCTCCGTGATAAAGTTGGGGTCATGCCCCCTCTTGATCAAAGCTAGAGATGCATGAATTAGCATCATTCCAATGATTTAACAGAATTATTTTATTCTGGATTGATGTATTAGTGGCTACTACTCAGGGGGAGTAGTTAGTCTTGAAGAGTTTTGGAGTTCAATTTGTGATTCAATTGTTTGGCCTCTATGACTTAGTGCATATATTTGCCTTTGTCATTGATGTCAAAGGGGGAGAGAGAGCTATTTGAAAAAATCAGATGTTGCAGTGATAGATGTGGTAAAGATTGAATATCAGACTTATGGGGAGTTGAAGTATGTGGTATTGTTGCTTTGTGCATTGATTTGGTTTTTCACATTCATATGTTGCTATCAATGCCAAAGGGGGAGATTGTTGGGATATATTGCATATATGTGCTGACATTGATGTCAACATATTACATTAGTTTGGGCAGTGTTCTTGAGTTACAGAGTAGAGTGTTGCGATCGGTTAGAGAGTTGTGTTTGAGGATCAGAAGTTGTGATGTTGTATAGATGTTGAGGAGTGCCTGTACTTGATCTTGGTTAAGTTACATAGGCTCACTGTATGTTTGGGGTGAGTTATAGTTGATTCATCAGAGACAGTTTTTGGTGTTCTGGCAGAGATAGTGTTGTTTTCCGATCAGTGTGCCTAGGTCTTGCAATATCTTTTGTTGCTAATCTAGTGGAGTGTTCAGGACATGGATGTGTGTCCTCATCTTGAGTGGTTTGTGATTTAGTTGTTGGCAAGGTATTTTCCCTAATTGACAGAGGTTGTTGTTCAATGTTCCCGATGAACAGTTTAGAGATGTTCGTGGATTTTGAGTTAGAGATGGTTTTGCTGCTATTGTGCTATTTCACATTGCTTGTTGATGTTTTTGGATTGTGTCCTATTCGTGTTGTTGGATCGCATTTGGTTATGTGATCGGATTTGGTAAAGTGGTATAATGTGTTGATATCTTCTATTGTTATTGGCCGACTTGATGAGATACCATGTGAAAATTTGTGGCGTGATCTATGGATCGTGGTGTGTTTGAGGATATTTTTTTGGGTCCTCGCTATGGCCTTGATGACTTGTTTTGGATCGACTCGTTAAGTGTTATGTAATTTATTTGTAATTAAGGCAATGCTAGCCAACCTAATGGAATAAGTTGATGAGTTTAGTATAAAATTGTAATAATTTGTGAGTGCGAAAAAAGAGGATAGGTGTGGCAGATTATTGGATGTGTATAGTGTGCAAAAATGTTGTATTAGTGTTGTTGAGCAGAGGTATGAGTGGAATCTATTGATTGTTCAGCTGTACTTCATTGGAATTGTTCTAGCATATCAGATGCTATATATTAGTTCATAACTCAATGGATTGTTGTCCACCTTGGGTTGTTGCCCTTGTTGTTATCTCAAGGTTGTAGCCCTCTCTTGTTTTGAGCAGTGAGCCTAAATGCATGTGCATTCCCATTGTACCTTTAACAGGGTTTCTTGTGCTAGTACAATATCTCATGGGTTTGATCCCCACCGTGGTTTTTCCCCTAACAAGGATTCCACGACAAAAATATGGTGTGATTTGCTCTTGTGCTTTATTGCTTATCTTTTAGCTCTATGTGTTGAAGTTTGTAAGTTGGTTAAAAGTTTAAGTTTAAGGACACAACTGATTGATCTTTTCTCTTGTGGATTCTTGATTTCTTCAACATTTGTGTTTAATTTCCTTTGTGGCTCTTAAGAGCTTCCTCAGTTGCACAATTTGGCAACCAATCAAATTGTCATATAGATCACTTCCAATTACAATGCATTTTGATCAAAAGACTTAACTCAAGCAAGGCCCTACCATTGAGTAGAATGAACTAATAGCAAGTGGCAAAGACCAAACAAAGAAAGTTCTCTCCAGGTTCACAACCAACCATTAGATCATGAGATGAATGATTGGTAGAAGTCTATAACAAAAGAACATTGTGATGGTAGAGAATTTTGTGATATGTTAGATCAAGGTTATTAGTGTTCCATAAATGCTAGTACTTAGCATAATTGATTCCTCATGTACATGTAGAATGGTTCATAGCAAGGTGCAATTAAAATGCCCAAAAGGTACCATGTAGTGGAATATCATTACAAATAATTATGGATAAGAATCAATGTTGAACAATTGGGGTCTGGGTGACAACAGTCTGAAGTTCTCTTTTCTACTAGTCATTTTGTAGAAAGTAGCTTAGCAGAGGGGAAAAAAAACAATATCCCACATGAGACAGAAAACTAATTCACTAACAAACTACTATGAGAAGAAACATGGGTCAATGAGTTTGACTCAAACAACTACACAGTCGAGAAATGATAACAATATCCCAATTTGAAGGTTTTAATTTTCACAATTAACCTAGTTAACTCTACCTTTGATTGATTTATGCATTAGATCATTTCAATTGTGCCATTATGGTGCAATTGAGATATTGTTTGGCAACATGAAATGTTAAGTATTGTCACCAATGCAACCACAATATTGCTTTGAGAGTTCCTTTTAAAATAAAGGTAATTGGTAGCAAGTTTAATACTTTTTATTGGCTTGAAAGATATTAGAGTGATGTTACAAGGGTGACAACAACCCTAGTAGCATGAACTAGGCAAGACTATGTCCCAAAACTTTTGTTGCTTATCCCAGTCTAAGATCACAATTTGATTCTCATTTTCTTGACATTGAATGAAGTGTTACAATTCTTCAACGGTTGGTAGGTGTGTAAGGGTTGTATTAATCGTAGCTTGTAGGTTCGAACTTGAAGAGTACTTAGCAAGCCAAAAAATTCAAACTTGGAGAGTATTAGGGAAAACTTGAAAACTTAAAAAACGCTACTTTTTGAAAAAAATTATGCAAGCTACAACTACAAAATGTATCAAATGAGCTTGGTGGGGGTCTAGGAGTAATGGCCCTAGCAAGGTTGAGGTGAAACACCCCTCAAAATGGTTTTGGGGGCAACGCCCTCGATGGTGTCGAGGAGCAATGCTGCCCATGGGAGCTTGGAGGCAATGGTCCCAACAGGGTCGAGAAGTAGTGCCCTTGTGGAGTTGCATGGCATTGCCCCTAGTATGTTCTTTGGAGTGTTTAACTTGTTTTTCTTTCTCAAACTACTAATTTCTTGACAAGTTAAACATACGAGTACTTGTTGAGCAAAAAACTCATGAGTACTTGGCAACTTTGTCGAGTTTGCTAATGATCACAAGCCAAAACTTTGTCTTGGTTTATTGAGGAAAAGAGTCAACATGCAATAAGGTTGACAATAGTCTAAAGATCTCTTTTACTACCAATTTCACAAGAAAAAATTTAGCATGGAAGAAAGTGATGTCCCACATGGGGTTGCTAACTAATTCACTAATGACCATCTCAAAACAGATTTCAAGTCCTTAATATTTCCAACTAACCTTGTTAACTCTAGTTTTGATTGATTTCTATATGAACTTGTTTATGTTGTGCCTATATGGTGTAACTGAGATGTTTGGCTTAATGAAAGGTCAAGGGTTGCTACCCATGCAATTACAATGTTGTTTTGAAATTGTCTTTAATAGTAAAGGTCATTGATAGCAAGTTTAATAATGCTATCTTGAAATATTGTGATGGAGAGAGATTAGAAGGGTGGCAACAACTCCAATAGCATGACTAAGATAGAGTTACAAGACAATATCATGTTGGATTTGAGTGTGAGATTTGTGCTAGACTTTAGTGAGGAGGTATTGACCAACTTGTGAGCCTACAAATGTAGGTAAAGTTAATTAGGGGTAGGGAATGCATGGTAGCTGAGGACATTGTGGCTAAAAAGTATCAATTGTCAACAGATTGTGAGAAGGATGTCATGAGGATCACAAGCATAAAAAAAACACAATAACTTAACCTTCCCTCCTTTGTTTTCTTTGTAGGGATGTTAGTCCAGGCCTGAGAGTACTAGGTATGATCCTTTCTCGTTTTTTATCAAGCGCGTTAAAGGTTGCTTGGTGTTCACTTGTTTTTGGGAAGATATTGAGAAGGTTTCTTGGTGCTTCCATAGGCTTGGTCATGATAAAATGTTGGGGAATGCTTCTCTTTGCCCAATTTTGTGTGTCTATCATTATGCTTTTGATGGTAGCAGATACACTTCAAGGTTCACATTACAAATAGGTAACGGGTTTCTCTGTAGCGTTAGAATAGTCTAGGCAATCCATAAAGATTATTGGTGTATATTGCCCTTGTTAATGTAATTTGTTTCTTATTTCTATTAATGTATGTTGGATGTATTGGTCATACCAATAATTGAGTTGTTTTTGTGCCAAACAGTGAAAATAGTTTTTTCAGTTTTTAACTCAACTGTTTTGCAATTCTTGGCTAAAGAAATGAAAGTGAGTTTTGTATTCTTAGTCTACAATTTAATTATCAATCACAATTTCCATGTTAGAAAAATGAGAGGGAGATGGTTAAAAAACTTATTTATTATAAAAACTGAGGAATCATGCTGAACACAGAAAAGAAAGCTTGTTTCTTTTTTGGTTTTTATAAACATACTGTTTTATCTCAGACCAATCATTTAAAATGTGCCCACTTCAAAAGAAAGCAATAGAAAAGTGTGGAATGCTCAGTGTGCAATTGGCACACCTCTCCCATCATGGTGACACCACCTCCTCACTCTTTCACGAAATCTGGTTTAAATTAGGATTTGTATAGTTAATCATGATGCAATAGGAAACGAACTGACCTCATAGACATGCATTTTGATTTCTGTTACAAGAGGAGCAATCTTGCTTTTCTAAATATCAATGCAATTGTCCAGTATTGGTTGTGTATTGTTTTTCAAAACAAATCATTTTCTTCTATATGCTTACTATACGATGCCATCAATCAGAATATTCATGTTAGGACCTCAGATTGTATGCTTTCAACTTTAGTCAATATACATCTCAACAAGTTATAATGAACGAACATTAATTTTTTTAACAAATTTGCTTACATTTGTTCATATCTGCAGTGATTTTCCATTTGTGGTAAAAGAATGTGGATACAAGGCAGCAAGGGATCAAATTCCATACTTGCTGAGTAAGAGCCTTCCATTATCAAATGAAGCCCTGGAGTGGATAATGGGTAAAACAGCAATGCATCTTTTCCCAGGTGCTTGGTCCTCTTCTGTTGATGGGTAAATAATCAATGCATCTTTTTTTGGGCACTTGGGTTTCTTCTTCTAATGGATAAAACAGGAATGCATTCCAATTGGCAAATCATTTCATCGTACAATGATGATGATGACAGTGATAATTGGTATACATGGGACATCAAAGTGTATTTATTATAATGGAAGTTTGTTTCTATAATCATTAAGCATTGTGATATGTTCTCCAAGCTTGCTTTGATTGTCTTGATTTCAAGTTTCATTTATTATTAATTTTTTTCAAATTGTTTTGTGTAAGCTAAACGTCATTCTCAGTTAAAGAAACCAATAGAAAATATCTTTGATCCTCCACTTCATTTATTTTGCATAAACTACACATTCTTTGTTTCAGTTTCTGGGTGGCTCAATCCACTGGTGAATCCTAGTTTTATTGTGTTTTTCATTAAGTCAGTTTGTAATCCAGTAATAGGTGTATACTTGTCAAGGTATGATAATGTTCTAAGTTTCTTCCGTCTTTGATTTTCATATCATTCCAAAAGCTCTAGTACTTTTGATATGGATGTTGAATTCTAGGGATTCTAGTTCAGCATCCAATTTTTAGTAACATGTCTTCCATACCATCCCATCTTGAACCATTTGTCTATCTGCAACTGTCTTTTAGTTGGAGGTCGAACATATTGTTGTAAGATGCCTGAAAGTTGAGCTTGACTTGGTTTATGTTTATATAATGTTTTTGAGCTTCATCTCAATGAGTAGCAAGCTTCCTATGAGAAGAAGGTGGGGCTTTGTAGAAATGTTATAATACCAGGTATCTACCTAGAAAAACACAATTTATGGTTCAAGTTCAAATCGTAGTAAATGTGAAGTGGTATTGGAGTCATGGAAACTACTTGGTAAGAGTATTATAATTATTAGAAGGTGAGAATGTATAAATGAGACAAAAAATGGGTCCAATTACATATAAGCAAATTTTAACGGAAAATACGTCTCCTTGGAAATTACTAAAGGCGAAGTTGTTAATATAATGTGATAACATCACTAAGTTCTAATTTTATCTGCTCGGCAAACATGTATTATGAACATGCACAATTTTTTTTTATGAACGAGTTACTTCCACTAATCTAATCTTCACATCTTTATTATATGACCTTTAATATATGACAAATATATTAGCGCTACACATTTACCGCTAGATACGTAGTTAGAGGGATATGTTTGTAGAAAACAAGTGACAAATGTCTAAACCAGCAAAAGGCATCCATACCTTGAACAATCGGTGATTGCAAGCAAGTGGGATATTTTCATCGAGTTCAAATCAGTATGACAAAAAACATCAATCTTGGGGCTTTACTAGCGCAATGGTAAACGAGGGAAATGGCTATTCTTCACATTAGCGGTGAGTTCAGGAAAGAAACCATCCAAATTGAGTGCATATGATAACCAAAAACCAATTGAGGGATCATATTATTAGTTGAGTATAATTGAGTTTGAGTACTGGTTGATTGTTTGTGGTTATTAAATAAATGTTTGATAACTGGGTTCTCATCCATTAACTTCAGCCATGCAAACTCTCAATATAAAAGTTTTTTGCTTATTATTTCATTGATCAACTCCATACAAAGATAAATGCAAAATAAATATTACGAAAAGAGTTGTAATTCATTAACACTTGTGAGAACAAAGAAAGTAGTTTGTATTGGTGCATCAAACTTGAGAAATCGTACAATTCATTGTATTCTACATTATATCTTGATCCTTAGAAAATGGAATAGATGAGATAATAGAAGTTTATCATTGTTAAAGTAATGTTGTAATTATTAGATATGATGAAGTTTTTCCCTTAGCAAGAGAAAATTAATGTTTAAAATACATAAAAAGGAAATGAAAGCATACCAAAATTCAGTGTTGTCTACTTGAATTGTGACTTGTAACACTCATCAACTTTGGATATTTGTTGCAAATGTTAAAATATTTATATTGATTTGTAAAAAAAATAACTTATGGCATTGTATTATAGTGTAGGTTTAGTGTCACTTATTTCTTGCACATGTCAATTTGTGTTTCATTCTCAAATTATCAGTGAAACAATATAGTTTATATTAAGCTCATAATTCTTAATAGAACAATTTACCAAAAATATGCTTGTTAGGAAGTTAAAAATCATGTGTTGAGGATGAGTTGGAGATTGTGATTGCATGTAAAGGAATCATTCTTTACTACCAAATGAACTAATTTACATGGACTTCCTCATTTGGATCTACTTGTTCTCATCCCTTGACCTTGGGGGAAAACGTATAGTTCAATTTTTATTTGTTTGTACAACACATGGAGTGTTTAAATATCTTAGCGTAAATCTACGAGAATGTCATACCCCTCCCTTATGAAGGTTGACCTCCCAACATTTTTTAATAAAGGTGTTTGTTAACACTACTTAAACATAATAAATGAATAAATATATAATATAAAAATATAGGCAAGAAAAATATAAATTTCAAAAATTAAATATGGGTGCCCAACTAAGGGCTAGGAGATGTAAGTTTTAAGTTTAGTATTTAAGCTTGGGGGTGCCATTTGGAGGGTAACTTTGGAAAGTTGTTATCTCGTCATTTTCAATTGTGCTCAAGTAGGGACGAAAACCCTTATTGTAGGGATTTTAGGTTAGGATGAAACCCCTCCACCTATACTTATTGTTTTCATTCATAAAGGTAGGCTTCAAAGTCAAAGGTTAACTTCCAACCATCAAACTATAGGCTGCACTAATAGGGATTCGACGACATTTTTTAATAGATCAATGAAAAGAAATTAGATATATTATAGATGGACTTTCAAAAGATGAATAACTTGATTTTAGGGCCTAATAATGGAGAGACAATGAAATTAAATGATAAATACCAAGCTCCTAGCATTACCTAGTTCATAGTCACTTTGGAATGTGGAGCTTCAACAACCTTAGACTATGCACCTGAAAAACCTAAATTAAAATGGATTTGGACCAATGTGATAGGACAATGTGACTATGTAATCAATGAACCTACTCTAGACATCAGTGTTATGGTGTGCAATCTGTGTTTTAGGTTTTTATACCTCAAATTAGATAGGATGGTGTTCCGACAAGGAGAATCCAAGCTTTGGTGGAAAGAGGTCCTCTAAATATTTAGGTGAGCTACACTAAGAGAGTAAACAAAAGGCATAATCATGATTTTTCTAATTGAGATGGCCCTAACACAATGAATGGTAATTGGCTTATACACCTAGTCATATGTAAGTAGTTTGTTTATGATTTATAATTATATAGACATTGTTCAACTCAAAAATGTAGATGAATTATCCCTTTTAGGGATTTGTTGTGCTTCTGCTTTGTGAATAAAAAAATGTTTGCTATCTAATGATAATGCTTTGATTAGATAAAGTGGGAGGGGTCTAAACTTCTAACAATAACCACCATACATGCAACAAAAGACAAATCTCACCTACAATGAGACTTAAAAAACAAACAAGGACAACTAGTGCTTTTGATTGGAGCAAAGAAGCAGGTCTCTACCCTATACTAATGGCTTCTTTTTCACAATAGGATAGAGTATGGAGTAGAATTTGAAGGTCATTTACTCCTATGAACCATAGTCCAAATGATACTATCAACAAAGGTCCCGCTAGGGTAAACAAGAATAGATCCACCCACGAGAGGACAAAAATAGTCGAAGGGGTAACAATAGGATTACAATGTGAAAGAATGCCATTGATCATATGAGAAGACTGAAGAAGAGAAAAAGTTGACAATGGAATAGAATGTGAGTACGAAGCAAGAAGAGACACAACAAGGCCACACCAAACACAAGACGCTCATTAAAATCTTAAGAGGAATCATCAATCAAAATGTACTTGACAATTTAGTGATCACTAGTAGCATTTTTCCACCAAGAAGCATGGCCTTTTTTGATGCAATAGAGGGAAATGAAGGCCAAGTGACCATTAGTAAGAATTCATAATCAAGCAATTAAGTCCAAGGCCTAAATCCAACAATCAGAACCACATCTCTATGATTAGGCTTGGAGATGTCAACATCCACCAAAATGTGAGTGAAGATAGAATATCACATGTAGAAATTTGAATCATCAACCTTCAATAAATGACGAATAGATTTTGCAATGGCCTCATAACATGTATCATCCCAAAACTAGAGGGGGAGATTAGGTGATGAATCAATAATACCAATTTCAACTTCACTGAATATTAATTATCTTCAATAACTTCTCTAAGCATCACAACTATCCTCGAACCTATATCATCATTAGTACCATTTACTAGTCTTTCCTTAGCGAACATGTATCTTATCAAAAGATAAACATCAACACACATCCACACAAATGAGCACCAAATTTACAGAGAAACTTAGAAGCTAAAAACCATGCTGAGAATAGAAGCCTAGATCTACTACCCAAATCCAAACTCACATGAACAACAAGAATATAATCAAGAATTTATAATAAGATGTAGGCACCAACCTATTAGAGATACCAATCTCTAGATACATTTGCAAGCACAAACCTACAAGAAATACCAATCCACTAATCCAAGATTGAGTACCAACCCAACATGTGAGACACCAATCTCCAACAAAATATAAGATATGTACTGTGGAACTTCAAGGTTGAATACTTAGCTTGATTTAATTAGCTTCAAAACATTCCATACACTGCATAGGATCTTCAAATGAATTTGTGCATATTGATTGAGATGCAACTAACATCAACATCATCCACATCCTCCTACATCTTTTGCATACAATGATTGAAATGTAATTTCACATCATCATCACCCACACACACTCACACTCACACTCGTGAGAATGAACTTATATCAACTTTGTACATGCATTATAATTGAAAGAAATAATATAGAGAGCAAGGAACAATGAACAATCCAAGTGAGCTAGATGAGGGAGAAAGTGTTACCATGAGAAAATATCACCTAGGAGCATTCACCAAGCAAGCCAAAGGAAAAGGAGACGAGAAGATTTGAAAGGGGAAAAACAAAGAAAAGCCCCTTGTGAAATTATGAATGATGCCATAGCCTAGAGAGAGAGAGAGAGAGAGAGAGAGATCTTCATCATCAGAAACGAGAGAGGAGCATCTCTGAAATAGACATGAGGAGAGGAGTTACTATGTAACTCTCAAGTCTATGAATGCCACCATTCATAATAGGTGTGTGCCAAGTGTCACAATCCTCTTAAGGGGGATAAACTAAATAGAGTAATTACATAAAATGAGTTATCCTCCCTTTTGGACTAGAGGACAAATTACATATAGGGATTCCATAGGAATCTCCTAATAATAATTAATAAATACAAGTAAAGATTACTCTTCTAACACCCCCCTTTAATCTTTACTTGGGGAGTTTACAATAAGGGGCATCAAACCCAATTTTTTACAAAAATCTGCAACTTGAAGTTCAACCTCATGGTACAAAGGTTCATTTGAGTGTGTTCAAGTGGAGGGATATCCACATCTTCAAGTAGTCATCTTGAATTATAGGACAAGTGTAGATGAATTGATTCCTTAATTGGGTGTTGATGATTCACCTGAATCAAAGAAACATAGAAACAAGAAACAAAAAAATTGTAAACAAGAAGAAAGTCATCTATTATTCAAGTTAGTATATGTTTGAAACTTTTACATCACAAAATATTTTTAAAGAAACTCTTATAGTTTAATATAAGGTAGAGGGATAAAGATAAATGCATGAAATTTCATCAAAAGTGCAATGAAGCTAACATGATATGAAATAAAATGCTCAAAGTCCAAAAAGGAACAAGAAACATAATCAATGCTCTCATAAAAGAAACATACTAATGCATAAATGACCACAGACAAGGCCAACTAATGAGACCTGCATCAACGTTGCATCAATCACATGGATATAGGCAGTCCACTAATGAGTCATCCCATTGCAAGTGAATGGATCTTGAATCCATCACCTACATGACCCACGATCTAAGCAATGAAGTATGCAAGGCATTATCACATTAGTATATTTGCAAAGGAATATGAGAGAGAATGATAAATCAAGAGAACATGTGACTCAAACACCAAATCAACCCACAATTCAATCTGCCAAGCATGTTTACCGTTAGGTACCATAAACAAAGGGTTATGAGAGATAAAACATATTGCCTTCAAATATATATAAGAAATCCAACAAAGTGCAGAAGGACTTCAAGAGCGTCATCCTCACCATGAGGAAAAGATCAAGATGAGTCATATCATCTGAAAATCGAGGAAAACTCCATGAATAACATCCTCTTTATGAGGAACAAAATGGAGGGAAACTCCATAAAGGTAAGTGCACACCAACTGTAGGATGTAGGGATAAAACCAACTTACAAAAAAAAATACAATAAAATGCATATCAATAAATGGTATAAAACCATAAAATGCTACCATGAGCATATAAAGAGATGTTGCAAAAGCATAAAATTGCAACTATGTGCATATCAATAGATCATATAAAATTGATAGCAATTGATGCTAATCAATGGATAATGAAGGCAATTGAATAAGATACCTCATAAGCCTTGAACAAACTTAAGATAGATGCATTGATAACTGTAAGAGCACTTAGCAACATTATAGATATCAGTTATAAACTCTATTGATGTAAACATAAGTCCGACTTCCCTAACAAGAGAGGAAACATAGCTACTTCCTTGGAAACAAACTTTTACTTGAGAGTTATCCTTCGTTTGCATAAAAAGAATATCAAATAGCTAATGTTGTTTTTTAATTAAACAAATAATATAGCTAAGAATTTGCGTTAAAACATTAAGTTTGAACACTATTAAATTGAAAACAGTAAATAAAATAGGAAAACATAGAATGTAATGAAGTTTGGTTGAATGTTAAACAAGAGGATAGACGAGAAGCTTAATGTTAAAAAAAATTAATTGTTTTGATAAAACTTTAAAGTAACTTTATTGAAGTTATTAACCAAAAAGGAATGCAATACTAAGATAATATAATGGCAAAGAGTGAGAAATATATTATTTCATGTTATGGTGCCTGTAAAGGAGTTGTCGATACTTTTATATGAATAAAAGATGTTTGATACCTCACACATAGAATTATTGAAGTATCACAACACCTCATTGTACATAATAGATGTGTAGTCCTTTGAAATATCTATGTCTACTATAAGAACACAAAAACCCTCAAACAAGAGTTATACTAGATAATAATGATTAGGATGAGAAAGGATCAACATGATCATATATGAAATCACACCTTTTAATGTAGGGTATTCCCTACAACACGCATTCTCATGACAAAAAAAATTAAAACTTCCATGAAGGGAACTCCCCCCTCCCTCTCGTCCCATCAAAAGCATACTCGGACAACAATTGCACTCTTTATAACTATACAACTTGAATGCAAATAATATTGCTTCATATTTTCCTCAAATAAACATCTTCAAATATGAAAATTACATCCATAAAGCCTCATGAGATCTTGTTTCAACAACATGGATTGAAAAACATATTTCATACAATCATATAAATTTGGATTGGGACAACAAACACCTAACTATGCAATAACATTGCAATTTCAAGTAATGATTGTTCAACTCAAGAGATATTCTTCGTGTATAATCTCATTTTATTCAACACAAACCTTCATAAACCTACAAAAAAAATTAGAAGACTGAAAATAATGTTATTACATATGCCTCTTGATGATTGATTCTTTTTTATGCTTAATCTTCACTTTGTCTTGCAAAATTCTAAACTTATCCCAAATTAGATTTTATTCAAATTTTGATGAATAAATATGAATCCAATTTTAAAATAGAAACTTGTAGCTCCCATTTGGGTGGCATCTCTATATGCCTATAGAATATTCCCTCTAATCCTATGCCCAATTTGGATTGATATTAAACAGTTAATTTAAAATTGTCATGTAACCCCTACTTGGGTTGGGTGCCTAGATAATCATGGAGATATTTGTCTTAAATCTTACCCCTTATTTTGGTCAATGTATAATTAAAATATTCCCTAGGACCATTATTCATGCACATGCATCAATAGGATTTGTAACTCCTAGTTGTCAATGTCATAACAATCAACTTGCCCAACTTGAACATTGAATTCCATATCATAACCTCGACCAAAAGATGTAGGGCAAGAGTGCAACATCAAATTCCAAGGTGATCCAAAAATTACAACGCTCCATATGAATTGGAAAATAAAAATAATAGATAATAATAATATTTTCCATGTAATAATTCTAATGGGATATCTAGAATATCAATGGTAATGGTAAAATTGAATTATCAGACCCTCGCAGTAATAGTAAATTTATTTATTAGACCTACAAAACATCAAAAATTAAATAAAAGTTCAAGGGGTTGAGCTTAATCGGTTAAAATGTTGGGTTTTCATTATGAAGGCTCGAGTCCAATTTTCCATAAGGACACCTAAAGTGGAATTATAAGTTGTGACTCTTAGTCTTCCATGGTTGTCTTATAATATATTTATTTTTAGATCTATGAGAAAATAAAATTAAGACATAAAAGAGTAGCAACCCACACTAAAAATTTCTATGAAAGTTGAAAATGAGTATATTTCATGAAAAAAATAAACTAAGTAAAATGAGTATATTTCATGAACAAAAATAAACTAAGTGTTAAAGCAAATATGTGAGGCAAATAAGATTGTCATAAGAAATTAGAGGGGTCGGGAAAGAACAATGAAGTAACAATAACATGTGTAACCTTTCATCTTTTACCTCTTCCTCTTTACTTTCTTCGAACAACACTTATCACTTGCATCAAGACAAAACTATCATGACACATTTTTAGCCATTGTGCCTAGTTTATAACCTATCTAGTCATTGTGTCCTTTAGTGATTGAAAATGAACTCTAAAAAATATAGATGAAAACAAAGGTCCAATTCAACAACAAAAAAATGAAAGAAGCTTATAGAGGACTTGAGTCAATTGAATGCTACCAAAAGAGGAGAAGCAATTGGGTGCCTTTATTTAAAGTGGACAGAAAGCCTTCTCTTTGAAATAAATTACTTGATTCATGTTGATCAAAACTTAAATCCTTGAAAGATAACAAGATATACTTTTCTAGAAGGATTGTGTTACTAAAATAAATCTTAGAAACTATGTTGTTTTATCTAATTAACTATTAGAATTCCAAAAAACTCTATTATGTCCACTTATACATGTTACACATGACACAACATTGACTCGCCTACAAATCTCAAGTTAACATTCAATTCAACTTTAATAAAAAAACTAAACTTCCTAAATACTAGTTTGTACACCTAATGAAACAACCTTCGTGTCACCAACGTCATGGCACCCTAAAGGTTGTGAGAGGAGTTCCCAAGTGAGCGAGTATAACATTTCTTAATCTCAACCCTAACCATGGTTGACAAACTACATGATTAGGTAACATTGTTTACCTTTACAAGATAAATAAATTTTTATTCCTAAGGCCAACTATATGATATTTGATTTGATCATCAAGGCAAGATCGATAATATAATTAAATAAACACATACTAAATACTCATTAAATGAATTCATTAATTAGTCAAGTTAGTCAATTAATTAATCAGTCAAATTAGTCGATTCCATTCAATATTAAAAGATTCAAAGAGTTAAAATTTTCTCTAAGGCTAATCAACACAATAGTATATTTAATAATCATTAACATTTATCAAATAATAATCAATTGTGCTGCAAATTAATTAATTTTATCAACTTTAAGTTAATATTCATAATATTTTTTCTATTGCATATAATGTATTCCAATAAAAAAGGTATTCAACAATATAGTTCAAATACAATCTTGTTTTATTGTTGCGACAGTTCTAAATCAGCTATGTATGACAGAGATACGAATGTACAACATTACACATTTTCAAAAATATTGCATCGTGACAAAAAAATATCACAAAATAGTGGAAAGCTTATCATTTTTCCTCTCCCATTCTATCCAGCCAGGCAATCCATCTTGACTCTCCTTTCATCCACTTGAGCATGTTGTCATGTGCAATGTGTTGATTGTAAGGGTGAACCAGTGCCTTTGCAATGGGAATCGCTGCTATAGGATCTGGGATCACTGCAATTGGATATGTTTTTATTACTGGAGGGTTCTCTCATCTATCTTTCTCTCTTTGTTCTATCATCTCTTCCATAAAGTTTCACAGGCCAACTTCAAAAGGAGATCTTTCATTGTTGGTTCTTGTCCATGTGCAGTCGTGGGAGATTTCACTTAAAAATCCTAATTGAGCCATCTTGTAGTAAATTTTCTCCTATGTAGCCTCATAGTAACATCGACCTGAGATGGTGAGCGTAAATATAGCATTTCTTGGACTATTGTCTGATGGTGTAGGAAGAATTATTCTTCAAACTCTCTCTCATCATCTCTTGAGGTGTGAGTTTGGCCTTTCCTTTGAAAGGCTCCTAGTCTTTGTGCTATGTTTTTTGTCTTTTTAGTCAGAACCTGTTGTGTTCACTAAGTATTGTAGACGGCTTGTATTTTCTTTCAAGCCTTGTTTATGTAAGGGTCAACCCCCTTTTTTAGGTTTCTTAATTAATAAAAAATAGTAACCTGCAAGGTAGCACTATTAAATATGAGTCTCTAAAGACACTTTGTAAGATGCCTATCCCTACCATTAAATATATTGTCATTCCTCAATTTCAAAATAAGCCGTAATATTTAAATTGAAACACTAGACCAAAAGATATTACAATTCCTTTCATGAACCTGAATATTTCCAAACAAAATCTCATGGATGTTGATATTACCATTAACCAAAAATAGAAACAAGTTCCATATTTCCTTAGCAAAAAGGCATTCAAAGAATATATGGGAGTTGTTTTGAGGAATTCTACAAAAAGAGAAAATATAGGGGTCCCCATTGGACAGTCTTAGTGGTAGTTTGCATAGGATAAGGCACTACAAGAAACATTTCTTCTTTGGCTCAGCAAGCCTAGTCCAAAGGCTTTCAAAAAATTTATACCAAATAGGAGGTTCAAGGTTTGTGTTCCAGCATGAATTATCATTATCACATATTGAATCATTATTAGTAAGAGCTACATAAATTAGTTTAGCTTTGATGGTGACAAGGAGGGATCCATCTCTCCATTTATAAGAGGTGAATCTGGTGCCATCAAGGGAACATGTTCTAGGAAGAAACAAGGGGTGATAGGCTTCTCTAAGCACAAAGTACATCCTCCACTAGGTAGAGGGGATAGCAAATTTTTGTTCCAACTCCTGCCACCTTATAAGAGAGTCATTACAAATAACATTACTAATGGTTAATGCTTGAGGTTTCCCAATATTTGGTCGAGCATCCTTGCAATTGTGCCAAAAACTTATCCCCATGTTTGAGGTTTCACCAAATGGATTTCTCACCACATAATCTATTATCATCAGCTATAATGTCATTGTTTGCAATATACTTTTTAACATAATTCCAACATTTCCATATAGATTTAAACACATTAAATCCCTAAACTTTAATAGGAAATGTCCAACCACTAAGTCACATAATTGCAACCCTTTCCAAGAGGAGCCTTTTTAAGGCACAACTCTAATAATATTATTTCTTACAAGAATCTTCCAAGGCTCTTCACCCTCCAAGGATATGAAGATCCACTTAGTAGCTAAGGAAATTCCTTGGATCTCATTTCGTTAAGTCCCAAACCACCTTTATTCTTGTCCATGGAGCACCAAATCAATTTAACAGCATGCCTTTTATTATGCCCTTTTCCTTTAGACCACAAGAAGTTCCTGGTCCTCTTCTGAATAAATTTGAATTGGGAGTGGTTGAAGAGCCAAGCTGAGGAGTAGTAGATGGTATAAGGACACAAAAAAATTTGTTAGACTTGTAACTTGTCTATGAATGAGAGATATCTCTAATTCCATTTACCAAGCTTCTTCTCCACTTTATTTTTCACCCAACACCACATCTCCTTCAAATTGGAAATGATGGAAAACGAAATTCCAAGGTATCTCACCTAGTAACTGGGTCCACCCCATGTTAGAGAAAATCTGTTGAGTCGTGAGGGGCGGGAGTTAACCCATCCCAACAATACAGACTTGGCTAGGGACACTTCACTCCCAAAAGCTTCATAGAACTGTTACATTATCTTCTTCCATATCAACAAGAATTGTGGTGTCATTTGCGAACTAGATGTTTGTGAGTTCATTTCTATTGGGGAGGATACCACCTTTGACTTTTTGGGAGAGGCTCTCATCCCTCAAGAGGTAGAGTAAAGCATCAGCCGCAATAACAAACAAGGTAGGGGAAAGGGGGCACCTCTATCTAATAAATATGGGTAAGTCAAAGGTGTCAAATTTTTCATCTATTCTCTTCTACCTAGGCTCTGGCATCCTTCATCAGTATTTGAACCATATGACAAAATATCGTAGGAAACCCCAAGCTCTCCATGATCATGATGAGGAATCTCCATTCAATTCTATCATAAGCCTTTTCATAGTTAATCAATATCATCCCTATCTTTTGATTGGAGTTCTTAGCCCACCTCATGGCCTCCCAACATGTGATGAGATTTTCCAGTATATACCTAACTTTAACAAATCATGTTTGGGTGGGGTTTATCACATTGGGAAGAATGTTTTCTAGTCTTTTGGCTAGCACCTTGGAAAGAATCTTATATGAAACATTGAGTAAAGTTATAGGTCTCCAGATTTTTATTAGGGTCTTATCCCTATCTTTCAAAATGAGCTTAATCAAGCCACTGTTAATATCTTTACCCAAATAATTATGCTAAATAGCTTCATTGTATACCTGGAGCAGCTCATCCCCAATCCAACTGATGCTCTTTTTATAAAATTCCCCTCACATCCCATCTAACCTTTGGTCTTTGTCACTACTAAGAGCAAGAATGGCATTATGAATCTCCTTAACAGTGATGTCCCTTTCTAAGGAGGTACCATCTTCCTTGCTGACCTTGGTAGAAATGATACTATGGATCAGAAGTTTGTCCCTCTCCTTTCCTGATTTGTTATCCTCCATAGAGAAGAGCTCGCTATAGAACCTTTCAAAGGATTTGAGAATGTTTGTTGTCTTAGTAAGATTGACTCCCTCATCCCAAATAATATCAATTTTGTCATTGGCATCCTTTCTTTTAAGGATTTGAAAAAATAATTTAGAGCCCTTGTCACCATGGGTCAACTAGTTCAACCTGGCTCTAGTCTTAGCCCATTAAATTTTAACGTTCTAAATGCTCCTCAAGGAGTTCTTGGCTTGGATGAGAGATTCTCTGGCCTCCTGGCTAGAGGGATGTTTTTGCAAAGACTCTTCAACCAAAACTATCTTGTCATGTATCTCAGTTTAAAGTTTCCTTCGGTCTTTTTCATGCCTCCTGCCAACAGTTTGGGATAAAGCCTTCCAACTAAGAACATTATGGTTCCACCCATCAATAGCACTCCCCCATCTAGCCACTCCCAATCCTCATCCTCAAGAAGCTACAAATTGAGGGCATAGGTTATTTTTTACCTTGAGGGGGGGTTGAGGGTTCCCAATAGAGATGGTCATAGTGATCGGGTGACGGTCCAAGAGAGTATAGGGAATGACTCTAACACATGATCCAGACTCATCCCTTCTAAAGTTGGAAAAGTCCTTATTAGCATAGAATCTATTGACCCTATTGTAGATCCTTTTGCCCCCTTTTGACAATTACACCAAGTCACCCAAATGCCTTGGTTATCAGCTTTATTTCCAACAAGAGTGTCTAGAAGTCCATTCTTATTAGCCATTATAAGCTAGACAAATTTATCTTCCCCTTTCCATTCAAATTTGGATCCCCTAGTTTTATCCTGAGGCCTTTCTATCATATTGAATTTACCTCCTATCACCCATGGTATATTATCCAAGCCAAACATCCATTTCCACAAATCAATCCTCTCTCTGTAGTCATTAGAGGTATAAACAGAGCAGATCCAAAACTCCTTATCCTTAATTTTCATGGTAATCCATACAAGACTATTACAGGGAGAACAACCTCATTTATCAACAAATTTAATCCAATTGGGTCCAACCATAACCACAGTACCACCCTTCCCTTTTGTGTGTTTAGTATTTTAGTAAACTACATCTTTCCAGATACAATTCATGTTGATGTCCAGATAAATTGCACAACCTTAATCTCTTGGAGCAAGAAGAAGTCTATGTTGTTGCAAGTCCTTAGGAATCTTTTGGCAATATACTTTTCATTAGGGGATTCAAGTCCCCTTACATTCCAAGAAACCAATTTCAAATCCACAAGTTAAGATGTGGTGTCCATAGGCTCCTTGAAGCTTCTAAAGCACTTTGGTAATGCATATTGGGGACTTTATTAACCTTTTTACCTGTCGAGGAGCCACTAGGCCTTCCTCTTTTCCTCTTCATTTTGAATTCGGGGGGAATTCAATTTCATCTAGAGGACTCAGACTCCTCCTGGGACACTCACCTTCCTTACCATGGATGGGGCTGACACGCTCTAAGTTGGAAACTAAGTTGTCAATCGGGAGAAGGTGAACCCTAGGAAGGGAAAGAGTAGCGGGAATAACCTCCAGGTATAAGTTGGAGAGAGCATCATTTGAATCATGAGTTCTTAAGGAAGGCAAGAGCCTCTTTGTTGAGAAATTCAAAAGATGGAAAGGAAAAATCATGATCCCTTATGGGATTCCCACCCCTAGGGATCATCATATCTCTACCAACAACATAGGGACCAACTTATAGGGCCTCATCCCCACCCACAGAGGGAAGAGAGGGATTATCATTGGTGTTATTCTGATGATTGTAGCCCAAAGTGGGACCATCTTTGCAACCCTTTTGAATTCTATCTCTAGCAATTGCCAATAGTTGGGCATTGAGTACTTTGTGCTTAAGTCCTCTATCAACCCTACTCCCACCTAGAACACTAGGATCCATAGGGGGGACCAAGAACAAAATCTTTTTGGGGTGAGACCTCAGATCCTTGGCCTTTCTATGAACAAGAATTATTATGAACAAAATCTTATTTAAGAGAGTCAAGTTCATCAATGAGGGAATCCTTGTCAAGAGCATTGTGGGGAGTTGTTGATGGGGCATCCAGCTCAGAAGGCTTGGGCCTAGAAATATGATCATATTTAGACAAATCAACAACATTATCAATAGGATCATGGCCCCTTGAGAGAGGGTTACGACCTTTGAACCTTTTAGCCAATATAGGGCAATTTCTCCTCAAGTAGCCCTCTTTCCTACACGAAAAGCACGCATTAACACCACCAAGGTAGGCATTAGGACAAGAGAAAGCCTTATCCTAGAAATCAATAATAATTTATGTGGGTAAATCAGAGCCAAGATTAAGGGTGACCAAAACCCTAGCATCAAGATGAGGCAACAATGAAGAGGATTCATCCATTTTAAGCACTTTACCCAATGGTTCCAAAGCTTGTGGAATCAAATTCCAAAGAGAAGGTGCAATGTTATGAACAATTACCCACCTAGGGCTCGAAAGATCCAACACCTCTTCCTGGTTGGCCTTAGGCGACCAACCTATGGCTCTAGAAAAACTAGAGCCAATATTCCAAAACTACTTTTTAATGATTTATTTATGAGAATCGGGGTTTTTTGAGAAATATAAGAAATAACCCTTTTTAGATCATACGACAAAAGGAAAAATGGAACCCAAATTTTAAACCCTAGATTTTATGCATCCATTCATTAAGATAATTTCTAGGAGGAATATTTTTAATATCTAGAACCACAAAGAAAATTGTGGTATCTTTCAACCTAGTCTTTTCTTTATCAATTACCATAGCCATTTGAGAATTTGGCCTAACAACAAAAGAATGGTAGGAAGACATCTTACCTCCTCCATCATGTTGGGCATTAGGGTTTTGGGTCTAGAGCAAAGGTTCAAATTTTGCATCACAAGGGACTAGGTCCCTCTCCGCCACTGCTTGTTTAAAAGTCTTCTTGCCCTCAACTCCAAATGAAACGCTTGTAGGACAATTTTCGGTCACCACACCAGGATTAACATCTCCTATAAAATACACATACCCTTACAACAATTGTTGCCTCCACAATAGTCAAAGGGACTAGGAAGAGAGGCCTCCCACTATTCGGGCAGACAATTGCACGCTTGGGGTAGTCGGCCTTGATCCAATTGGAGAGCCCCTATGAATTCCTTTACATTATTATATTCATAATATTTAATTTATTAATCTCTAACTTTTATAACAAGTAGAAAATCTATATAATATTCTATAATGATTTTCCCCTTTAATAAATAACTTACTTATAAAATAATATGGATCTTGGCTATGTTTATATTCTTCTCTTTTGTTGGAAAACCCCTACCTTCTTATTTGGCATATTTGAAGAAAAAAAAGCATAGTAATTTTGAAACAAGGCTATGTTGGAGAAAGCTTTTGCTAAAAGTGTAACTTGACATTTCTAAAGTGGTAATAATGGCTAGTATCTTAAAGCATTGTTAAGAGGTTTTTCTTTCTCGATAAAAAAATACATTAGTAAGTATAATCAACTTCATATCCCTCCTTAGTCATGAGGCTTTAGGTGCTAATTTTAGGAAGGATTCAAGGAAAAGTATTAAATACATTCCTCCTCTAACAAATTCCCTTAAGAAAATTTTGATGGGGCTTCACAAGTTGATCATAGTGCTTTAGAGATTGGAACTCTTTTGGGGTTCTGGTGTACATTGTTTTAAAGAAACTAATGATTGTACCCAACAACAAGGCTTAGCCTCTTTTACTAGGCCTTCAAGTGATTGTTAAATTTAATCTTTTCATTTTTAATAAAAGGGGACTTTGTGGTCATTTTTAATGTTATTTAGAATAGGGGCTCATCAAATCAAAAGTTTAGCCCGTAGAAATTGACAATGTCAAAGTTGACAATGTTACTAATAAATGATGGCAAAGGTTATATAAGTGCTCTAAATGAAACACTATGTATATGTATATGTATACACACATATGTGTATACACATACATACATATTTGCATGTGTGTGCACACACACACACACACACACACACACACACACACACACACACACACATATATATATATATATATATATATATATATACATACATTATGTACACACACGCATATGTATGTATGTGTGTGTGTGTGTGTATTTACATATATATGTATATAGACATAAATACATATATACATATGTAAATATATGTGTGTGTATATTTACATATATATGTATACACACACACATACATGTATGTATGTATGTATGTATGTTGTTGTCCTCAAATTTTGAGATCACAAAATTGTGGCAACCCTACGGAATTTTCTTATCAATTCATAGAAGTATCCTCTATGTTTTGAACGTTTTGATAATGTGTTAATAAGAACGATTTGTTATCCCTAAAAAAGCTCTTTATAACACATGTTTCATGCATTCTTTACGTTCTTCCTTTTGTTTTTAATATTGATTTTCCCTTGAGTCAATAGCCCTTCAAATTACGCTCATTTTGAGCTAACTTAGACATCAAACGGAGTTCTACAACTCAAGTTATGATGAAAAAGGTGGGGTTTTTTAGGTTGGCTGCATATTCTTTAAAAATCCTTATAAAAGTGGGGTTTTTAAAGTTGATTGCACGAGTTTGAATTATTTTTAATATATTAAATAGATTTCAAAGTTTGTTTTCAAATTTCAACTCATTTTGAGTTGATTTGACTATAGTTTTTAACGTTTTCGTGAAATTAGTTTTAAATCTTCTTATTTCATGTTGCTTTATTAAAATACTATAGTTATGTATTAAATTAATTCAAATTTAAAAGACTTAAGTGTTAAAAGTGTGGTTTTTGTTCTTCACTACATATCATCCATATGCTAAAACACTTTTAAAAATCTCACTTCTAAGTCTTTTTGTATTAAATACGTTGTTTTTGTCAGTGACTGCATGTACATTTCATGTTTTCAATCATATGCAGTTGTATTTCTAAAGAGCGTATTTAATCCTTGCTAAAGTGTCATTTTTATATGCGACTGCATATTTAAAATAACATTTATAATCTTCCCAGGTGACTTTTTCTTTATGAAAGTCATGTTTTGAAATATATGTATATGTAATTCAAAAGTACGTATTCATTTCTTCATTTTATCCTTTCCTTGGTGTTGAATTTTAGGAGCATTACATATTTTAAAAATATATGTGAATGCATTCTTATTCAACGTTTATATATATATATATGTGTGTGTGTGTGTGTGTGTGTGTGTGTGTGTGTGTGTGTATACATGCATACATACATACATGCATACATGCATGCATACATACATACATACATACATACATATATATATATATATATATATATATATATATATATATATATATATATATATATATATATATATATCTTCCTCAGGATGTCGAATTTGAAGGCTATTGCATAACACTTTGGCATATGCAAATGAGTCTCTAAAAGGCATTTATAATCTTTTTCTACAAGGCGTTCATTTGTGGAAGTATTACATATGTTTTAATACATGTGTAATAGGCTTCTAAGAAGAACGTTTTTAATACCTAAGCTAGGGCGTCGATTTTTAAAAGTGATTGCATATACTTTGGAGTTTATGCAAACTTATGTTAAAAGTGCGTCTTAACTTCTCTTTGTTATTTTCCCCTAAAGACGTTGAATTTAGAGGCCTTTGCATATCCATTTTCATATGTAAAGACACTTTTTAAACATCGTTTTTATGCTCTCCTTTTGGGCGTCAATTTTTGAAGTGACTGCATATGTTAAAACAAATGTAAAGGCATTCTTAAATCGCATTTTAAATCTTCCATTCAAGGTGTCGATTTTGAAATGGATTGCATATGCAAAGCCTTTCATAAAAAATGTTTTTAATGACCTCTCTATAGGTGTCGATTTTGAGAAGCCTTGCATATGTTGTGATTTTCGAAAACAAGTTGTTTTCAGCGCTCTTTTTAAGGCGTTGATTTATGGAGGAGTTGCATATGTTGAAAAGCATGTGTAATAGCCTTTAAAAACAACATTTTTAATGCCAAGTTCAAGGCGTCAAATTTGAAGGGTTTTCGCATTCATAAGTTTGCATTCAAACTTGTGTTTTCAGCTTCTAAACTCCAAGACGTCGATTTTTTTTTGCTTTACATATGATGTTCAGCATACAAAGCATATGTAATATATTCAAAACAGTCCGCATTTGAGTCATTCTTCCTTCAAAACGCCTTGTGGATGAAGAGTTTTATATGTCTTCAATTCTTTTTCAGCCTATGAATTGATTTGGTAAGTTCTTTATGGATTTATTTTGTCATTTTTGGTTGATTTTGTGCCCTAGATGCCGTTTTTCTTTCTCATTGCATATGCAAGAGAAATAGTCAAACGGTTGCTATTTCTTGGCATTTTATTTCTCAATCTTCCCCACTTGGTTGTGTATGCTTATTGACTATCCAAGTTTAAGGGAGAGAAACTAGGAATGTGATCTATTTATACTCTTTCTTTCCAATCTTTTCTAAATCTAGGAATCAATTGGATTTATTTCATATTTGGCTCAATATTTTGAGAGATTCTATCTTGAGGATTGAGGTAATTTCTTCCTTACTCTTTTCCTTGTTTTTCTTCCAGAATTATTTGATTTACATGTAAAGCTTTCATTTTTTATTTATATGTGATTGAATCTATGTTTCTTATACTTCTGTCTTCAATTCTCAAAGATGCATATGCAAGAGCTTCATCTTTCTTGCATATGCAGTCGGGATTTAAAACCCCGTTCTATGAAAGAGACAAACCAAACACAAGTTTATACATGTGCTATCTTCCAAATCCACTTGCATAAAGTCGATGTGCCTACCACTGCCATGTGATGTCAAACTCATAATGGTGGTCAATTTGACACTTTATTATAAAATAACATCCCTCCATTCACTACATATATCTTGTTGTCTCCATATGTAATTACCCATGAGAAAATCATTCCCGAGTTCTCTTTGAGCTGAAAATCATCCATTTTCCCAAAAATCAGTCATCTCCATACACCTTTTGTCATTCTCTAATGAATCCCTCTCAAGAAGATGTTCTTATTTTGTGGGATTTTTATGTCACAGCTTCTCAGTCACATAAAGTTGCTATGTCTGAAGGGATCACACTTGCAAAAGAAAAGGAGAAGAAAAAGATGAAATATCAGTATGACTCATATCACAATTCTATTCCGCCTTCACAGATGATTTCATATTGTGATGAGGTTAAAGATACAGATGTTTCTCACATGAACTTTGAAGACTTTCTTCAAAGAGTAGATGTTGCAGTTACAGAGGACATGCTTTCAATCAAGCAGAGCAGCGTTCATCTTGTCTCTACATTTCCATTGGCTGCCTTGGAACTAGAGTTTGTATTTGCATGTGCAAAGAACTTCAATCCCGCCTCCAGAACCATCAAGGACCAAGATGGTAAGACTATCATTAGCCTTGATCCAGAGATAGTGGATAGAATCTTCAAAGTACCATTAAGTCCTGTTACTATCAATATCACCAAGCAAAAAGCTCTTGACAGATGGAATGAGGACACTCCTTCATGCACAAAGTTCGTTAATGAAAATTGGCTGCTCAATAAGAAGCCAAACATTGCAAGATGGCCAAAGGGAATTCGACACACTGAATTCAAGGAAGAAATCAGTGACCTCATTACCATTTTCAGCCGCCTAGCAGGGTTAAAGACATCAAACACCTTTGAGCCCTGGATGTACAAGTACATTTCTCTCATTGTCCGGTCGAAGAAAAGGATTTTCTGGGGAGAGATGATCAGTGATATGTTGTGTGAATAGCTTTCCCAAGTTGTTGACACTTGCACTTTTTACATGAATTCATATCTTGTATATATCGCTGCCTCTCTTGGTTCTTTCTCTGGACTATCTACTAAGGGAGATAGGTTATTGGTTCCTGTGTGGGAGTATTTTCCTCAGCTCGTTTTGAAGGCTAGCCGTTCTCACTACCATAGGGTACAGGATGCTTTTTATGGGCATTTCATGTGCTTGTTCGATAAAAGTCTCATAAACAAGTATGTGTCAGATGAGGCATGGGTGAAGGTTAATGAATATGGTTGTCTATTTCTTCAGTTTCCTA
Organism: Chamaecyparis obtusa; assembly: GCA_027943335.1. Taxonomy (NCBI): domain Eukaryota; kingdom Viridiplantae; phylum Streptophyta; class Pinopsida; order Cupressales; family Cupressaceae; genus Chamaecyparis; species Chamaecyparis obtusa. The sequence goes on along the minus strand of BSBK01006749.1, from coordinate 530,760 downwards.
GCTTCACTTACATGCGGGTAGGTTACTTCAAGGGAGAACCACATACACTTCTGAGATATCCTACAGATAAAATCATACTCATGGAGTTGGCCAGGCAACTCATGGTTGTTCAGATGCACCAGAATACACTACATAGACTGGGTGTGGGGATTTCTTCACGAAATCCATTGAAGATTGGGGGATACTCCATAGACACAGTCCCTAAAGCCAAAAACATGGAGTATGAGCTTCAAAGGATCACCTTGAAGAATTTCATGGCTACGAGTCACTTCGATTGGCGAGGGCTCAACGACAAGATGAGAAGGCAATTCATACATGTGTACAGGTTGGAGGACATATGGATTGACCTCCGCACTAAGACAAATATACGGAGAATGGATTACCACCGCCTATCCATCAAGCAGATCATTGACTTCAATCTTGCAAATATTCCTCCAGGGGTTGAAGATGATGATAACATCCTTGATCGTGATTATACCCGTAATCATGTTGAGGACTTGCCTATTTTGTCTCCTTCCTGGTCAGGAAAAGAGAGTGTCTCTATTTGGGATCGTTTCCAGTCCATCCTTGCAAATACCAACATTTGGTTAAAAAAAAGAGGTCTGAAAAGTATCAAGGTAAAAGCGGGTAAAGATTTTGATCATGGTGGTCTAGTTGATAGGAGATTAGAAATCAAAGGAAGAACCAAAGATGGTGCATCTTCTTCAGTAGCTGACCCTGTCATTCCTGTCATATCCACTCTTCCTAAATTTACCATTAAGGGAGGCAAGGACACTGGAAGAGTTCTTGAGGTCAGAAACACAGAACCTGAAAAGGTTCAAATTGTATCTAGTGATGATGAGATGCCTAGCTCACCTAAGGTATCCTCACCAGACGTACCTCCTCCTATGGATAACTCAGCCACCACTATGATTTTTGATTCAGCACCAGCATTAGATGAGTCTCCCAACTCACCTTTGGGTATAGTTGTGGATGAATTTACTACGGAGCAAGCACCTCCTATGGATTCAGTCTTGGTGACACCTGCATTACCTATCTCATCGGCTACTATTATCATACAGGAGGATTCTTATCACAGCTTTGAGAGTGTGTTTGACGCATACTCTATGACCATTCCTTCCATGGCCATCTCCTCTGTGACAGTGTTGGACACCACTTTAGTGCAGGTAGAGCAGTTCATATCTGAGGTTACACATGGTAGTCCTACTCCTATGGCAATCCTGACATAGGCTCCTCCTCTTGACAGACCTGGTTACTACTCTGGTCGTTACATCTACAAAAGCAACTTCTTCTTCTTTCTCTTTACCTCCTTGGCTCAGTGCCATAACATAGAAAAGAAAGAAAGAAGATATTATGTTAGAGGGCTTTGATTTTAAGCAAGTTTCCAAGCCGAGAGCTCCAAGGAACAAAAGGGCAAAAACAGTCTCAAGGATCATGGTGGAGGACAATACTAAATATGTTGAGATTGTTGAACCTTTGGTTGATAGAATCACAGAAGATGGGCAGCCCTCTGATTTTAGAATCACAAGGGTGGAACTAGGTAAGCAGACACGTTTGAGTTGCCAGCAGGATGCCCAAGACGTTGTTACTCAACTTACACAAAGAAATGATAAGTTATGGGAGAAGAAGAAGAAGTTGAAAGAGGAAAATGCATGCCTCCTTGAAATTATCATGATGATGAACAATTCCTAGAATGCTGCTCCTATTTCAGTTTCACATCCTGAGGATTATGATAGGTGCCACATGAAGGCAAAGGCAGTTGATGAATGGTGCGCACAGATTGAGACACAAGGTACATAGGTGATTAAAGATTCATTGGAAGTCTTGAGGCATATATGCATCATTGTTAATGAAATAAGGGAACTTATTTCATCTTTCCATCAGTAGCTAGGAGTTTTGAGTGAGGATCTAAATGTGTGGAAGACTATGCAAGGATTTGACCTCAAAAAGTTGTGCCAACTTGAAGTTATCTCTTTTGTTGATTCATACTTTGAGTCTCTTGATTTAATGGTTAATAAGGAGAGAGTCTTGGGTAAGTTGATGACAGATTTGCAAACAGTTTTGAACTCATGGAACGAACAAGAATGCCACATGATAAAAGAGTTCGAGAAATTATCCTGTGAAGTTTCTTCAAAGGATGGTGAGCTGATTGAAGAAGGGATTGTGATGGCAAGGTTCTTAGAAATGGTTCACTTTCACCTGGATGCAGATGACTTCAGTCCTGCTACTTTTGATTGGTTTATGGAATGTAAAATATCCTTAGATCATCTTCAGAGACAAGTAACCAGGTACACCAAATCTCATGTTTTGCGCAAGGTTATTACAATTTCTCATCATACAGGTGCACCGGATCCAGCCATGATACACGAGTCTCTACGCAAGTTTGAGGCTTATGTAGATACTCCTTGATGTAATTTCCTAAGTGTCTGGGACACTTTTTTTTTGTTTTATAGTTTGTTTGACAGATTACATGTAGTTCATGTGATGGTTATAAATATAGGAAAACATATTCATGTATACAAGAGTTATGTAATCATGTTGCAAGTGCTTTAAGCCTTGTAACATTGAATAAGTCAAAGCAGTTAGTTAAGTTTTTGAATAAGTCAAAAGTGGTTAAGGGTTTCCCCTTTTCTCTCCACTTTTCTCTCTTCTATTTTCCTATATAAGGAAGAGAGTTATTTGTAAATATTTTTATCTTTTGTTGAAGCAAGCAAGGCTAAACTTGAGAACTTGGGTGATGAAAATTGTGTTTCATTGTATAAGTTATCAAAAGTGAATAAAAGTGACAAAATTCTTCAGACTTTGTGTTGTAGCTCTTGAGATTGAATGGTGTTTTCTTACGTTGCATTGTTTGATCTTTCTTAAGTTCATTTCCAAAGTTAAACTTGCATACATCATTTGAGGTTTCAATTCATCTTTTGCGAGACTTTGAGCTACGAGAGAGGAATTGCTATAATAATAGTGGCTACAAATACTGGGAGTTGAAGACTTTGAGCTTCAATTTTAAGTATTTTCCTTTTATTTTCAGAATTATTAGTGAGAGACTTTGAGCCTCACTATTAGTTCTTGTTATCTCAAAATAGGATTAATTGCAAGAGACTTTGGGCCCTTGTTCTTAATTCACCAAATTTATTAGTAATTGTTGCCTTAGGAGTTGTTCTTACGTCAATTGTTAAGTTACCAGTATTATAGTAGCAGTAGGTAATCTTTGTAGAGTTAATAAGTTGTGTTTATCGGTAGATCTTTTCTTGAAAAAAGAGGAAAAAATTAGAAGTATCATCCTTATTTCATTCCAGTTGAAATCCTGTTGAAGCCACCTACAGTACGAAGGGAGTCTCCCCTTTTGCTGAGAGGAGAGATTTATCTCACTATACCATTGTCTAAAGTTACAATTTTGTAAGGTGTAGTCTTAGCGACTTACAAAATTTTTAGCCAACAGTATGTATGTATGTATGTATATACTTGCGTGCATACGTGTGTATGTATTTATTTATTTATACATATGTACATATGCATGAACATATGTAGAAATAAATACATACATATATGTATGAGTATACATATATGTATACATATACATATATGTATGCGTATACGTATACATGCATGTATGTATGTGTAGTGCATGAGTGCACATACATGTACATACATACATGTGTACATGTACACACATACTTCAATTAATGGTTTGAAATTCATACTTTGTATTTTAAGTTCGATAGAAAAGTAAGTAGGTCCCTTGCCTCACATTTATGTATAAGAAAAAAATATAGTATTGGTCACTATTTGTTAGGAGCTACGTTTACACTACATCAAAAGATATTTTCTTGTTTACACTAAACCAAGCTCTACTATTATTTGCTCCATTAAGAAGCCAATGCAATCATCAAAATCCAAGTGTATGGTGTTACCCTACCTAAAAGGTTTATTTTATTTTTACACATTAGAAATTAAGGCACTTTGGTACAAAAACATCTCACGTGTTGTTTTAATTTATCTTATACATTTTATATGTTTAATTATCAAATGTAAGGATCCTATCATATATGTTTAATTATCACATGTAAGGATCCTATCATCTAATACTAGATTGACAATTGAATAAGGGAAAGGATGAAAAATTAGTTTTGTTTAATTATCACATGTAAGGATCCTATCATCTAATATTAGATTGACATTTGGACAAGGGAAAGGATGAAAAATTAGTTTTGAAATTCATACATATGTTCTAAATCTCTGTGAATTTTTCATTAATTTTTTATTGGAGTTGGAGGATCAAATAAAGAAGCTTAAGTTGAAAAATCATCTCTTTACCATCAAAACTAAATTATTGCAATTTATGTTTTTTACAAATTTGTTCTCTAATCTATAAAACACACTTTTTTTCTAATTTACATTTATGGAAAGTTTGAGAAAATTCATTAAGGATCTTTTGTTTGGGATTTTTGCTTTGAGGTTGACAACTTTATAAAACAATTCGATCTAAATTGGGTCAACAATATGGCTAGATATGTGTTTCTATTTTTTTCTTAAAACTCTATTACAAGGGCATTGTAATTTTGTAAAAGAGTGCAAATACACTAAATTCATAGCACTATTTCAAAAGAAGATGTTCAAAACACAAATATTAGAATCAAGGTTTTATTTGCAGTTATGAGGTTAACAAATGGTATATGTCATTGTGCAATGATATTTCTTCTTTACATGAAATAAAATAAGCTATATCATGTAAATGGGCACCAAAACAAATGAGAGGAAAACAAGAGAATGATGAAGAGAAGATGAAGGATATGTATTCATGCACTTTAGCTTGAAATAAGGAAGATTCAATCCTTAAATTTACTATATGTATTCAAAAAACAAAGTATTTTTTTTTTAAATTGGCAATGAATATAACTTAGACATGAAATTAACCAAGAAAGTACAAGCACAAGAAAATCAAATGAAGGACAATCAAATAGTAGTAAGGATATCCAATTTTTGGAAGCCATGCATAAATATGTTTTGCATTCAAACTTTTCAATTTTGAATATGGATGGATTAGAATCCTTGGGTACAAAACAAATATTAAATTAAAAAAGAGCTTCATGAAAGTTGGGTATAAGAGGAAAAAGTTGCATTATAAGATATTACCCAATGAGAAGGAAACGAAAGTCAATGTAGAGCAAGTTCAAGATGCTACTGTGTGTGTGAAAATTGTACCTGATCTGTAGACACAACACTTCAATAAAATATTAGAGGTTAGCAAAAATTAAAATCGTGCAAAATTGAAATCTACTCTAACCAAGCGATTTACTGTCTTCTAGTAAGTGCGAGATTGATGTTCTCAGATTGTTATCGAGATCAGTGACCTAGACGACACCTAAATGAAGGATTTGGATGCAAAACTGATATGAAATATGAATGCAATTAATCTATATTTTTGATATTTTCTATGCAATGATATGAAAAATTGATATGAATCTATGCTAATATGGAAATTGATCTAACAATGATATGAATCTATGCTAAATGATATGCAATGCTCAAAACTAGAAAGATCTCACAATAGCTTGGATTTGCAAAGATGATTCTTCAGACTCCAATTCGACAGCGTGAGAATGCAAATTCGTAGATTTGAGAGAGATGAATTATGAAGAGCTGAGCCTTATTTTTATAGAAATCCAGGGCTTTGGAGGTGCATGGAAAAAACCATAAATCACTCAAATAAACTCAACTTGATTTTTGAGTTATCTGATAATAAAGATAATTTAATTCACAAAAACATGCAAATCATGCAAAAACAGTTTTTTAACTCAAATTAGAGTTTAGATCAACTTTTTGAACTCCAAAAGGATGTTGAGTTCTAAAAAGTCAACACTTTGCATTGATTTTTTGATTTGGAGTTTAACTGTTTCTTTTGAATGTGCATAATAATTATGAATTAATTAAATAAATAAAGTGATTTATGCTCAATTTAACTGATTTTTGAAAATAAATAATTGATTTATGGGTTAATCAATTATTTAATCAAACTTTTATTAAAAACTATATTATTAAATAATGACAACATGCTTTAATTAATTAAATAAGAATTTAATCAATTATTCATAAGATATTGGATTTATTGTCAAAATTAAATAATACAATTAATAATAGATAGAATTAAATTTAATTACACAATTAAGTGGCAAGATATTAAATCTAATTAATTAAATATGAAAATATTCAATTAATCAAACTTAGGATAAATGTGATTTATCGTCAAATAATCATTAAATTAAAGATAATTAAGAATATTGCTAGGAATATTCCTCGATGCAGAATTTAAGATAATCAATTAGATTCGATGATGTGCAAATGTGCCTTAGGTTAGGACTTCTATGTCGATTTCGTTTGATGTGTCGATATAGGAGATTAATGAACTTATAGCCCATTTTTGGAGTATTACATTTTGCCCCTCTTTGAATTACTGTGCGAAGCTCAGTGGTTCAAAGATAGTCTGTGTTTAATAAAAATATGAAACTGATTCGAAATTGATAATTGATATGAGATAGAAGTTGATTGATATTGATTTGATATGGAGATAATAGGTCCTGAATGACCAAAGATAATGTTCACTATAGCAGCGATGAACCGAGGATTGCGAAAAAAAAGTGTCAAAATGTCTGATTCTGAACCTTATGATTGCGAAGAAGTGAGTGACCGGTTCTAGACTCGATTGTCTTAGCAGAACTAGCAGGTATCGCATCCGAACCCTTCAGTTGCTGAAGAACCAAGGAAATAACACTGATGAACCGATGGTTGCAAAAACTGATACAATTTACAAGATTAGGAGAATACTAGATTGATATGGATCTTGATGAATCTGATATGCCCCAAGTGATGATAGATTTGCCCCGAGCGATGAGGTCTTTTTTGATGAATCAGCAACTAGACGTGGTTGTTGTCTTGATTACTGAGGAAGATATGATTTCCATAAAGATATGATTTCAAATTTGATTACAGACTTTGAATGATGTGCAATACCATGCCCCCTTCGGAATTAAAATTGAAATCTGACAAGAAAAGTCAGCGTTGATAGTTTAGAAGCATGTTAATTGATTTGAGAAGTGGTTAAACATGTTCAAGAACGCATTCTGCATCATTGGAAGGTCCCAAAAAACTAAGTTTGACTAGGTTTGACTATGAGTTGACCATGGTTGACCAAGTTGAAAATTTGATAGTTTGATGTAAGATAATCAGTTAAGTTGAATTATGGATTTCTGTGATGATCGAAGGTCAAATATGCAGGCAGTAGACCATCTTGGGCCCAAAATTTTAAATCGCGATTTTGACATATTAAACGATCTCAGATTTGAATTTTGATCCCGAAAATAGATTCTACTTTCTATTTCGTTGGAGGAACCTTCATGTGAGATTCAGCTCTTGTTAGATTTGAAGATGCGAGTGGAGAATTGTTTAAGCATTGAAGTTCGTTTAGCCATTGTGAGATCATGCAACATGCAAAATGCAAAGATACATGCAAAATGAAATGCAACCTAAGACCTAGGACCTAGTCACTGATCATGTGTCGATTTGTTATCATCATTGAACTTTTAGGTAACCGGATAAATCAATACAATGCCCACTAGCTATGAAACCATGGACATATGAATATCGATTTGTAACGCTCAAGAATCAATACAACACCCACTGGTCAACAACCATGGATATATGAATATTGATTTTGTTTTCAGAATGTCGGATTAGATATAAGCACCAAGGCATAAACGCCAAGATGACCTGAATATCATGTCTATTTTGATATAGCAATTTGTATAAGCATCAAAACATAAACGTCATGATGACCTGAATACGCCTTGCATTACAAACACATCAAACAGCTAAGAGATTATTCTAAATCCAATGTGAATTACCCGTAGTGACCCTTTATCGTTCACATCCTTAGGTAAGATTGTGTTTCACAGTAGGAGAAAGAACTCACTCAAAAAAGACAATAGTGAGATCAAACTTCCTTGAATTTTTTGGGTATCAATGGTCGAGGTACGCATGGCCATCCAATTTGAGATAGAGGCGCTTACAGTCGGACACCATTTCAATCCAGAATCTCCAAAGTTGTTAGATTTTCACATACAAGCAGAAGACAAAGAAAAGATTATGCCCCCAGTCATCACTCTCTAAATCCTGTAAAGGACATCATCGAAGGGCTCGAAGGGACACAATATGCAAAAATCTCAATGTGAATCAGTAAGCATACAAGGAGATAAAAGCATGTAAAAAAGCATAGATTGTTTTCAGTTTGATGTTTGATTGCGTTGTTGTAGATGCAAAATCTTTTCTGGAGACAAGATAGACTTGACTGACTCAAATGAAGCTTCAAAGGACTCTGATTGGATATGTGGTGTCTAAGATATACTGGAGACCATAGGATATGACATTGATTGCCCCCAAGTTTGAACATTGATAGGATACAGACACTTGAGCAGATTGGTGGACAAACTAACTTATTGAAAATTGGAAATGCAAAACAAAACGGGAGATATGCACAAACTAAAGCAAGACTGAAAGCTGGGAAAGACCAAGATTGCACTGATAGATGGAGCATTTTGAAACAAGTGGCGCTCGTTTGCCGAGTTTTCACCATCTTGGCAGAGATTCTATTTTTGCTACCAAGGTGCCTGTTTCCAGGTTTTCACAAAGGCACTTTTTTTTTTTTTTTCATTTTTTCATTTTTCAATTTTTTTGAATTTTTGATATTTTTCAATTTTTTTGTGAATCATCAAGGCACCTATCACTAGGTTTTCACCAAGATGTTCATTTTTTCAAGACATTTTCCAGATTTTTAAGATTTGTTCAGGACATTTTACCATAGACTGAATGCCTTAGGCGTAGAATTTCTTCAGATGGAGAACGTTGATTGGTTCTCGGAGCTGTTCTCCTTCAGTCGTTGAGAGTTGATAGGCACCAAAGCTAAAAGTAGTAGTGATTACAAAGGGACCCAGCCAATTGGGTTCGAACTTCCCCTTGCGTTCCCGATGTGATTAATTTTTAGGATTTTCTCTCAAGACTAGATCACCAACCTGAAATTCTCTGTGTCTGACTTTCTTGTTGTAGCCTCTAGACATTCTCTTCTGATATACTCTGAGATGATCATATGCTTCTTGTCTGCGCTCATCTAGTAGTTCAAGTTCTTGCAACCTAGACACTCTGTAGTCATCATCAGTTACTAGACCATGCATTCTAATTCTGAGTGATGAGATTTCAACCTCAATAGGCAGTACCGCTTCAAACCCATAAACTAAAGCGAAAGGTGTAGCCCCAGTAGATGTTCTGATACTTGTTTTGTAGGCCCATAGAGCTGGATTAATCATGAGATGTCAGTCTCTGCCAGTTTTGTTTACTGTTCTGTGCAAGATCTTTAATAGATTTTTGTTAGAAGCCTCTGCTTGGCCATTCCCTTGTGGATAGTAGATAGAATACCAATGTTGTGTGATCTTGAATTTGGCACATAGATCATCTAGGTCTTTATTCCTGAATTGCCCACCATTATCTATGATTATGGAATGAGGTATCCCATATCTGCATATGATATAGTTCAATATGAACATAGATATCTATTTCCCTATTGCTTGTGTCAAAGGGACTGCCTCTACCCATTTTGTAAAATAATCTGTGGCTGTGATTATATGGGTATGTCCGTTAGAAGAATGAGGATGAATCATCCCGATAAGATCAAATGCCCATTGATGAAAAGGCCATTGTGTTGTAAAGGGGATTAGATCCCTCTCTGGAGCATGAATTAAGTTGTCATGCACTTGGCACTTTTGACAATTCTTAGCAAATTTGATAGCCTCTTTCTCCATTTCAGGCCAATAGTACCCAGCCCTAATAAGTTTTCGAGCTAGTGTTAAATTGTTCGAGTGTGACCCACAAATACCATCATGGACTTCCTCTAATGCACGTTGAGACTCTTCCCATTCTAAACATCTAAGTAGCGTACCATCTAGACCTCGTTTGTATAGATCGTGACCAATGATGACATATCGGGAGGCATTACGGATAAGGTATCTCTTTTCATGGCGGTTGAAGGTATCGGGGATGATTTGGTCTTGGAGATAGGAAAATAGGTTTTTATATCGGGATGAATCATGACCTACAACAGTGTAGATTATGCGGGTTTTGAGGGAGTCATATGCAGGATAAGATAGTGCTTCCACCAGAAACTCGTAGCGTAGCTCATGTTCAAGCTGCTGTAATAAAGTAGATAGTGTTGCCATTGCATCGGCAGCCTTGTTCTCCGTTCTAAGAATTTGCTCAAATGTGATAGATATGAAATATTTTTTAAGATCATCTACCATTCTCTTGTAAGGAATGAGCTTTTCATCTTTAGTTTGGTACACATCATTGACTTGATGAATAACAAGTTGAGAGTCTCCATGAATGTGTAGCTCTGTTACTCTCCATTCAATTGCTATTTTCATACCATTCAAAAGGGCTTCATATTCTGCAATATTGTTTGTGCAGGGGAACTTTAGTCTGAATGCTTTTGGGATGGAGTATCCTTGAGGAGTTATGAACAATATGCCTGCTCCAGATCCATTCTGTGTATAGGAGCCATCAAAGAACAATTGTCATTCTCTAGAAGATAGGTGCATAATAGAGGAGTCTGGAAATTCCATTTACATTGGTGTGTCATCAAACATGGGTGCATCTGCTAGTTGATCAGCAATAACTTGACCTTTTATAGCTTTTCTTTCAACATATTCAATGTCAAATTCGCTTAAAATCATGACCCATTTAGCCAGTCTACCTGTGAGGGCAGCCTTGCTTAGTAGGTATTTTAGTAGATCAATTTTTGCTACTAGATGCATGGTATGAGCTAACATATAGTGTCTCAATTTCTATGATGCAAAGATCACAGCGAGACAAGCTTTCTCAATCATAGAATAGTTCTTTTCATACACCACCAATGTTCTGCTTATATAATAAATGGCTCTTTCCTTTTTCTCTTCATCATGTTGCGCTAGCAATGCCCCCAATGATGTGGCTGTTGTGGAGACATATAAGATCAATGGCTTCCCATGAATAGGAGGCATCAAGATAGGCAGATTTGATACATCTTGATATGGTTAAAGTTGTTCTCACATTCTTCATTCCATGCAAAGGTCACACCTTTATGTAATGTTTTTGTAAAAGGTTGTGATATGTCCGCTAGCTGCGATATGAATCTTCTGATAGATTGAACTCTTCCTTGCAACGTCCTCATTTGACTGATATTCGTGGGAGGTTGCATCTCTATTATAGCCTTGACTTTAGCCGGATCAACTTCAATGCCCTTCTTTGAAACTATGTATCCTAAGAGCTTTCCAGAAGTGACACCAAAAGCACACTTCTTAGGATTTAGTCGGAGACTAAACTTTTCCATTCTGTCTAGGATCATGCTCAAGTCCTTTAGATGTTCAGTTCTGATCATAGATTTTGCTAAAGTATCATCAACATAATCTTCCATAGTTCGATGCATCATGTCGTGGAAAATAGATGTCATCGCTCTTTGATATGTAGCTCCAACATTTTTTAAGCCCAAATGGCATGACATTCCAACAGAAGGTGCCCCATGCACATGTGAAAGCAGTTTTCTCTTGGTCCTCTAGAGCAATTTTTATTTGGTTATATCCAGAGAAACCATCCATTAAGGAATACATCTCGAAACCCCCAGTCATGTCCACTATCATATCAATGTTAGGTAGTGGAAAATCATCCTTAGGGCATGCTCTATTTACATCTCGAAAGTCTGTGCACACTCTGATTGAGCCATCTGGTTTAGAAATAGGTACAATATTAGAGATCCACTCTGCATAGTCAATAACTCAGATGAATCCGGCGTTCAGGAGCTTCTCTAATTTAGCTTTTACCAAGAGTGCAACGTGAGGATGCATCTTTCTCAATTTTTGCTTGACAGGTTTGACATTTGGAGCAATAGATAAATGATGCATTATAAGATTAGGATCCAATCTTGGCATATCTGAATATTTTCATGCAAAGTTGATCTTCTTCTTTGTTAGGAATGTTGTAAATTTTTGCTTCTCTTCTTCTGATAATGATTGTGCTACATGTACCAATTGTGGTTCCTCTGTTGTACCCAAATTGATGGATTGAGTGGGCTCAATTAGAACTGGAGATTTGTCCTGTAAATGACTCGGAAGGACATCAAATATCTCATCCTTAGGTGCCTCAGAGAGGTTTTCACCTTTGGATACGTCTTTTATTTTTACTTTTGTAGGTTTTGAGACTGCCACAAAGTGGTTTTCACCCTCAGAACTCTTTTTCTTTTTCTTTTTATTCTTATTTTTCTGACTAAGATATTTGATGTCCGACTCGGTCATGCTGACGCTCGGTTCACTGATGGAAGTACTCATAGGCTCAACTGCATTGAGGTAGCAAGCAAGGGCATAGTCATTCGGGAAGGTATAAATACCATGGCTCGGATTCGTGGAGGTTTGATCAATAAGTTCTGGATATTTGATAGTCAAAGTAGGGAAAGATTGGGAGATAGTGTTTACGAATATGGATCTGTCATCATTGGTCTTAACCTGACGCTCAAGTTCAAAGGTGATACTACAACTTAAGATATTCAATTCGTGAATAGGCTCAATGTCATCGTGGGAGTCCAATTCAGCCATAGGTGGATCAGACTCGATAGGTTCATCGTTTTGCTCTAGACTTACGTTGCTTTGAGGTGCATATTGGTGAATAACATCAACATGTTTCTCTGTGATAAGCTCATCTGGTTCTGGGATGACTCCCCATTCATAGTCATTAGATTCATCTTCTGATTTAGGATCTCTAGGAAATCTTAGAACATGAGTAAAGTCAGGGTGAATACCCCAAGAAGGGTTACCCTCAGATTCTGATTTGTATTCATACTCATGAGAATCTGTCTCAGAATCACTACCACTTCCCTCTTCTTGATTGTTTTCGAGATTAGCTGGTTCTTGTGTTGCAACTATCTCTTGATTGATAGTAGGTTCTTGTGTTTCTACTACATTAATTTTTTTGATAGGATCATCTTTATCATCAAGAATGTCTTTGATCTCTTTAAGCAATTTTTCATAGGGGATGAGTTCTGAACTATCTTAATCACTATCTGATGGTTCTGTTTCTTCTTTCTTAAGAAGAGGTTCCCCTGGTGCGATCTGCTCTATGACATGAGAGCAATTACCTTTGAGGTGATAGGGTTTCTTCTTAAAGCCTAAGCCAACTTTGTTTTTATTTTTTCTACCAGTATGTGGGAGAGGTACCTCAAGACCTTTTCCTCGGATTCCTAGAGGTCCTTTACCTGAATATCCCATCTTAGCTTAATTTATCTCCTGGACCATATGACTTGGAAGAGAGTTTGGAGACTGCAGAGTCACCAGTTTGAACAACTTGAGATTCAGGTTCATCTTTGTACAGCCATGATAGCACAGCCTCATCCTCTTCAAATTCTTGCTTGGATACTTGTTCTGCTACAAAATTCTTTTTATATGCTTCAAGAGGTTCTTTAGAGTCTGGTTTGGATGGTTTCAAAGATTGCCCATAAGACTTAGGCGAGATAGGGAGAGATGTCAAAGATAAGACTGGCTCGATAGTATATTGTCCCATACCATTTTCTTTGATATTAACCTCTTTTGCAAGATCTTCCATTTTAGATGTGGATGCTTCTTTAGTTGGTTCAATGGAAGATTCTCTGTTATTAGGCACAAGCTTATCTGCACTTTCCTTCAAGGTGTTGCAAGTTGTATTCAGATCTGCGGGGATAGTAACCTCTACTCCTTCATAAGGAAACTTCAAACATTGATGGTATGTAGAAGGAATAGCTTGCATTTCATGTATCCATGGTCTCCCTAGAAAGACGTTGTAGGCCAAAGGTAGATCAAGCACTTGACAAATGGTATCTTTGATAACCGGACCCACTCTGATAGGTAAGACAATGGTGCCTTTAGAAGATCTTTCTTGTTCATCATAGGCCTTGATAGTTATTTTCTTTCTAGGATCAATAGCCAATTATGAAAATCCCAATTGTGTGATCAGGCTGTAAGAACAAATGTTTAGGCCAACGCCCCCATCTATCAACACACGTTTGACTCTACAGTTCTGGATCAAGACTTCTATATGCAAAGACTGATTATGTGGGTGACTCAAGGAGTTGTCATCTTCCTCTGAAAAGGAGATATATTATGGAGATGTAAGATGTCCAACCATAGTCTGGAACCTGTCTAAATCAAGGTCATCAGGAACATTGGAACCGAGCAAAGCTTTATCGAGAATGACTTTATGAGCTGGAGATATTCGAAGCAACTCAAACATGGAGATTTTCGCATTAGTGTGTTGGAGTTGTTGAACAATGCTATAAGACGTAGGCCTTGTATCCTTTGGATTGGAAGATTTGGAAGCAGCCTTCTGTTTAGAAGCAGATGAAAGATTGAAGGGCACCTTAGGGACATTTGATGAATCTGGGATTTGTCCTTTCAGATGCGTTTGAGCTTGTGATCGAGTAACTGCGTTAGCTGAGGAATGATCTCTGTCTCTTCATACAATTGTGATGACATTGCAACTTTCAGAGAGACATGGTTCAACCATATTGATGATAGCATTATTTCCAGGGTCGGTATAGTTGACTTTTGCCCCCATATTAGGCTGAGAAGTTGAAACTTCTTGACCATGTTTCGGAAATGGTTCTGTGAATGTTGTATGATCGTTATTGCTCTAGGGATTGTCAATTGTGATGTCTCCACTATCAATCAGATCTTGAATGGTATGCTTCAAGTGGTAGCAACTACTAGTTTTGTGACCTTTACTCCTATGGAAATCACAGAATTCATTTTCTCTCCACCATTTCGGTTTGGGGTCCTGATCATTTGGTCAGATTGGTGGTAAAGAGATGATGTTATCAGCCAGTAGAGTTTTCATAGCTGATTCTAAAGACTCTCCTAGAGGAGTAAATTTTTGATGTTTATCCCATTTTTTGTATTCTGACTTCCTTTGAGATGGTGGAGAAGACTTTTGCTCTGAAGCTTTAATGGCTTGAGTGCCAAGAGTGAGATTGTAGGCTGGTGCCTTTGATGGGGCATGGACAGTGTCAACAACGCCATCTGTGGCGATGCCTTTGTTCTTGTTCCAATTTTTGTTCTTGTCTTTAGAACTGGATCCTGATTCGTACTTGTCTCTTTGAAGTGTGATTTCTCCTTTTTTCACAAGCACTTTTTCGATTTTGATAGCATTATCCACCATCTTATCAAAAGATGTATGATCTTGCATTTGTAGAGGATAATTGATTTCTGGAACAAGGTTGTTGATGAAGATTTCCATTTTTTCTGTTTCTGGAATAGGTCTGGCATATAGAGAGAACTTCTTCCTCCATCTCTTGAGAAATGTTAGGAATGGTTCCCCTGGATATTGCTTGAGATTACAGATATCGATCATGGTGACCGGGTGCTGAATATTGTAGGAGTATTGTTGGTAAAATAATTTGATCAACTCCTCAAAAGTTTTGATAGTAGAAGGCAGTCTAGAGAACCAGTGGATGGCTGCTCCCCCTAGAGATCGAGGGAAGAGACGCATCAGATAGGTCGGTTCATGCATGAACTCCATTGATTGCGTACAGAATTCTCTGACATGATCTTGAGGATCAGAGTGTCCATCATACTTGTCATACTTTGGCATCTCCACTCTTTTTGGAAATGGTGGCATATACAAGTCTTTGTCAAATGGAAAAGGACATAGAGCCTCCGTGGAGAACTCTTTAGGTTCCTTCTCTTTCTTGAGATTGTTAAGTTCAACTTGTATAGCATGCATCTGTTTCGTCATAGCTGTGAGTGGATTCTCTTCCTCATGTGTAATGATGTCTTCAACATTAAAGTTGGGAGGAAGTTTAGCTCCTTGATGAGCTAATTGTAAAAAGTATGCTTCTGTACCTTCTTTCAAGAAATGCTTCATCATTCGTTTGAAGTTATCATTGTTTTGATATTGAGCAATTTCTTCAGGTGTGGGTTCCTGATCTGCACCATGTTGAGATTGAGCTCTTTGAGAGCCAAAATTTATCCCTGCTTGAGACATGGTGGGAGTTTGTGGACTCCCTGGATTAGATTGATGAGGGGTATGTTGAGTACCTCCGTGAGTTGATGGAGGAGGTATGTAACCAGATTTCAATCGATAGTTGCCAAGACCATCGTCCTCGTACAGACTAGAATTGATGAGTTGCTTAAGAGTTGGAGTTTGGAGAGTGGTGATAAATTTCTTGTGAGAGGAAGCTCTAGTTTCCACCATTCACCTCAAGTGAAACAAAAGAATAAGATCCAGATAACCGAAGAATGAATTAAATCAAGATGATCAGATGACGCAACCTTGTCAAGGTTTGATTGATGTGAAGATTTGATTAGACGTGGATGAAGGATACTGTGCCCTGGATGTATGGGTAGGTTCCCAAAAGATAGCGGACAAGATATCACAACACTTAGTCATTTTGATGATTGATTGAAGATTGATAGTTATGACAAGGTTTTGACACAGGATGATAAGGACTCAAATCGATTAAACAGAAGGTTGAATCGAATTCAAAAGACCACTTTAGGAAAAAGATTGGATTCTTAATAGCTACTGCTCTGTTCCTGACACAGTGATTTGTTCGACGGATTCTGAAATTAGGCTGAAAAAGCTAAATATCTGGCAATTTTGACAATTTTTTGACAACTTTCAAAAATTTCCCAAACGACACTCTGCAGACTCGTATGACAGTGGGTATGCTATGAAATGACAGTTGCAAAACTCGTACGACAGTTGGGTAGCAATGAAACGATAGTTGAAAATCTCATACGGCAGTTGGGTAGCAATGAAACGACAGTTGAAAGTCTCATACGACAGTTGCAAGATTTTGAGTTTGAGAATTTGTTGGCATGGAAACTCATACGACACTGGGTACTCAATCATATGACAGATGGGTTGTAATGAAACGACACTTGATGGAAACTCATATGACTTTCTGACCTCCTGAGATGACTTTTGACTCCAGAAAAAGATTTTACTTCAGATTTTGCAAATTTTGAGTTTTCAGATTTGAATTGTTTGCAAATTTCAATGTCCAGATTTGAAGATTGTAACAGATTTATTCATTTTCAGTAACCAGATAGATAAACAAGCATGCAAAACAGTAAGCACGTGATTTCAAGCATGTCTGAAAATAATGAACAAGGGCAAAAGTAACCTTGCGCATGAGCAATCAAGTGACTTATTTGTTCTAATCCTCAGAAGCGCTAATTGTGTATGTTCCAAAAATGTTTTGCAATAACGCACATATACCCTATAAAATGAAAATTTAGCCTTGCTAGTGTTTTTAGTAATGGTTTGACTCTGCAACTTTTATGATCCAAAGGGGTGAACTCCAATCCCGATGCACCAGGGTTTTGACACAGTCTGAGAACTTAATCTTTAGGAGTTGCTAGGGAGATCTAACAACCCACAATGAACCATACCCTGTGAAGATTTCTTCCACAAGGACATTTATATAGCGGCTGTCACTACCACGACGAAAATGGCTATTACCGCTTGAGGTTCCGTCAACGCAATTTTCCCTATGAAGGGATTGTCCACTATGGTTAACCCTCTCTAAAGGTGACTCACAGTATGATACCACAAGGGGACTTGGCTCCAAATCCAAGGTTTTGATGCCTCTTCACTTTTAACCCAAACAAAGCAAGCAGATTAATCCGACATGGTAAGACAAAGTTTGTCTCACCAAGGTCTATGATATCAACCCCACGTGATCTATCAACCCCTCCGGAGAGAGAATGTATCAATCAATAAGGGAAGACGCACTAACCAATTTTGATTCACCAAAGCTCGTAATGTCTACCCCACGTGATCTATCAACCTCTCCTGGGAGAGAATGTATCGATCAATAAGAGAAGACGCACTAACCAAGTTGAATGTGAAACGCACTAAGTATCCTCCCTACCTACAAGGATTTTGTCGTCAAGAAAGATTTCGCTGAGAATCCAATCTCTCAAGAATCACGAATATTGTTCATAGGGCCTAATTACTATGTGAGCACAGATGTATGTTTCCAAAAGCAAATCTACCAAAAGTACCCAAAAAGAAGAAAGAGGAACACTTAACGCTTAAAGAGAATATGAGATGAGTCCACAAGGTGGAACACTTAACACCTCACACAAGCTAAAAACGAGTCCCTGATTTAGAAAACAAGTGAGTTCCTAAAAGTACAAAAGGGTTGCCAAGTGGAACACTTAACGCTTCTGTCCTGTTGACCCCTCCCCTTTATGGCGCTGAGATTGCAACCACGGGGCGAAATGAGGGGCCGGCGGATTAGCGAGTCCAATAACCCAAAATAGCAATCAAGATCAATCACAAGTATCTGAGACTACTTAATGAATCCTTAAGGGGTCACAATCTAGTATCAATTATGCAAGTGTGTAAAACAAAAGTATGAAAAGAATCACCTAAGCTAGACACATGAGAGATTTATTTTAAGCCCCAAATCGAAATATTATCAGCACAAGTGGAATACCTGAGATCCTCGCAACGTGCTTAGTAGATGTTTACCTGATTTTGAGCAATTCTTGCGCTTTTTCCAATCAAAACCAGCAGAAATCAATCAGAAATAGTAAATTTCAATTGTTAGGGTTAGCTGTCAGTCAAAATCCAAAAATCAAATCTGACAAATTGCCTGCAAAAATGAAACGACAATTGAAATCTGGTACCGAAACTCGTATGACAGTAGGTCTGTTACCAAACGACAGTTGAAACCTGATGTCAAAACTCGTACGACACTGGGTCTATTACCAGACGACAGTCCAAAAACTCGTACGACACTGGGTGTCTGATGAAACGATGATCCAGCCTCCAAATGACAGTGGGTTCTTGATGAAATGATACTCGGTCAATTGTCGTACGACAGTGGGTTCAAAATCATACGACTTTTGTCAGAAACTCGTATGAAGATTGTATGGACAAAAAATAAAAATCATATTTTTGCACAGAAACCGAGGAGAAAAAGATAGAAATTGATAGAATTGAATTGGAAACCCATTTCAGAGCCCCACGGTGGGTGCCAGAAATGTGTGTGAAAATTGTACCTGATCTGTAGACACAACACTTCAGTAAAACATTAAAGGTTAGCAAAAATCAAAATCGTGCAAAATTGAAATCTACTCTAACCAAGCGATTTAGTGCCTTCTAGTAGGTGCGAGATTGATGTTCTCAGATTGTTATCGAGATCAGTGACCTAGACGACACCTAAATGAGGGATTTGGATGCAAAACTGATATGAAATATGAATGCAATTAATCTATATTTTTGATATTTTCTATGCAATGATATGAAAAACTGATATGAATCTATGCTAATATGGAAATTGATCTAACAATGATATGAATCTATGCTAAATGATATGTAATGCTCAAAACTAGAAAGATCTCACAATAGCTTGGATTTGCAAAGATGATTCTTCAGACTCCAATTCGATAGCGTGAGAATGTAAATTCGTGGATTTGAGAGAGATGAATTATGAAGAGCTGAGCCTTGTTTTTATAAAAATCCAGGGCTTTGGAGGTGCATGAAAAAAACCATAAATCACTCAGATAAACTCAACTTGATTTTTGAGTTATCTGATAATAAAGATAATTTAATTCACAAAAACATGCAAATCATGCAAAAATAGCTTTTTAACTCAAATTAGAGTTTAGATCAGCTTTTTGAACTCCAAAAGGATGTTGAGTTCTAAAAAGTCAACACTTTGCATTGATTTTTTGATTTGGAGTTTAACTGTTTCTTTTGAATGTGCATAATAATTATGAATTAATTACATAAATAAAGTGATTTATGTTCAACTTAACTGATTTTTGAAAATAAATAATTGATTTATGGGTTAATCAATTATTTAATCAAACTTTTATTAAAAACTATATTATTAAATAATGACAACAACTTTAATTAATTGAATAAGAATTTAATCAATTATTCATAAGATATTGGATTTATTGTCAAAATTAAATATTATAATTAATAATAGATAGAATTAAATTTAATTACACAATTAAGTGGCAAGATATTAAATCTAATTAATTAAATATGAAAATATTCAATTAATCAAACTTAGGATAAATGTGATTTATCGCCAAATAATCATTAAATTAAAGATAATTAAGATAATTAAGAATATTGCTAGGAATATTCTTCAATGCATAATTTAAGATAATCAATTAGATTCGATGAAGTGCAGATGTGCCTTAGGTTAAGACTTCTATGTCGATTTCGTTTAATGTGTCGATATAGGAGATTAATGAGCTTATAGCCCATTTTTGGGGTATTACAGCTACTAAAGACTAAACCAAACAATCAAAGGACAAGACAAGACAAACATAATTTTACTGAAAAAATGGAAAGTTTTTTATTAAAGAAAAAACAAGTTTTGAGGGGACCTGAAACCCTATACAAAAGGAATGCTAAAGATATATCATGAATGCCCATCAAAACAAAAAGGAACAGAGCCAATGGAGCGGAAGCGAGAGAAAACAATCTACGAATTGAGGGTTTTGAAGGCATGGAGGTTGGACTTACAGAGGTCAATGGGACAAAAAATGGCCTTTCAATCGAAATTTCTAGCATAGTTTTAATATGTCTTCAGGCTCGCGATAGCAAGCAAGGTGAAATGTGTCTAAGGAAAATACTAATAGAAGACCAATTGATAGGCAGGGTTTCAAGCATCATCAAATGCACAAAGACACTCATTTTGGGGGCCACCCTTTGAAAATAGTAGGAGGTTTCGATTTTAAGCAGATTGAATGGAAATTTTGGAGGCCAAAATAGAATCAGTGGTTTGAAGAACCCCAAAAACCAGTAAGTCCCCACATCGAGCATGCTCAAGTGGCTTCAATGATTATTGATAATAGGGAATGGAATGATAGTGTTATCTTTCTAAAAGCAGGTGCCTTTTTTTCTCAAATGGGCAAGTTCATGGCCATCTTGGGACAAAATTAGAAAATGGTGTGTTAAGCATCTGGGGGAGGAATGCACGTTGAAACCCATGTCAAATGGTTTCTTTTTGGTCATTTGCCCCATTGCACAAGATCAGGAATGGGTTTTTAATAATGGTCATTTTCTGCGATGGGAAGGGCTTGTATTTTGTTGGTTGGTCACCAAATTTCAACCCAGAGTTAGAAAAGATTAAGGAGATCCCTATCTGATTTAAAATGTCAAACCTCCCCCAAGAATATAGAGACCCAAAAATGATTAAATTCATTGGAAACAAGTTGTGGGTCTTTTGAAGGTATGAGGAAGCAATGGATAAGAAAGACCTTTCGATTTATCCCAGGATGTCAGTTTTATGGTAGGAGGTGCATCCTTTTCCCAACATTATCGAACTAAATATTGGGGAAGGATTATGGAGATCTAAACTAGAGGTAGATTTGACTGGAGACGAGGTAGAGGCAAAGGGAAAACAAAATACAGTAATAATAGAAGAAAGTTTAGATAAAAGAAAAGAGTCAGATAAGGACCTCCTAGAGAAAATTATTTTCAAACTATCCGAATACAACGAGAGGATCAACTATGAAAACCCAGCCCTAGAGGTCATTTGGAATGTTCAGGGGATGAAGAATAATGGTGAGAAAGTGGAAGCTACATGAGTTTGGGATGTAAAAGTGATATTGATTATATTTTTTATCAAGAATGCCACCCTCAAACCGAAAAATAGAAGCGACGGGAGAAAACCCTGGGAGAGAATATCCGCTTGGTAAGAGGAACAAGATGTCGGAAAATGGAGACCAGATGGTGGATGGCCACATCTCACCTATTTTGTCAGGTGATATTTCAGAGGAAGTGCGTAATGAAATGCTAATTCGGGATGAGAGTTTGGGAAACTCCACAGATATCAGATTGGGAAAACCAGTTTTGAAAATGGATCATCAGATGATAGAGACACATGTTTTTTCAAATTTAGATGAGAGATTAGAACACCAGGATAACTTTGAACACAAAATGGATGTGGATTTTAAAGATATACAAATCTCCCCCATTCGAAATCTTGAGAGCAGCTTTGAAAATATTTGTGATAGCAGTAGAGAAATTGAAGATTCGGACTTCGAATGTCCTGGCCAAATGGATGCAGAAGGAGATGATGATTTGGGTCTTAGGGACATCCCAGATGTCCTAGACTGTCGACTGATCGAGCAATCTTCTACAAAGAAAAAGAAACCTAGTGTTGGGGAAAAAAAAGAAGCAGGGAGAAAAATCTACTAGAGTCGAACTAGCAATAGCGGATAGTGTGGCCAATCAAGCTAAACTCTTCATATCCGGAAAGGGATATGCCCTTTCCTAGGAGCCATGAGGATCCTTTCTTGGAATGTCAGAGGCTGCAATGCCCCTGACAAAGATCCCCTGATCAAAAGATGCTTTGATTAGGTAAGACTAGATTTTATTTTTCTTCGGGAGACTAAACTTGATGGTGTAGAGATTTCCAAGTTCTTGAGGCATTTTCCTCAGTGGAGAAGTTGTTTTGTTGATCCTTTGGGGGCTTCATGAGGTTTAGGTATTCTTTGGCTTGATTCAACAGTAGACATAAGATTACGATAGAAGAGTAACAATTGGGTTTGGGTGAAGGTTCTTTCTAAACAGTTGTCAACAGGACTTCAGGCAATAAATGTGTATGGTCCTAACAATAGAGTTATGAAAAAGGTTTCTTGGCATGAGCTAACTAGGGTTCTCCGGGATAATGTTACAGACTTGTTTATCCTCGGGGGGGACTTTAACGCTATCTTGAGCCCGATAGAGAAACTGGGTGGTAGAGGATGGATGCGACAAAGCCAAAGAGACTTTGATCAATTTATTATGGATAATGGATTATTAGAAGTTGAATTGAGGAATGGGCAGTTTACTTGGACCAACAGACAAAGTGGCTTCCTCAACATTGCAGAGAAATTGGACAGATTCCTTATTGCTGGAAATTGGGCGGATGTTGGTTGGATATGTGCAGCAGATATCCTCCCAATATCAAGTTTGGACCACTACCCAATCTATCTCAGAATTCAAGAAGATGCTACTCCGAAGAGGGCTCCTTCCAAATTTGAATCAATGTGGTTGTGCAATCCGAGTTTATAACAGAAAATGAAAGATTGGTGGTCTTTTGCTCCAAGCTGAAAAGGTAATAAAGCTTTTGTTATGTTCAAAAAGTTACAGTTTATTAAAGAACAAGTTAAGATTTGGAATAGAGAGGTTTTTAGAAACATTTTCATAGAGAAATTAAAAATGGAGGAGCAACTAGAGGTGCTCCATTCCAAAACCATTGAGAATGGGATGAGAGAGGAAGACTTTAAGGAAGAACAAGCACTCAATAAAATGTATGTTGAAACATTAACAAGAGAAGAAACTTTTTGGAGACAGAAATCCCGTGAGGTTTGGTTGAAAGATGGGGATTGTAACAAAAAAAATTTTGTAATTCAGTTAAAGTGAAAAGATCGGTCAATAAAATTTTCACTATCAGAAATGAGGATGTTCTCTTACAAACACTCGAGGACATAAATTTGGAAGCACTGATATTTTTTCAAGAGACTTTCTGGAGCAACTCAGCAAATTCAAAGATTGACTCAGACATTTTGAGTGTTATTCACAAGTGTGTTGTAGACTCCCAAAACCAAATGTTGATGAATCCTATAACCATAGAGGAGGTGAAAAAGGCCCTTTTCACTACGGGAGGTGAGAAAGCCCCGGGCTCAGATGACTTTTCAACAATCTTTTTCCAATCTTTCTGGGACATTATTGCTTAGGAGGTGTGGGACGTAGTAGAGGAATCGAGAAGTAGGAGATTCATATTTAAAAACTTCAATAGCACCTTTTTTGGCCTGATTCCCAAGAAGGTGGAAAGATCCATCTTTGTGAACTATAGACCAATCTCTTTATGCAACACTATTTATAAAATCATTACTAAAACAATTGCAAATAGATTAAAGGGGGGTGCTTGAGTCATTAATCTCTCGATAACAAAGCGGGTTTTCCCCAAATAGGTCTATCTATGAAGGTATCATTGTCACTCATGAGACTATCCATTCAATGAAAGTTGTTGGAACATCAAGGATGATGATCAAATTAGACATTAAAAAAACTTATGATGTAGTGGACCGTGGTTTTCTTTTAAAAGTGTTGGATTGTTTTGGTTTCAACAAAGATTGGATTGAATGGATCAATAGTTGTATAAACACTCCTAGATTTTCAGTTTTAGTTAATGACAACCCTTAGGGTTTCTTTGACTCCAATAAAGGCATTCAACAAGGGGATCCCCTCTCCCCCTTTCTATTTATTTTAACGGAAGAGGTTCTAGCCGGCTAATCTCCAAAAAATGGGTGATGGGACAATGGAAGGGGGTGAAGGTAGCTAAAGGTTTGGATTGGTTGTCCCACTTACAGTTTATTGATGATACATTTTTATTTGGGGAAGTTGGTGATAGAGAAGCAAGAGTTATCCGAGCTAGTTTGGATAAATATAGCAAAGCTTCAGGACAAAACATTAATTGGAGAAAATATGAAGTGTTTTTCTTTAACACTAGTAGACAGCTTCAAAGAAATATTTGTAACATTCTAGGAATAAGGGTTGGACAACTCCCAAGGAGGTATCTAGGTGTACCTCTCTTCGTGGGAGCCTCTAAAACTTCGTTATGGAAAGATCTAGTGGGACGTTGCTTTAAGAGGATGGAGAGTTGGAAAAGCAAATGGTTGTCTTCATCTGGCAAAGTAATGAAGTTGAAATTAGTCATCTCAGCCATCCCAGTCTTCTCAATGATGTGCCTGAAAATCCCAAGCAAAGTGATAAAAATTATAGAGCAGAAAATGCAGAATTTTTTTTGGAATGGGGCACAGGAGGAGGATAAATGGCTACTCATTGCTTGGAAAGAAATCTGCAAGGCAAAGCAAGAGGGTGGGGTAGGCATAAGATGTTGGAATTTGATGAACATTTCTCTTGGAGCAAAACTAGTTTAGTCCATTTATTCAAACCCAAATCTTTTATGGGTCAAAGTGCTCAAAGCTAAATATCTAAATAGCTTGGAGGATAACATAATTTTAACAATTATAAACCCTCTGAAGGGTTCAGATATTTGGAATTTTATTTTAGACTATAGATTTGTGATCACTAACCACTTATCTTGGTAGTTAGGCGATGGTTTGTAGGCAAAATTTTGGGATGATTCCTGGAATGGGCTACCAGCCTTAAACAAGAATGCGGATTTGCACGATCTAGGAAACCTGTTTGTGCAAGCTTGGGGCGACAAGGAGGTCATTATGTAGAGCAGAAAGAAAGCCTTGGAGGTGAGGTGTGGGCCTAAAAATATATGGCTGATATGGGGTTAAATGACAGACAGAAGGAATTGATGAATAATATTTTCAAGGAAAGACAATTAGTTTTAACCAACAAGAGGGATAAGATAGTGTGGTGTGCACCCAAAAGTGGGAATTACTCGGTGAAGATCAGATATCGGCTTCTTAACAGAAGGGAAGATTTTGGAGAATGGCCTTATAAAATCTTTTGGAGACATGAATGCCTTCCAAAAGTTGGAGCCTTTGCATGGTTGGCAGCAAGAGGCAGAATTTTGACTGGAGAAAGGAGGAAGTGTTTTGGTTCCCAAGGACCAACTAGATGTGTATTATGTGAGGATGTGGAGGAGAGTGTTGATAATTTATTATCAAATTATAAGGTGACATTGGAGTGTTGGGACATGTTAAAAAGTAAACTTGGTTAGCATGGCCCTATACAAAATTCCCTCTGAGAGGTCCTGACAAGATGGCCTCATAAACAAGTAAAATCATTCTTGTCTAGTGT
This sequence comes from Chamaecyparis obtusa, assembly GCA_027943335.1. Taxonomy (NCBI): domain Eukaryota; kingdom Viridiplantae; phylum Streptophyta; class Pinopsida; order Cupressales; family Cupressaceae; genus Chamaecyparis; species Chamaecyparis obtusa. Next base: position 504,921 of record BSBK01006749.1, on the reverse strand, counting down.
GTGAAGTGCGAGCCCATCAATCCTAATATGGGAACTATGGAAGGAACATAACAGGAGAATATTCATGGGGAAAGCAGAATTAGTTGCCCAGATAAAACAGAGAATTAATTCTTCCATAGAAGAGGTGTTGAGCGCCACTATTGGGAAATTGCACAAAGGGGTTCAGTATACAATATGGGATCAATGCATTCAGAATAATTGGCCAGGAGTTAAAATCAAATCAACGTGACTTAATTGTCAATGTAATGATGTTTCGAGGAAGCGGGCTTCTATTATATAACAAAAACCAAAAGAAGATTGGGTTGAAATAAATTTTGATGGCGCATCAAAGTCTAACCCGGGGATTTTAGGTGCAAGGTTGATTGTGAAGGATAACAATGGTGAGACTCTAGCTTTTGGAGCTCAAAAGCTAAACCCGAGCACAAATAATGTGGCAGAGGCAATGGCTTCTTTACTCGCAATGAGGACTGGAAGACATATGGGGCTCAAGTGCATTCATCTGGAAGGCGACTCCTTGATAGTGATTCAGGCTTTAACTAAAAAACATTCAGAGGCATAGCACCTACAACCTCTTATCAATGCAATTGTGGAGGAGCTTGCCTTTTTTTGTGACTTTAGCTTAACTCATGTTCTGAGGGAAGGGAATGTGGAAGCAAACATTTTTTCAAAGTGGGCCTCAAACTTCAAAGAGGAGCATAAATTATTTTTTGATCTTAGAGGAAATCAGATCTTAAAGGCTTTAGAGCCATCTTTGGAGGAGGCGAAGGATATTCATTTATGATGACACAAATAGATGGCCTATGGGAAAGTGCAAAGGGATAAGATTTGATGGTGATGCATGTGTGATAAGACCGTTCGCAAGAGGAATACAGATAATATGGCACAAGCAACTCTTTGTTTTTTGGTTTTGGCATCGTAGGACAATTGAACCAAAGCTTTAGCACAAACCCAAATTTGTTTTGATGATGGCAGGTTTTGACAGTGCAGCTATCATTCATTAATAAATGAGCCATTAATTACATATGCATTGATCCTTGAAACGGCTTTTAAAAGCTCGATTACCCTTTGGCATGCACATTTGAATCGGGGTTAGGTGTTATTTGTGGTTGAGGAACATAGTGAAATTGCAAACGGAAATGGAGGCAAATTTTACTGTTAACACAAAGAAGCAGCAGAAGGCTTTCCCAGAGCCATTGAGGAAGGAGCAGATTCAAGGTCTTCTAAAAAATCAAGACAGATGAAATGACATTGGTTGTAATGGGGTGTTAGGCCCTTTATCCCAAGAGAATAAGCTTAGCTGGCAAATAAACCTCGACATTATCTCGATGGTTAGAGCGTGGGGCTTGGAGTTGGGAGAGGACATCGAGGCAATGGAATGGGTGGTGAAATCTCTTTTTGAAGATCTTTTGGATAAATTGGACTCCATCTTGGAGTAGGGACTGACATTTCTGAAGGAATAGAAGATGAAGAAGAGGCTAGGGATTTGGGGTGATTCCATTTGTGAGATGGTTTGGCAAGGTGGATGTTGAAAGATACAAATTGCAAAACCTAATTGAGTGGGAGAAGGTGAAGCTTGAGATCAGACGCCATGAATTTGAGCTTAATGAAGTTGTTAACGCTTTCCTGGTTGAAATCCCAAGACAACAAAGAACAAAGCTAGCAACTCGAAACCGTGAAGGTGGACGAAACTGACAAACAACGATGGATGGTGGTTGGATCATGGTCCCTTTGCTTGTTTGGATAGATGTTTTCCATCATATGTTAACATTCACTTAGGAATGTCTGGTTTATAGGCTTGGATGAGCTGCTAGAATAGGCCTAATGCTTAAGGAAATTTTGTTGTGTCTATCAATAATATAGTTCAAGGATAGTTGAAATTATAGGTGTGAACATGCATTATGGCTAAGGGGATTTTGGGGGGTTGAAATGTTTTCAGAAACACAAAACTGAAAGTTATGCAGATTGAAGCTCTCCATCAATATTTCCTTATGTTGTAAACTTGTTTATTTCTATTTAATGAATAAAATATCTCTTATCGACCAAAATAAAAAGGAATGGAGCCAAGACAAAGGCTCCCACTACCAGAAACAACAATTGCACAAAAAGCCAGTAGGCAACCAAGAACCATGGAAAGGACTAGAGAAACTCCAACCCAATCACCCACAACAAGGACCACTCAAAATTTGTCTTTTGTGCATCCCTTATGGGAACGAAGAGTCATGTCAAAAGAGAGCGTAGAAGATTTAGATTTCTTTCCTTTTACAATTATCCAACCCTTTTCAACCTTGGCAACAACATCTAGCCAAACCAACAAACCAAAAGTTGGATCCCCATCAATCTAAGAAAGAAGACCAGCAACACCCACCAAATGAGAGTCTGCAACAACAGTAACACCCATGGAGCAATCAAGAGAGGAAATCCTTGCACAATCAAAGGACTTAGACCCAAAGGGTCTATCCCCACATCCAACTGAAGGAACATCCTGAGAAACAGCCTTCATAGCCATTCAAGAAGTAGACAGATCACCCTGAGAAGGAACAGTGGCTTGAGGCATACTAGCCACAATGAGCCCACCATCCACTAGATAAGATAAGATAAATTTATTAATGTCCAACAAGAGACCACAAGGGTCTATGGGACTGAAGAGTGTACACAACAGTCTTACCACCAGGAACTAGATCAACCTAAGACTAAACTACAAAATCCTTTGCACCCCTTTGACAACTAGATTTCTTCTCAACCGTGTAATGCTGAAGTGAAGCACCATTCCACCATGAGGTCGACGAGATCTTCTCAAACCCACAATGCTCAGTCGCATTACCAGTTTTGAAACATCTTCTACACCTGAAGGGAATCCCTACATGGTCCAAGGCTTGAACCCAGCTACCCTTAGAAGATTTGATTAAGATTTCAGCACGTAGCCCTTTTGACACATCTAACTCAACCAAAATACAAGCATAGGTGAACTGAAGAATATCAAACAATTCATCATCCACCAATAGAAAATCACCAAGAGCATTACCCACTTCCTCAAAGAGAGAATCAGCCCATAGGTGAAGGGGTAGATAAGGAAGTCGAACCTAGATCGGAATCTTATCAAATGTTTCAGAAGATGGATTAAAATCAGGATGCCAAGGTTTTACCATTAACGAGAAACAGTTGTCCTTCCAGCTAAAATAGTTTTCACATAAGATTTTTTTTCTACCCTCATCATTCTCAAATTTTGCAACAAAACATACTTTAGCCATAGGGTAAATATGAACATTACTAGATGGAAGAGGCTCCCAGTAATGAGATATTCAACAATGTAGCTGAGGGAGGTTGGGCCAAAAATCCCTAAAACGACAAAAAACACCATGAGAGGAAAAAACACACATTATGTTCTATTTCCTCCTCAGTCACATCGTTCAGCTCCACAGAGACGACACAAGAAACGGGGATAAACTTTCTAACATTAGATCTTTGCTTTAGCACCTGCTTAAAACCAAAAGGCCAACCCCAGCGGAAACCGTCGACACCCCAGAGCAAGAAACCCCAACGACAACAATCATCGCATGAGCAGACGCCTGCATAGGAAAGGGCAAAGAGGACATCCCTACCACATGCAGAAGCGTCGAGCTGGGGGCCAGAGCACCGCCAGAAATAGCATCTCGCGTGGGGCAAGAAACCTGCGCAAGCCCGTTAGAATTTTGAGAGTAGGAAGAGTTGTTTGAAGTCATCATCGTAGAGATTGTTACACACCGTGCATAGTATTTAGTAAAATAATTGAAAAAATGGAAAGTTGCATCCCTTCCTAATTCAATAAGACAAGCACCAACAAAGGGTGGAGATCAAAAATAGCAAAGGGTACAATATCCACATCATTATCAAAAGCAAGAATTGTAGAAAAATCATCATGGAGTCATGATAATACATGGAATCAACAAACCAATCACTATTGATTGAATCAAAAGTGCAATTGCAACAATTAAGAGCATCATAGAAGTAATGGTTATTCATGGTAGCTAAGGGCAATGTTGTGATGAAGAATAGAATCAAACAAGTGCATCAAAATGTGGATCACGGATGGTATCTAGTTACAATCAAGTGAAAACCATTGCAAATATCAATGTGGATGGTTGGATGATAAGACATGACATCATATTTATAATTACTTGCAACAAATGTACTATTTAGCTTCTCATGTTTTAGGAATAAAACATGTCAAAGGGATATGAGTACTCAACATGATATTTGGTCTATACAAAGAAGGTGAATTTAATTTTTAGGTGTGAAAAGTATAATATTATGATTGAGATCTCTTCGAGATAAAGCATGGAATGGCTTCTTCCATAAGGAGTATTGTACAATGTTACCCTTCTTTCATATTGGATATAATAATGTTCACATAAACAATGATACCAAATGAATTAGATTGATTTCTAGTACAAGGATGCCATTACAAACTCTTGTGATCCTAGAACGTGATAAAGACCAAAGAACTTGTCCATTTGGAAAAGCCAATTGGTTGTAACATTGCCATCAAACTTTCTCACATCCATCTTTACTATGAAGTGCCTAGCTATAGAATTATTAAGGTGATGGTACAACTTTAAAACTAAGTTAAACCTACATGTATTATGTCACATAGAAGGCAAATTTCCATCCTACATCCTATCACGTGAAGCTTCATGACCCAACAAACTCTTGATAGGTTATTTCTTTAGCAACCTCTCTCATCTACTCTATCATATCTTAGCTTCCTCTATCTTGTTGGTTTCTTTCCTTAATCAAGAATGCATATGGTATCCATCTTCTCTACTTATGGCTTTTTTTTAAGAGCATTTCTATAAGTAACTTGATTCCTTCTTTCAACTTCAATTGAAACCCCCACCACAAATGTCAAAATAGTTTTCATAATAACTTACTCAAAACATATTAAAATAACCTAATTTTTTACTATGACTTAAAAGGGCATGGATCTCACTTCAAAAAGAAATATCCATGAACTCTACTAATTTGCAACCTTGGGGGCAAATTTGATGGAAAAACTTGTAGACTCTTTCAAATCTGCTCCAAATTATATCAAATCCGAATTGTATGAATATCGGAGTATCTTTGATCAACCCTCCAAAAATTAAAAAATTAAAAACACCAAATTGAGGGAAATACTTCCTCGATAATTTGACATCCTAAATTTAGCAAATGTTGTGTTCCTACCTTCTAAATGTCAAGACCTTATTATGAGACCACTTATAATGAAATAACTTGCACAAGAGTGAATGTAATCAAAAGTATTTTACAAAGTACTTAAATTTTCCTATGAATAATAAGCCACTTTGAAGAGGCAAACCTTCAAGTCTCTGGGAACACAACTTGTAATATAATGCTAATAGATGAATTGTTGATGTGATAGAACTAAGACTAGATAATATATATAAACTATTTAATTAGAGATCAAAACTTTGTGCACGGACTGGTGAGCTAAGCCTTACATTGGAAAGGAATAGTATATGGTGAGGTTAGACCTATTTAGATAAATTAAGGCAATTTGCTAAATACAAACAATAAGTCACAGACCTATTTTTAATCTTCCTCTTTATCTCTGGTTAGATTCTGTTCTGGAAGCTGTGGGTGAGGCTATTGGGGATTTCCAAATGGTGGATCCCGACTCCTCTGATATCTTCAAAACAACTTATGCTCGTATTCTTGTGCAGGTTGACGTCTCCAAGGGTCTTCCTGAGAAGATCACTTTGGCTTCTTCTTCGGGCTCTTGGACTCAGAATCTTGATTATGAGGGTATTCCGTTCAGATGTTGGAAATGCCACAAGACAGGTCATCTAGCTGCGCGGTGTTTTTTAGACAAGGTCAAACCAAAGAAATCGCCTACTTGGTGGTTGGGGGTTGCTGCCCATCATTATACAATTCGTAAAGCCTCTAATATTGAGAGGTCGGATGCTGGCTCTCAACTTTCTGGTCATGCTTTGGCTAATGATTCTGTGGATGCCTCGGATGTCTCTGCTGCTGTTGTTGTTGCTTCTAACTCGACATTGGTTCAAATTGTTGTTGTCCCTGTCCAAAATGTTGTTGTTGGCTCGGGTGTTCTTGGTGTTGTCTCTGATTCTGACGCTTTCTTGGCTGTTGGAGCTGAGCGTCCTTTTTCCCATGTCTCTCCTATGAGGGTTCGGGGGAACGGGCAAGGTGCTATTCCTACCCCTTCTAGGGTTTCAGATGTTACCTGCCCTTTTGTGGGCTCTTCTAGCTCTTCTGAGGTTAGGCAAAAGGCTATCGGTAAGATGGAGGATGGATGGACTACAGTTAAGGGAAAGAAATCTAAATCATCTACTCCTTTTGATATGAACTTACATTCACACAAGGATGGGCAAAAATGTAAATCTTGATCGCCCTTTGTAGTATCCACTTGGGTTGTTCTTTTTGGTAGGATCTTTGGTTTGATCATTTGGCTTGTTTGGTGGGGCACCACAGTTGTATTATGGTCTTCCAATTGCTCTATCTTTTAATGCTTTTGTATAAGGTTTCGGGACCTTTCAAATCTTGTTTTTACTTAATCAGAACAATAAGTCAGAAATTTGTTAGCATTTGTCAATAGAAAGTGCATCAAAATCTCAAATCATACTTGCCCTTCTTACTCCTAGTGAAACAAACCCAATGCTGCTTGTGAATAAAAATGTTGCTTAGCATGAGCAACTTCATACATAATAAATTTCAAGTATGACTTAACAACAAAGCCAACAAAATTTGACTCATTTTTTCCCAAAATCTCTACTACTTTCTCCCACCCAGCATGTTCAACCGTTGGAGTGGGTCTTGCATATGGGCATCCTGTGGGGGAGTCGGGTGTTGGGGTTTCCTATGGGGAATGCACTCCCTCTTTCTTTGCAATGGATCCCTCTAGACTAGCGGGTCTATGCACTACGAAGGATTCAACAGCTCTGCGCAAAGCAAGTGATGATGTTGTGACTACAATTCCTGGTGTTATGATGATGTTTGATATTCCTTACAATACTAGTGCTGATGAGGTTGCTTTTGTTGTTGTTCTTCCTGGGTTGGAGTCGACTCCGCACCCAGTTGTTGGTGGTTCTTACTGTTGTTGGAGGAAGTGTTTCCCACCCACCCCCTCCAAAGTCTTTTGTTGGTGGACAGAGTTATGCTTATGTTGCCAAATTTGATGCTACTATTCCTTCAAAGGTGAAAGCTCGACCCATTGTCTGTGCCAAGCCCTCTATTGTGGGGGTGTGTGGCCCGAAGGTGGTGGATAATGTGGAGTTCTACCAACATCATGGGTTGGTCTATAGATTCATTGGTCTTTGGCCTTCTCTTCTGAATTTGCATCGCTGGGTAACAAGTTTTTGGCAAGCCTTAGTCTCTGGTAACATTGAACTTTTCCCTTCAACAAAGGGGTTTTTATTGTTGCATTTTCTACCAAAAGATTGTGATTTGGTGTTGAGAAAGTTGTGGGTTTGGGGGAATCACTCTCTTTCCGACAAATCTTGGACAATCTCATTCAACCCCCTCACTGAAAAACTCAATGTGCGCTCTGTGGATTCGTCTCCCCAATCTCCCACTACATTTTTGGGAGATTTCTTGCTTTGAGGCCATTGGAAACTCTATCAATCATTTCTTGAAGGTGGATGAGGCTAGGGCTTCGTTGGGCCTCTCTACATTTGCTTGCATTTTGATTGACATGGATATCTCCACACCATAGTTGGGGGATGTGGTGCTCATGGTTGGGGATAGACCTTGGATTCAATTATTGGATTATGAGGGCCTCCTCTTTCGGCGTCAGCAATGCTTCTCTACTTGGCATTTGGCTACAAATTGTATTCTTTTACATCGCAAATGTGCTACCACTTGGTGGAAGGATGCAAATGATGACCATTTGATTGTTCGAGCACTTGATTCTCTCTTCGATTCTGCCTTTGAGGACTCCTCGCAAGCTGACGATGAGGATGAAGCTCCTACTAAATATTTGGGTGATGCTCATGCTGCAAATCTGGGTCACGCTCCTTTTGCAAACCATGTGGATACCACTCTTGCTCCTGGTGCAGCCCCCTCTGGCCATTTGGACCATTCTTCACCTTCTGCTCCTGCTCTACTCCAAGCTTCAACTGACAATGTACAATTTCCTTAGCACTTCGGCCTTGGTGCTGACAGAAGTCCAAATGGTGCTTCATTAGTGGGTCCCCCTTGTGGTGGGGATCCTAATGACACCATCGCCTGGGCAATTGTTTGGCAATGTAGAAAAAATAGTTCAAACTCACACTCTTCTCCACATGCAATGAGTGAGCGGCCCTCCCACTCTTGAGGAGGGCTACTAGCCTTTGTGCTAGTGTATTGTTTGTTTCGTTTCTGACAGCACCTAATCTATTTGTGTGTTGTTAATAAGTCATTGATGGCATGTAAAATCCAGCACCCCTATTTTGGTAGCGTTGTTCTATTTGGCGCCTTTGTGTTGTGATTTTGTAAAGGTCAGCCCCCTTGCTAGGCTGCTGATTATAATAAAAAACAACAAAGCCAACCAGATCTACCTAAAGGAACTGCTAGAGATAGGGAGACTAAAGATACATATACTAAAGGTTTTATACCAGGTAGAAGAAAAGGATATGTTGGTAATTTTCCCCAACAAAAAATTATATAGACGAGAATAAACTATAAAGTGTGTGTTAAGGTTTTAGGATCATTTCAAGTGTAATAGCACTATTTGATTGTATGTGTTTTCCAAATACATCGATCTCTTTGTATTTATACATGGCAAGGACAAGAAGAGACATGTCCCTTCATGGGACATGTCTATTCATTAATTTATTTTATCAATTTAACTATTTGGTTATTATGAGAATAATTATAATCTAACTTTATATATATATATATATATATATATATATATATATATATATATATATATATATATATATATATATCATTTCTCATAATAATCATATAGTCAGTATTATTTATCTGACCGATGCTACAAACATCAACACTCCCTCTTAGCTAGGGAGGATAAATCAATCCAATGTCAACACTTAAGACACTTGACAACATCAATCATATGATGTAAGCAGTAAAGGCATCATCCTCATGATGTAATCAATAGAAACATAGTCTCAATGTGTGGATTGCCTTCGTCAACGATTCTATCCACAAGTCCTGAGGTGGATTGCCTCCACCAACGATTCTATCCAAAAGTCCTGAGGTGGATTGCCTCCATCGGCGATTCTATCCACAAGTCCCGAGGTGGATCGCCTCAATCGGCGATTCTATCCACAAGTCCTTAGGTGGATTGCCTCCATCGACGATTCTATCCATTTGATATCTTGAGTATTGGCCTATCAGAATGTCAACACATGACATTCACCTAAGTACTCAAGAGTTCATAAAGATATCATCTCATGATATTGAGAGCATTGGCCTACAGAATATCAACTCTCAAGATATTCACCAAGTACTTAGAGTAATGGCCTACCAACATCAATTCTCATGATGTCCGCCAAGTACTAGAGAGTTCAGAAAGATATCATCTCATGATATCGAGAGCATTGGCCTGCAAAATATCAACTCTCAAGATATTCACCAAGTGCTTAGAGTAATGGCCTACCAACATCAATTCTCATGATGTCCACCAAGTACTCGAGAGTTCATAAAGATATCATCTCATAGTATCGAGAGCATTGGCCTCCAGAATATCAAGTCTCATGATATTCACCAAGTGCTCAGAGTAATGGCCTGCAGAATATCAAGTCTCATGATATCCATCAAGTACTCAACAAATGTTCATAGGTAATGTGCACTTACCATAAGAGCATTCACATCATCTATTATGATCTGTTTCAGCCATCACAAGATGTCTATCATGATAGAAGATGCCGTCTATTATGATTTGTTTTAGCCATCACAAGATGTCTATCACAATAGAAGATGACATCTATCATGATCTGTTTCAGCCATCACAAGATGTCTATCACAATAGAAGATGACATCTATCATGATTTGTTTCAGCCATCACAAGATGTCTATCACAATAGAAGATCAAGTTATTGTAAGATCATCACCTTCCAATAACTATTGCAAATACAAGTGATAATCGTTTGGAAGCCGTCACTTCCACATGATTTACACAGTGGGCAAGGCCATTAAAAACATTCATGATTCATTAGTATGATAATCAATTATATCAAGTTTACCTCATAAGTGTTTCACCTTCAATAGTGAACTCCCTCTCAATCAATATGATCAAGATTGTCACAAGTTGATTGAACCATCTACTCCCTTTGAAGCTCAAGTTTATCAACTTCTTGACCTCTTTTGAAATGTTAGACTCCCTTTGCATTAGTCTCAATCATCAATTCATTTGTAAGCATCAAGTTCTTTCTCCCTTAAATGCAATTATCTTGTACTTTTGTCCTGAAGGTATGTTAGAGAGAGGTTACAAATAGCTCACTAAACTATCTCGACCGGAAATACCAATGATAGAAGCATACAATATTTTACTAACCAATAGTATAGCATGAATTACAAACTCAAAAATTATGTGCATGAATAAAACATGAAATACAAATCTTTTATAAATTTCAAGTATTTCATTATGTAAGTTGAGCCCATATAGAAAATATCATGCAAATTCACAGAATGATGTCATCCTTCTCAAACATTACTAGAATTCTTCACGTGACCTATCTTGAATATCCAAAGGTTCTATACACTATCACAACCTTCAAGCTTACTAGATATCCCTTCAAGCAGTTAGGCTTTTAAAGAAGGAACCTCGCTCTTTTTCATATTTTTCATAGACTCGTACACAGTCGGTCATAACTTTTGAACCTGACGTTTTCTCTCCAATCACTCCGATGAGATTCTTCTAAATTTGTTTATCGCCAACATATCCAAAATTCAGCAAAATCCAATGGTGCATTTGTGAGATACAGTCATCGTACTGAGACTGTATTTTCTGAGACAGTCACACATTCACCATCAACAAACTACTCTCTTACATTTGCAACTTGGCTCTGATACCATGTTAAGGTATTAGGATCATTTCAAATGTAATAGCACTGTCTGATTGTATGTGTTTTCCAAATGCATCGATCTCTTTGTATTTATACATGACAAGGACAAGGAGAGTCATGTCCCTTCATGGAACATGTCTATTCATTAATTTATTTTATCAATTTAACTATTTAGTTATTATGAGAATAATTATAATCTAACTAACTATATATATATATATATATATATATATATATATATATATATATATATATATATATATATTCTCAGAAAAAAAAAGGAGCAAAATCTCTACCGGTTGTTGCCAGAGACTTCAACCTTTGGAAGGAGAGAAATTCTCTCTTAGAAATCCCAACAGAAGACAACTCCTTCACATGGAACAACAGGAGAAAGGGATTTTGCAACATCTCAGAAAAGTTAGACAGATTCTTCCTTAAGGGAAGTATGATTGAACATGAGTTCTCCCTTGAAGCCAAAATTTTATCAGTCTCAGGTTCGGACAATTACCCAATATCTCTCAACATTCTAACACACACTAAACCTAAGAAGAGTTCCTTTAAGTTTGAATAGGGTTGGCTTAGAGATCCAGACATTCTGAATCTTTTAGAGACTTGGTGGTCAGAACCTAATTTCTCAGGATCCAGAATGTATATAGTAGTAAACAAACTAAAATGGATTAAAAGGAAATTATTGGAATGGAACTCGACTAAGTTTGGTAACATCTTTGAATCCAAACTAAACCTAGAGAAGGAAATGAATGAGGTCAACTCACTAGTTATTCAAAAAGGAATGGATGAAGAATTGTACCTGAAAGAGAAGAACCTGCTTAAAGAATATGAAGTCTTGGCAAGAGAAGAATTATTTTGGAAACAAAAATCAAAGGAAACTTGGTTGGAAGCAGGGGATAGGAATACAAAATTCTTTCACAACAGCACGAAACAAAGATGAAATTTGAATAGAATATCAAGCATAACCAACGAAGCGAGAGATACAATTAATGATCCAAAAGATATAGCCTTGGAAGTAGTCGATTTCTTCGATCAAATTTTGAATAACAGGGAAAGTTCAAACTTAGATAGCCAAACGGAAATGCTTAAAAATATACCCAAAGTTATAAACAAACATCACAACAAAGCACTAACTGACAAATTTACAGAAGAAGTTAAAAACGCCCTCATGCTCATGAACTCGGACAAATCACCAGGACCAGACAGCTTCTCAGTCATTTTCTTTCAGAAATGTTGGCACTTTGTAGGCAAGGAAGTAACGGAAGCTCTAAAAGGGGTAAGAAATTCTGGGAAAATTCTAAAAGAAGTAAATAACACTTTTATCGCCCTTATTCCCAAAAAAGATAAACCTTCGAACCTTATTGACTACAGACCAATAGCACTTTGTAACACTTTATATAAACTCCTCACTAGAACTCTCACTTAGACTCTAGAAACTCCTCCCACTTATCATTACTGAAGAACAGACTAGTTTTGTGCCAGGAAGATCCATCTTTGATTGGTTTATCATAGCTCAAGAAGCCATTCATTCGGTACAAAAAAATAAAAATCCAAGTATGCTCATCAAGCTAGATATTAAGAAAGCTTACGATAAGGTTGATTGGAGATTCCTAGGCAAATGTCTAGAAGCCTTTGGATTTTCTAAAAGTGGATTAATCTTATCTTTGAATGCATATCTACCCCTATGATCTTTGTGCTAGTAAATGGCACCCCAGAAGGCTTCTTCAACATATCTAGAGGTTTAAGACAAGGCGACCCTATATCCCCCTTTTTATTTATCATTATGGCCGAAGCTCTAGGCAGAACTATAACCATGAAACAGGAGAGGGGTAATATAGATGGAATTACCATAACTAGTCAATTAGATCCTACCACACACCAGCACTATGTAGATGACACGTTGCTTTATGGATCCAGTAGCAGGAAGGAGGCAAGAGTCTTTAAAAAGATTTTAGGAACATCTACTAAGGCCTCGGGACAAGAAATCAACCCGAGTAAGTCAGAAATCTTCTTCTTTAACGCAGACAAAGAAACTGAGAAGGACATAAGTAGGACCCTCAACTTTAAACAAGGTACGCTCCCATGTAAATACCTAAAACCGCCCCTAGTAAAAGATCAGAGAGTGACAAACATTTGGGATCCTATCATCAACAAAATCAAGGGTAAGATGAATTCATGGAAAGGCAAATGGCTCTCCTCTGTAGGGAGAGTAACCATGGTAAGATCTGTTTTGTCGACCATGCCAACATACCAATCATCATGTATTCACCTTCCTTCCAATAAGAAAAAGGAAATCATTAAAACACCTGAGAACCTTCCTATGGCAAGGGAGTAATGAAAAAAAGAAAATCCCCCTAATCTCATGGGAAAATTTATGTAAACCTAAAACTGAAGGAGGTGTAGGTCTCAAGAATTTGGAAGATCATGGAAAGGCTTTGGGTGCTAAGTTGATTTGGAGGCTATATAGAAACTCGAAGGCTAAATGGGCCAAAATCCTCATTTATAAATATCTTCAAAACAAAGACCCCTCCTACATTTTTAGAGAAGCCTCCCCCCCCAGAGGATCTAAAATTTGGAATTTTATGATGGACTGTAGATACATTATTAAGGAAAAACTTACCTGGAACCATAGCTCAGGGGAGAATATTCTTTTCTGGGATGATTCTTGGGGAGGTTATGAGACCTTGTCCAAATCCTTGAATAACACCGACCTCATAAACTCCCTCAAAGATAAGATAGGTTTGTGCCTCAGGGACTATATTATTGTTAATGGTACGAAATGGGAATGGAAATCCATGGATGGGTTGGGCATCTCAGCTCTAGATGAATTAAAAATTACTAAAATCCTTAACAAACGGAAGCTTATTTTAAGAGCTTCTGAAGACACACTAGTCTGGGATGGCTCAAAAATAAGGGAATACAACACCAAAGACGGGTACAATCTTATCTCTCAAAACTATAATCGCCCCAAAACTCACATACCTATCAACCTTTGCTGGAACAAAAACTGCCTGGTTTTTGCACCTGGCTTACCCTCAACTATAAAATTTTAACAGCAGATAGATTTAAGAAGTTGGGCTTCCATGGTCCTAGTAGGTGTGTCCTCTGTAAATCAAGCGAAGAAGAGGTAGATCATCTATTTCTCAATTGCCCCTTCGCAAATAATTGTTGGAAATGGCTAGTAAGTAACTTGGGTTGGTCATCTGTCTTCCCAAATTCTCTTCTAACAATGCTACAAGCTTGGCCAGCCTTAAAAAAAGATAGCATTTATGCAAACCTTTGGATCTCCTCCCCCTCAATTTTGATCTGAGAATTATGGAAAGAACGCAACAGAAGGATATTTAAAGACGAGAAATTAGAATGGAAACAACTCTGCAATAAGATTGAGGCCAACATCATAGAAAATTCAAATTGTAAAATATCTAAGTGTCAGGATACTAATTTGATTATGAGCCAATGGGATGGGAAAATGCGAGGTAAATGGATAGGTCTCTCTCTTGCCCCCTTTATAGGTTCTGGGAATAATATCACGGCATCCAAAAGAGCTGAGTGCAAATGGAGATCACCGAAAGAAGGATGGTTTAAACTAAACTTCGATGGAGCCTCGAGAGGCAACCCAGGGATCGCAGGTATAGGTTGCAACATACATAACGAGTAAGGTAAGGAAATTGCTGCTATAGATGAGCCCATAGGGATAGAAACCAATAATTGGGCGAAACTCTTTACATTGGTCCAAGGTCTTAATAAATGTGCTTCATTGGGACTTCAATTCCTAGAAATAGAAAAGGGATTCAGCAATTATCATCAATATGCTAAGAAAAGGAAAAATTCCCAATTGGAGACTAAATTCACTTTTATTTCAAGCATTAACCCTTTGTGATTCCTTTAAGGAAATCTCCATCAACCATATTTATAGAGAAGGGAATAGGCGAGCTGACGAACTAGCTAACCTAGGGGCTAATAAGGATGCTACCTTTTACTCAAACCCAACCCTCCCCTCTCCTCAACATCGTCTTTAGAATCCCAAAGGAGGCCTTTTAGGATACTTCTCTGCGCTTTTAATTACATGGCTTTTAGCAATACTCACTAACTTAGAGCTATAGTATGGGACTAAATCAAGTTTAACTTAATCATAAAGGTAGGCTTAAGTTTAAAACCTTTACCCTTTTATCAGTACTCCCCTCGTAGCCCAAGATTTTCATTAAGGAAATCTTCGAGTACCATGACTCACTTGAAATCATTACATAAGCAAGCAGCATTAGTGGCACAAAGGTACCCAACTAGACGATGTCATCCCAAGTAGGGACTCCTCACTAATTATTAGGTATTATCATGCCTTCGTCACTCCCTCCTAGCTCATAGATCTATGCTCTATTTCCGCATTCAGATTAATATGGGAGACAATTGTCTTAAAATGGCAAGTACGCATTAATTATGTCAGTAATCGCACTCTCACATGATCGATCTCTCTCTCCATAATTATGAGAAGCTCATCACGAGTATTTATCAACCCTCAACTGATTTTAGAGGAAATAGATTTGCGGATTATTGGGAAGTAATGCAACGGTATTGAATTAGGCGGAGAACTAAGGATTGGGTCTGCGAGCAATGATGGAAACCAAAATTGTCACCTTTCACAAAAAGGAAAACCGACAAATGGCATTTCAAGGTCGGGTGAGGCCTGAAAGGTGGAATCAAATCCTCAAGCCTCTCTCGGACACAATCCGAAGAGCCCTAATCAAACGACTCGGAGAAGATCACTTTGATAACGATTTCTCAGTTAGGGTAAATGGGCATGTGGTTGGTCTCTTCTTAGAACTAGCAATCTTTAATGGGACTGAGAAGGAGAGGGTAATTAGGGCGGCTAAGGCAATCTTTAAGGATGAAATCCTAGGAGGTTTGGAAAAAGCGGTTTACGGCATTAACAGAGACCTCACCATTCCTTTTCCAGAACTATATATGAAGAAGGAATTGGAGGCCCTTCCTTCCATCCCCAACTTTCAACGGCTACCAATTCTATTTTTCAAAGATGAAGCTACATTTGATAAGGTGTGGCCTTCAATGAGGAAGAATTTGGACTTTCTCATTGCCACAACACTTAAGGAGGAGGTGGATCTAGACGAAGTCTTCAACTACTGTGTGCGGAAGGTTTCGAAGTTCCAGTGGAATTGGATGAGGAGTCGTCTGGCAACATAAGGATCATTGCTCCTCCGGTTAAGAGATCATCTCGGGACTACAAAGCAAAAAAAGAGGAGATCATCATTCTGCAAATGAAGGACGCCTCCTAGTGTTGCAACATTGTCTGAAAAGGCTAGCTGAAGATTAAGGTGGAAAAATATAGATAATAGCTTATCCTTATGAACTCTCGAAAATGAATTTTTTGGTATGTAAATAGGCAATATTGGTAAAATACTGGTTTTATAGGAAAGACAATATCTACAAGGACAAGCTATGTTTTATATTTTATATAGATATAGTATAAGTTTATTATCAGCTTTGTTTATCTGCCTTAGATTTTATCGAAATATAGCATAAATTTTGTTTCCAATTGCAACTTTTGTCTACAAAGCAAAACTTCTAAGAATCTCTCTTAGCATTTCCTTCCCAGTAAGATTATTAACTACATTAGATGGTTAGGGGTAAACCCGGGCACCAGCGATTTCTTCATCATACGGGCCCAACATAAAAGGACAATTTAAAAAATATATATAAAAAGTCTATCTTAAATATAAATAAGTAAATTAATCATGGCCCTCTGTTTCAAGCTCAAGATAGAAGTTCCTTTCCTTTGTTATTTACAGGTATTAATCCATTATTTGCACATACACAGAGATTATCGGGAACACAAGTTAGAATTTGTATTCATAATTCTTGGGTATTCGATTTCCACTTCATGAGGCTCATATTTAGGTTCTCGGGATTCCCCTATTCTCAAAACTATTTGTACCTAGGCACATATGCATATCTTAAGGGATTACTTTCAAAGAAATGTATATATGTTAGAATCTTGGATTTATAATCACATACATATTCAAAGAGTCTACAAAGGGGAATACGTTTCATCCTTGGAGATTTTTAGAAATAAAAATTCGGCAAACGCATGATTCCCTGCACTTAAGCTAGGAGGAAAAAACATCCAACCTTGGCTTTAGTAAATTCGGATCCGGATCCCTGTCAGAAACATCCCTAAGTTAGCATAGAAGTAGCCCCAGTAGATTTTTAAGGCTCCTTGTAGCAAGTAGGAGCCCTAGTAGATTTTTAAACCTTTTATTTCAGCTCCATGATTGCAATCCTTGCCTGCATCACATTCTTGGTCTCCTCTTACTTTACTAGACTTCCTTCACCATAGTTTACACTTTATGTTGTAGACGCTCTAGGGTCTAGGTACCCCTCACTTTATGGAATTGGTTTTATTTTCCAACAAGACTCACGATTTTAGAATCATTAGGAACAAGAGAATTTGAATCAAAAAGCCTTAGGTGGGTAGCGGGAGTAGAAGAACCGAAGGGTCTTTGGAAGGCTCCACCCTCCAAAGGCTTATAAATACTACTTTTTCATAATCGACCTGCCCTTAGTTCAGTGACATCCTACTCAAGAATGGCTACCCCTATCAAATTAAGATGCCTTGACAAACAGGTTGCTTTCGGGGGCAAGATCTCTTCCAAAAGAATTAAAAAGATATTGATGATAAAATACAAAATCATTGTAAGGGTAGTGGCAGTCATCATTGGCAAAGAATTCAAGAAAAACACCAACAGATATAGGGTTAATTCTGACATCCCCACTAT
This sequence comes from Chamaecyparis obtusa, assembly GCA_027943335.1. Lineage (NCBI taxonomy): Eukaryota > Viridiplantae > Streptophyta > Pinopsida > Cupressales > Cupressaceae > Chamaecyparis > Chamaecyparis obtusa. Next base: position 487,118 of record BSBK01006749.1, on the reverse strand, counting down.
GTTCATCGCATCTGCATTGCAAGTAGATCTAGACATCAAAGCCATTGGACACTTGAGCAGAAGGATCTTCAAAAAGAAATATTTACTGGACCTAGACAAAGCTCTTAACAACATCCAAAGGGACTTGTCCATCCCTAGGCCTAAAGACTATGACAAGAGGATCATTAACCACAAAAATGTTCCTACCTTCCCTATTCTAGAAGTGGAGGATTGGGACAGATTCTTAGCCGAAACCCCCTCTATTAGAAGGAACCTGGATTTCTTGCTGTTTTTTACCCACGTTAAACCTCCGCCGAATGGAAACTGGATGAATGACTACTTTCTAGATGATAGCATTAGACTTAAATTGGTCAAGGAAGATAGAGATTCCTCGGCTTCCTCTAGCTCCTCAAAAACACCTTGAGGGGTAATTCTATGTACATAACTCTTGGAGAGAACATTTTGAATACACTATAACAATGCGTTGTACAATTGATAATAAATGGGGTTACCTTCTTCAATTTTCTGGTTTTGTATGGCTATGTCAGGCAATAATTTAGGAATTAGCAGAACTAAAGTTTAACATTAACAAACATGATTAGCACAATTCATAAGACATTTAATAGTTCATAAGGATTAACAAAGAAGGATTAGCACAATATGGATTAGCTAAAATATACTCATAACATGCATATCGAGGACTTCATTTCCTATGAGAAACTCATATTAATATGCATAAATGTCAGTCATTTATTTTCCATATATATATATATATATTTTTTGATAGTTTCATTGTCATACTTTTAGATAATTTTTTCTCTGATGCCTCCTTAGCAAGTTAGCTATGGGAATCATCATTCCTGCCCTATAAGGCTCACTCTGAGGAACCTTCGACATTCTGTGTTCATCAATTATAGCAAATCTTGGGCAGTTGTGATCATCCTCTTAGCATCCTTTCATGTACAAATGGCATGTTTTCATACTGTGGAAGCAGGGCCTTCGGTTCAGATGGTATCTACACAGACGGTGGGAGAAGAACTGTAGATTCAGATGGTAAGAGATGTATGATTCTATGTAAATTTGCAACAGGAAACTATAAAACTTCTGAACTACCCTTTTACCGCTTAACAGGGTAAACACGGTGGCTCTAAATACTTCCAGAAGCTGAAAATAGGGTAAATATAGATTTGTATATTAATCTTTAAGTCACCACATGTTGGCTTCAAGATAAGAACTTGTCGAAATACTCTTATGATTTTTAGACAATATAATGACCAAGGTAACAGGGAAAAAGGCCCTGTTGCTCGGGATTCCCTTAGTTAACCTTGAAGTATAATTAAGGCAACATGGAAAAGGATATGATCCTGTATTTGAGTCTTATTAGTTTTCCCTCACTCAACCTGGTAGAAATAGTCAACTCTGCTAAAGTGATTAATTCTTTTCACAAGCGTGGTTAACATCATTTCTCATACCAAGTAAAGGAGATAGATATTTAAAATTATAACGGTTGTTCTTTACATGCTGCTAGCCCATATTAAATATAGTCCAGCATAATTAACGACCAGGCTCACATATTGGCTGTGTTCAAAATGTTGGAAGTGCAGGTACACTCTTTTAAGATCCAAATTTCAAACTCATCATGACAAGTATTTTCTTTTCAAATAAACCATTAATTATGGGTTAGTAAACTATATTAACAATGGTCTTAGCCTATAAGTGCAGTTATTTCAGGACTTTCGGGACAAATGGCTTCTGGAGGAGTTATCGATCAGGAGGACCCCAGTGTCAGTCACAAGGACACCTTCTCAAGGAATTATTCACGACCTCACAAGAAAGGCATTGTTCAAAATAATTGGCTCAAAACCAAAAGGATGATCTTCCAAACATTCCGAGGGGACAAAGCAATCTACAAATCAAGATTCACTGTCGGCCAAGATTTAAATCAGCTGCTCATGGAATTTGGAATTTGTAAATAATAACTCTTATGTAACTGATATTGGTGGGTATGACCTTCTAAGTTTTTATATGTTACAATCCGGACTACGGTCCCAGCTACCCCGCTCTTCCCTACCAAAGTCTGCACTGAGCGGGGTTTTTGTACATTTGTTTTTGTGTGAAATAAAATTATTGGCTTCGGCCTTTTACCAAAAAAAAAAATGTATATAGTAATATTAATTATTATATATATTGATATATATGTATATATATATAATAAATCATTTCTCATAATAATCATATAGTCAGTATTATTTATCTGACTGATGCTACAAACATCAACAACATCAACAGTGTGCATAGACCATGTGACTACTTAGAACAATCTTAATGCAAACTTCTGAAATTACTTGACAGCAACAAAGGAGAAAATTAAAGATACCCCCTCCACTAATCAGTGACACATTTATACGTACCACATCTATCAAAAAGACGTCGGATTTTGTTACTTGGTTTGTCTAGAACAAAGTTTTGATGATACTTCTAAACTCTTATATTTCTAAACAATGAAAACCATAAATATACATAAATTAACTGCCAACTAAGTCCACAAGATATATAAGAGCTACGAGCTTTGCTGCTAGGAAATAAACAAAAAATTGAAGTAAACAACAGCATAAATGTTAGCTGGAATAAATAAACCCCCACTGAAAGAACCATCATTTATTAATTGTTGGATAAAGGCTTTGCCAATTGAATCAATAAAATATTTTGTGAGTCGTGCTTAAATCACTGTGGTGGAGAAACCGAACCAAAAACTCCCATGCATGAGGACACAAATTAAAATCATCAATATTCATTTTTTGGGTTCTTATAAAAATTTCCTGAATAATTACATGCTTCTTAATACGGGAAGAATATCTAAAACAAATATTTTTATGAATGTGGAATATCTAACACCATTCAGATGACTTTACATTGCTTTAAACTCCTAAGCTTTGCCAAATTTATCTAATTTTGATTTGGACTTGCATCATCTGAGGGTTGTACAGGCTTCATTGCCTTTCTAATGGGCCGCATGCTTTCTAGAAGATAAGACAAACCTGTCAATACATGTAACCTACTAGCAGGAGTGCCTGTCTTCGCTAGTGCAGTTCCATATGCGTCTAGCAACACAAAACATGGAACATACTTGATGTCATAATGCAGAACCTGCAATAAAACATTCGAATTCTTATCCTACATGAGCAAGCGTTTACAACAAACACCCCAAAGAATATTTTTTAAAAAGCACCATTGTCACAGAAGTACAGCAAAAATCCACACTAGCTCAAATGATGGACAGAATATTTAAGTTCATTATTGCACAGACATGGGGTGCTTGGAGACTCTAGAGACTAGTACCGGTACTGGTACGGGAATTTTTTCAAAATAGGAGATAGGGTTACTTGGAGACGCTATAATTTTTTTCCAATATAATTTAATAATTTATAATAAATCTGAAAATATAATGGACTGTAACTGTAATTTAATGATATTCGGAGAGTGTAACACCAAAATCCCCTACCAACATTGAAATCCCCACTTATTTCCGCTGTTACAGTTGCTCTTAAATTCTTAAAGCTCGAAATGGCATCCAAAACCATTAGATAACCACTAAGCCAGCAAAGTCGCGTCCCAGGGGGTTGGGGAAGCGTTTCTGTGCAACTATGAGTTATATAATAAAACTAAAAAGTTCAATTCTTAACAAAGCATACGTTGTCAGCGATATTTTTTTAGTTCGGATCAAACTGGAAATCATGAAATTTGACATATGGTACTAATGAAAATAAGTACAGAAGTGCAAAATGCAAAATAAAAATGTTTATGCTGGATAAATTGATAATTTGCAACTTGATAGTCAAGCTCTATAACGAAAAAAGTTGGGCTTAGCCTACAACTAGTAACATGTAAGAGGACTAAGAATTAACGCTAAACCTATAAAACACCAACATTGTGTTCCACTTTGTATAGTCAAGTCGGTTCAAACATCTTTGGTACCTCACTACATTAATGATTAAACACTAGAAAATTCAATGGACTTTAAAGTTTGCAGCAACCTAAAATCCATGGCAAGTGCACCAATTACTATAGATTGCCCCTCCAAGCTTTTGGCAGAGTTTACTAAGGGTCCTTATGATCCTAAATCTCCTCTCAAATAGTTTGCAACAAGCATACCATGCACATCGACGACAAGTGATGGCACAAGGAAATAGAGATGCAACATGTGCAGTATGGAATGGTTTGGCAGCATTACTAGAGTTAATGCACACTTCCTCTTTATTCAAGGAAAAAGTATCAGGCTGCAAATGTCCTTATAAAACTAAGATCAACAAGCTTTGGGGTGTTCCCAGTGACAGTGCAGCTGCAATGCCTACTACTTTGTCTCATAGGATGTAGGTTCAGGTTGTTCAGCAAAGCCAGAGCCAGCCACATGTTTCTACTCGTAAATTGCATCAAAGAGTAGGATCGATGTCAAGACCTTTATCCACTCAAAGTGTTGTGGCCCAATCACGAAAGGGTAAGGGGAAACACAAGATGAAAACTAACCCCATAATTGAATTGTTCAATGTGCAATGAGATAGATGATGCCATTGGCAAGTTCTCCCTTGCCAATGGCATCCTGTGCCATGTAGCTCGATCTCCTTATTATAAGAAGATATCGATGGTGGCGAAAGGAGGACCATCATATGTACCACTAGGTGAGCACAAATTGAGGACCACAATCTTTGATGAGAACTATTCCAAGATCAACGTTTTGATGGAGAAGATGAAGGAATGTTGGGTGCAATTTGGATGCAACATAGTTATGGATGGGTGGACGGACATTAGGCATCGTCCACTCATCAACATCATGGTTACATGTGCAGAGGGCCCATACTTCTCAGGGCAGTTGATTGTACAAGGCATCACAAAGATGCTGATTTTCAGTTTGAGGTCCTTAGGAGGCTATTGAGAAGGTTAAGCCACAAAATGTGGTCCAAGTAGTGACAGATGCAAGGAAGCTTATTGAGGCAGCCCACAAACATACTTGGTGGACTCCATGCGTGCATGCCACGTACAATGCACTCAAGGACATGGGGAAGCTTGACCGGATTAGAGGAGTGGTTAGTGATGCGAGAGATGTACAGATGTTTATATGCAACCACCACACTTCACATGCACATTTAAGAAGCTTTGCGAAGGAGTTCTTGAAACCAGTTGAGACTAGATACCCATCCTATTTCATTCTCTTGGAGAGAATGATTGAGTTGCAAGAGGCATTGCAACTCATGGTTATGACTACAAAGTGGAATCAGTGGGTTGGGGCCAAGACAAACCAAGAGAAGAGGGTGAAGGGTATAGAGAAGAGTGATTCATTTTGGAGTGAAACAAAATACATTGTCTCTATCATTACTCTGGCTTTCCAGGGCATCGGATATGGGGATGGGGATGCACCTACCCTTGGAGAGGTGTATGCATCCATTGATTCTATGCTTGACCAAATGAGGGTTGTTATGCGAGAGAACCCCACTTTAGCATTTTATAATGTGCAAATTCGGCCAATCATTCAGTGCAACTGGGACAAGCCGAACACTCAAGATGATGAGGTGAAGGCGGGATTCTTCAAAAGCATTGATAAGATGTATGATCCTACTACTACCAGCACAATTCGCATCGAATGGATGAATTTTGCCACTCTTAGGGGTTATTCTAATGTAGCAAAGATAAATATAAGAAGTAAGGCAAAGGAGGACCCAAATTTGTGGTGGAACTGTCATGGACAAATATCAAAGACTGCCACACTAGCCATTCACCTACTATCTTAGGTTTCTAGCTCTTCAACTGCAAAGAGGAATTGGTCTACTTATAGCTTCGTCCACTCTCTTAAGAGGAACAAACTTACCTCTAGGAGAATAGAGAAGCTTGTGGTTGTACATAGTGTTTTGTATCTCATTGATCACAAGACACGTGTGTACAAGGAGAGTCTAGCAACACGATGGGATGTAGACCCAAGGGAGCCATCACAAGTTGATGAGGATAAGGATGTTGTGACTTCAAATGCAAGGCTGGTTGGAGTTAGTTTGGCGGAGCTTGAACGTGAGGAGTACACTAGTTCCAGTGAAGAGGAGTTTGCCTTGGGGGATGATTAGAAGCATCCATTCACTACATTTTGGCATTTTGTACTTGTTTTGATATCATGCTACTCATTGTAATCATCTTTATGATATTTTCAATATAATAGAAATCTCCAATTCGACAATTTTGTTTGTCATTGTAATTTTATTTAGTTTTCAAGTATTTAGTATTTGCAATTTTGCTATTTTAGTTTTACTGATTTGCCAAAGTTTCATTTGAAATATAATTCTTTTACATCTTTTCGTAACTAGCATTTCAACTACTATATGTCTATCAGCACCACCCTCACCCCCTCACCCCGCTGTTGAAGTCTTTAATGCTGAACGGTTCTTCCATATGAAGAGTCCCGTCCTTTGGTGTTGATGATTGAAGACAAATCAAGAGTCTTAATCACCAGGATATGTAACGGCACCTTATTGGTAACTGCCGTTAGTTTATGGAACACAGCGGTCAGAAATAAGAGTCTTTCACCATATTTTGTGGATTGTGGTATATGCTTGTTGAATGCGATTCTGAGGAGTGTGGGTGTTGTCATTCATGGTGTATCGGATCTTATTTGCGGAGTGTAATGCTTCATGATATAGAAAGAGTCATCTTGATCATTATCTTGTGTATTTGGTTTAGACTGTTATGAGTATTCTGTTAGTATTTCGTAGATGATTATTGTGATGCATACCGTGAGTAATCTGATCTCAGGTTATCAGCTTCATTCTGTGTCATCAGTATTGGGTGTATACATCCATTTTTCTGTGTGTTAAGAATATCAGAGTCAATCTTATTGTAAAGAGAATATAGTGTAGCATTCATTAAGGGTGTGCAGTCCAAGTGTTCTGTGAGAATTGTATTGAGACATTCATTATTTAATAAAAGCATTTTTCCTGGTGTGGCTGGGTTTTTCCTTCGAGAAGGAGGGTTTTCCAGAGTATCTCTGGTGTTCTTGTGTTTTAAGATATCTGCTCTTTATTTTTATGCAATTCTGGTTCTAAATTTAACAAGAAGAAATTAGAGAAACCTAAGATTTAGGCATGTGTGAAGAAAAAAGAAAGACCTAAAACAAAAATAAGATTAAAATCATAAAGAGCAGACAATTAAAACATAGCACATTGCAGGCCTTATGGAAACAGGGGATGTCTTGATCGTAAACTCCGAAGCTGCAAAGCTAAAAAGAATGTTGTGTCTAAGTCCCCTTCTCGCAGCAACTCTTACTGTGATAAATTCCAGTATTTGACTCTGCTGCATGACTGCCTATGTGACACAAGGACAATTCACTGTGGACTCATGTTAATATTTGAAATAAAAACCATCATGTAAAGGTATCAATACTTTGAGTAAACTCCAAAAAAGAAATGACTCACAGAGACAGAAGAGAAATCTCTTGATAATGACACAGTCATAGACAGATGGTTAAGGGCAGCAAAAAAAAAAATTGATCTTTTTCCTGGACACAAAAGATATGAAGAAGTAAAGGTTTTTTATATGGTACAAAATTACTAATTAGTTCTGTGTAATGGTAAGATCATGAGCAAGGTGATAAGAGGTAATTATAGAAAATTATAATTAATTAGTATCAAGCATTATGATCATAAATAATCCCTATTGAAAACAAAGTATCATAAATGCATTTGATCCATTTCATAGCATATTTCTAACAGCCAACCATATTAGGAATTTGATGGGGAAACATTGTAGGATGCCCCGAGCCTTTTCCCTACAACTAAGCCCAAGAGCATGGAACAACCATCCAAGTCAATTCAACCCCTTGGCCCACAAGCAAACCAGCTTGGGGTAGGCTACTTAATTGAGGGAACTGGTACATCTGCATCTGCTTGTATGTGAGGAAATCAAGTGTGCCCACGCATTGCGTGATGAAATACCTTCTCCTTTTCCAACCACTACTTGCGAATACGAATTTTGCGTTTTTTACGTGAGACCCACTAGAATATAATAAAAAATTAACGTGCGTGATAACAATGATGGCTTGCGTGAAGTATGGAACTTGTAAAGGAACTTTATGGCCTTAAACCGTCACAACAGTTCCTAGGGATTAAATATTGGAATGGTGAAATAAGCCCATTGTTTTGGGTCCCATTCTTAGTGTCTTTTATCTTTCATAAGTTTATATGTGGTATATTTTTGTGTGAGATTTGATTTTATTATTGTTTATTTTGTAAATTAATTTTAATTTCTAGATTCAATTTAAATTTAATTTTTTTTTTATCTATTTATATTACTTGTTATGACTACACTTGGCATAAATTTGTGTGACAAGAATATTTTAGTATATTAAGCCGAAAACTATGTAGAAGACCATTTAAGTAAAATTTTAAGTGGACTGTTTGAATAAATTAAATTTATTTGTCATGGTTAAGAGAATATGTTGTATAATGCAAATTTAAAATAATTATTTATTATTAATTAGAGAGAGAGAGAGAGTATTAAATTTAATATTGTGGTTTTAAATTTAGTTTATATTGTGTGTAAGAGAGCGGGGGGAGGGTGAGAATATTATCAAATTTAATATTGTGGTTTTAAATTTAGTTTATATTGTGTGTAATGTTTGGCTGGACAAAATCACAAACTCTACAAAACTTACAAAAATACACATTTTATATTACCCCTCACATATCTTCGGTGTACCTATTGCACACCAAGGTGCAATTGCTAGTAAGCATACCTAACATATAGAACCAAATGAGTGCCTACACTTAGAGACTCATTAAACTAAAGTTTTTTATTTTTATTTATTTTGTGCCCTTGAAATTTTGATATGTTAGGGACCCATTTTAGTGACTAAATTCCAATTTTATATAAGCTTGGATTTGCACATACAGAGAAGCTTGATTCTGGTAATCCAGGAGTACCTTGTAATCTTGTTTGCATGATATATTTTCTCTGATGTGGTATCCTTCTAATGATGCCATGCTTTCAAAGGTTACTTAAAACCCAAGACCGTATATATAAGCTTGGAATTTCCTAATGATGTAACTATTAAAACTGGTTTTGCTTGTCTAAGCTAGTGATAATGATGAATGGCTGGGCTTTAGGCTCCCCTATGACATGAATCTAAAGACGATTGACATGTACATGCTATATCCTTGTGGAGCTAAACATGTCAAGATTCACTTGGATAAAATAATTATCTAATATTTTGAATTTTCTTTTGACATGCGAATTTAAAGGTTTTGAATTAGCTATTGATAAGATTTCACTTGCTTTAGCAACAATTTGCTGAAATCTGGTATCAACCTTTTTGGCCATGCAGTTGTGAATGCATATATCAAAATTACTGTTATGGCTGGATATTGGCGTATAGGTAACTAGGTGGTAGTTGAGATCAAATGCAGTAATGACCAAATCTGTGTAGTGTATACAATGCTCATGGATGGGAGGGGATCAAATCTTAGAAGACATGGGGTGCTTATCCATAAAGGCCAAACTGATCCCTAAGTTGAATTGTATGCCGTTGGTTGAACTTATGGTTTGAATCATGCTTTAATTCAGAAATGCAGGAGTATATCAGCATTTGTAATAATGACGCATCTTAGCATCCTTTGGTATTTGTCAATAATTTTGGGGGTTTCAAGTATGTTCATGTTTCAGATTCATTATACCCATTGGTTCTCTTTTTTCAGTTTGGGTTTTGTCCAGCTTGAAAAGATGCAGTACACACAATGATCATGTTGATAGGATCCATGTTCTTTGTCACAGGTGTGTCTTAGAGGATGGTACTGTTAATTATAGTCGGCTACTTACATGGTTTCATGGCTATTGTCCTATGATTTAGTGCCATGCTGTTGTTTGTCATGACTATATTGTGAATGGCTATTATTCTTAACATATTTCCTTTCACAATTTGTAGGCAAACTAACTATACTCAACAAAAGATCTTACACTGTCAATTCATGGTGTTTGAGCCCTTGCATACTCACATATTTCTCTTTCCTATCCTCTGGCATACACCCTATAGATTTTCATGGCATTGTAATGTTCTTGTCCTCTATTCTCTACAGCACTTTCTATAATTATGCATGATGACTGTCATAAGCTTTTACAGGCTAAAAGACCATCCTTTTGTGATGATGACGATGACTGCGAGTGTGTGGAAGGTGTTCAATCCCCTATATTGTTTCTACTAGTGTCTTGCCGATGTCATTTATGGCAAATATCAGGCTTGTTATATGTTATTCATTTGTACCTTCATCAGATTGTCACTGTAATTTGAAACTAATTCCCATACATACATACATACAGATATATATTTTATTTATTTATTTACATTCTTTTTTAAACTATGATTATTCATAAGGGAACCCGTCCTATACTTCTCTGCATACCCACAGCCACCACCCTAATAGGTCCGAGAACAACATTTATCCTCTTTTTATTACCTCTTGGCCATTTCCTGTCTTTTGTATTCCATATGTCCCAGAAGCATCTAAAAATCAGGAGCCCTACTCATCCTTCATGTTCTTATTAGTAGTGGGGATTTAAATCCCAAAAAAATTGATAAAAACTTGCTTACATTGAGAAGAGATAAAGAGAGTGAGATAGAGAGAGCCAGAGAATGATGATAGGAACCTGCTGATTACTAAAATTTGACTAAGCTTAAAAATTTGTAAGATCTTATAAAACTTAGAATCTGCATTATAACTTCTAGAGATCTCAAACCACTGTCAAACATCTTGCCGATATTCATATATAAATAAGCTGTATCTTAAAGAATAAGAAAGAAAAAGAACATATTAATTGTGACGTATACTTAAATGTTATATTTCATGTATATAACTAAACAAGCATTGAAAGATTGTAAGTTTTTATAAAAAAGTAACTAAAATGTCAAATAAACATTTTACAATTTTATTTTATTTTATCTTTTCTTTAAATTTCCTCCAATCCTAGCCAAGTCTGGCAAGTCTGCCAAGACTCAACCGGGCTTGGAAAGTCCTGAGTCAGGACTCAGCCAGACCGAACCGCCTCTGGACGCTCTATACAATTAGGATGGCTTTAAATGTAAAAGGAATCAATTATTTCTCCCTTTTTAAAAAATTTATTGCATTCATAAATTCCCAATGTTTTTCAGGTTTTTTTGTGATAATACCCCGAGAAATTGAAAAAAATGTCTTTTGATATGCCTAAAGATTCTTGGAAAAACATATTTGCTTCTAAGAGATAAGGTCCCGTGGATGAGCATACCAGTCTAGTTAATAACTTAATAAGCCGTATATGGTCCCGAGCAATGTGAAAAACTCCGGAAATGCAAAATATGATTTCTTCTCAGAAAAATAGGATAAAAAAGATTCTTGGTACTGCTAGAGTTATGCAGCAGCTTCTTAAGAAGTTTTATGACCGCATGACATCAGTAGAGAAGTTTTCAACTTCCTTTGTGAGAAGAAAAATAATTGATGGCCCTCAATGACAGCTCCTAAAAATTTGTAGCAATGCTGAAAAAATGATATTCAAGAGGCCATTTGCTCAGCATCAACTGCTTAAGATATTTTCGTATAGTTAAAAATATCACTTTTGCGACCTATGTCTTCTAAAAATAGCCAGAAATGCCATCATCATTTGCAGTTTACTTCTTTTGGTTCTTTGTTAACATACATCTCTCTTTTTCTAAATAAGTACAGCACAGAGCACGTACCTAGATGATCATGTATTTGTGCCAATTTTTCTCTTGAACAACCACGTGGCTACCTTACATAAAAGGCATAACTTTAGCATTTCTGTAAAGCATGATGAACTATAGAATGTGAAATTTGCATCAGTGGGTTTATTTTCTGTTAGCGCATCATATATGTCTGTATGTGTGAGTATGTGTATATACATACATATGTGTGTATATATACATGTGTAGTGTATATGTGTCTATATGAACTAATGATGAAGAGAGGAAATGAGGCAAGCTTTGGCATCTTCATATTCTGCATCCAAACCTGCCACTCCAACAACCCTTTCAGATTTTGCACGTCAGCACTCTGCAAGAGTTAAATAAATACTAACGAGCACTAGCATCTTTACTTAACCACGGCCATTTGACAGAGCTCGAATACAAAGGCCATGGATTAAATCCTTGGTAAATTAAATAAAAACCATAAAAATTACGATTATGCTGATGTCCAGTTAATATTGTCTATAAGGAGTAAGTATCAAAAAGGCCCCTCTTCGTTGTAGTTGTCAGCATTGATTGCATGTCATCTTAATTACAATCGAAATTAACGATTTAAGAGCCTTTTCCGTTATCCTATCGTTCCTCTTGACAACAAACCACAATGGGTGGCTTGAAGATCAATATTTTGAACCTTTGTTTTTGGCAGTACATAACGAAGCTAACTTCTTAATATTATAACTTGTTATATTGCAGATCTTCTCAGTTTCAACAAAGAGAATTTTGAAATCCTCATCAAAACCCTTTAGAACAAAAAGAAGAAATGGCCTGGAAAATTGTGGGCTTTCCCGTTTCAACGAAGCAGTAACTTCTGACTCCTAAACCCTGTAAGGGTTTCACACCGAAAAGAAAAATCCACTCACTCGCTTTGACTAAAACCCCTCCTCCGAGTGAAATGATATTGAGTGGTAAAAGGATCTTGAGGTTCAAATTATAAAGAGTTGTAGTTGGATAACTTGTTATGCATTAACTTAAAATCGTTTAATTTCTGTTATTCCTGGACCAACTAGAACTCCAATCCAGAACATCTTATTGACTTGACATGACATGGTCCTACGATAAGAACGCTGCACCCCACCAGCATACTTCAACGGACAAGCGAGGTGCGAGTACGCATGAGCAATTTAACGGTGTTCAACAAAACCCTAATTTACATTAATTATTATAAGAAACTATTCGAACAAAACAAAATAAGCCCTAAAAGAAACGAGGGAGGAGGACAGGGTCACCTCGGGTAACCATGCTTTGTTCTCCACATCTGCCATAACAATGTTGAGCCATTCACCATTTTTGGCCTCCACCTCGGCCACAGTATTTGCCAAAGAAGCACAAAGTCTGCATCTGGGCGAGTAGAACTCTAAGAGAGTAGCCTCTTTCTTGGTGGTGAGTGCTAACGCCAGAGCTCGCTCCTCCGCCTCTCCCTGCTCTTCTGGAGACAATTTAAAAGGCGCTGCTGCTGCTGCTTTCAGTTTTATCCGACTATTGTTGCTCGCTATGCTGGTGATGACCTTCCCTGCGTTGAAGAGCGATTGGAAAAGCAAGGGCATGCCCACCCTGCATCCCTCTCTATTGCATTCCCATGGCCATTTCCCACGCGAATAGTTTTCCTTCCCGTCCATGGTAACCCAGCCATCTCACATTCAACCACATTCTGGTGCTTTCACAGCTTGACTTCCTGTTTTTTATGCAAATTAAAATGAAGAAAATGGTTTAATAAAACAAAATGTTTTTTTTCAAGAATACTAAGATAAAATAAAATAGTAAAAATTAGCTCTTTAAAAAGTATAATAAACAAGAGTTTCAAAGTAGAATAAACAAGTGTCACGTAGTGACTAGTATTGTCAGATTTAATTATAAGTTTTGTTGTAGATTAACTTAAATTTATTTTATTATATTTATTATAAATAGTATATATAATTGAATTAATAGTTTTTTATTAAGGTAAAAATAGGTTTTACATGGACCCGAAACCAAAGTTTAAAATAACATAAAGATAGAGCATTAAAGTTAACAAAATGAAACATCTACTGGAAACCAACAGCAAGGACCACCAGCCGAACAGTTCAAAAGAAGAAACCAATAGCAAAACATCTACCAGCCAGAACAAGCTAATTAACTATTATCATCTCCTCAGCCATCTTCTGGAGATCTTCCATCTTCTGGATAGTTTCTTGCAGGTCCTTCAGCTCTTTAGGTTTTTCAGGGACCTTTCTATTTGTGCGCCCTCTAGTTCTCGTCCTCGGCCCAGTGTTTCCAACTTCCTCATCAATGGTGATAGTAGTTATTTCCAGCATGTTCTTTTCCAGGTAGTTATGCAACATTTTCAAATTCATAATGGTCACTTTCAGGCCCTCGTTGCTATGGTTCAGAACACCTTTTATCATACTATCATGGTTGTTGATTTTAGTTTCTAATTCTTTCATCTTGTCTTTAACCTTCTTACTCATCTCAACAGTTCCCTCCTCTTTAGTATTTTTATTTTTAACCTTATCAAAAAGCTTATTTTCCATGTTACCCATCTTAGTATTCATGTTTTTCATAGTTTTTTCCATATCCTAGATATGGATTTCCATTTCCTACATTTCCTTTTTCCAGTCCCTGTTCTCATCCTGTATCTCCACATTGCTCTTCTCCTTCTACACAGAAACTTCCCTTTGAAGAATAATAGGTTCCTCTTTGTTTTTAATAATCTCCAGTAAGGTCATCTCGTCCTTACCTTACTTCCCTCTTATCGAGGTCTCCTCACCAGTAACACTAGCAGAGGGAGTATTACCAACTTCCTTACCATCATTCTCTTGTCCACCCATAATTCCCTCTAAAAAAGCTTCTTCATCTTTAAAATCCTCCTCTATGGTTTTACCATCCCCCTTCTCAGGCATAGCATTGTTAATATTTTCTTCCACAGGGGCATTCTGAGAATCAGCCTCCATGGAAAGAGTGCCATCATCCCCTTTTTGTTCTCATCCTGTATCTCCGTATTTTTTTAATTAATAGTTATTTTATAAGTGTGCTACGATTTATAATTAATTAAAATATATTTAATAATTATAATACATTTATTAATATTAGAATTATATTTAGATATAAATTAAAATTAATTATAAAACTAAAAACTACTAGTATATTATTTTAAAAAATTTAATTATTATCATTCATATAAAGATTCTTATCAATTACAAATTAAAATTATAATTAATTTCATTACTCTTCTAACTAAACTAGACTCCATATATTTATTTATTACATGTTGATATATCTAATATTTAATTCTTATTTTGTAAAAGTATGATATATTACCAACAAATTCAATAATAGTTATTAATTTATATAATATATTACCAATAAAAAATTTACACCCACAAAAAAAAAATTTCTAACAGGTGGAAGAGAGTGGTTCAAATTCCTCCCTAAGATTTTTAGCCATTTATTTTGTATTTGTAGAAGGTACATAGAGAATTCAACTAAATCAATAAGAGTTCAAATACATTCGTCCAATAAAATGACAAAAAAATAATTTCTAGATATTATAAAGTTAAAAAATTTGCTTCTATATTTTAGAAATGAAAAAACTTATAATGAAATATAAAGTATAATTTATTTTGATTGGTGTAGAAGAGTTCATTTAATCACTAGTTAAGATTAAAAAAACTCAAAAACTAATACAATAGTACTTAGCCTACCAGCAAATACTAATAAGAATTCTCGTAGAGCTATAGGCTCTACCTTGTGGTAGGGAGAGAGAATGTTTATTGTAATAGGAAAAGAAAAGTATAATGCATATTAATTTTTATATTTGCTTGAATAGGTAGGTAGCAAAAGGAGACCTATATAACAAGTAAAGTAAACTCATTACCTATTTTGACAAATAGTTGGGAGGAATTAAAATGTCAAAAACACAAGAAGCAAAAGGTTAAGGAAGAAATTGTCCACACTTAGAACAAGAAGCATGAAACAAGATGTTGTGTTCAAGTTAGAGTAGTCTAATTTGCAATAGGTACACTATATATTTGTAAGTATGATACAAAATGTGTTAGCAGAGCGAAAGTACATGAACTATTTGTTTAATGCTATGTTAATAATAGAAATATGTAAGATTTGTATAAATAAATAGTTTGTGTGTGTTGCTTTTGCCAACACATTTTTGTTAATATATGCAAGTATGATGGTTGATTAGTTGTGTTTTGATTTTCTTTTGTGGGCATGACAAAAAACAAGTCTTGGTTTGGTTGAAAGATGACATGCCATTGAAACTGTTCATAGTGTGTCTATTAGTCATTGTCATTGGCAATGAAACTGAACAGTTTGAATACTCAATGAGAGCAGGGACAGTGGAAATAGTTTTTTTTTAGATTTGTAATGTGGGAAATTGCAGTGCATTGTTTTGGACATGGTGTTTAATAGCCATTGAAATTTCCATGGCATCAATAGCCAACTAAATATTATCCAATATAATTCAAACCACTACAAAAAAAAAATGAAGCTAGGAAGACATATCTACTTACACATAGGTCAATCAAAAGAAGGCATAAATGGCTTTAATAGCCAAGTAATAAAAATGAGCATATTAAAGGTCAAGTTATGCCACAGATAAACCAATGAATTAAACAATGAAACCCCTTGATATCATTGAAAGCCCTCCTTTGTTTCTTGTTCTATACTTGCACAACATAAACAATGCAAGCTGGGAAAAATCATCAAAATTATCTTTGCCATAGATATTAACTCCATTGTTCACTAAACATATTGCATTCATAGCATGTATGTGAGTTCCTTCTTCTTTTTTCTGTGCATTTTGCACATTAAAAAAAACCACCATAAAAATTATAACCGACCAATCAACTAATTTTACAAAAATGCAAGGAAAAATATTTTTAAAATGTAAATGTCTCTCACTATTTAAAACTACACCCATTGACAAAAAATTAACTTTGCCTTTAAAAAGTTAATAGCTCATTGTTAAACCAAAACACAAGTTAACTGCTTCATATAGACTAGCTCATCTCTTGCTTGGCTTTTGCAAGGCTCTCTAATACCAAATCATAAAATTTGTTTTCCATATGTATTTAGAAGGTTTTGTTGTTTGGAATGTCCAATGTCATTGTTACATTGTTGAAACGACTTGTATAACATGACCTAGCAAAAGGTGAGGGAAGGTTTTGAGGGTGTATATAGGTCGTGTCATGGAGATCATATATTTTCCATGATTGTATGTATCTTATAGTCTACGTAGCATATGCATTGTTATAGATGTGGCGTATAATAGTTGCCAAAATATGATGTGGTTTTGTATTGATCCATGCATGCTTTGATATTTTTTTGGTACTATAATTATTTGTGGTAGTTTGAATTATAGTATTGTAGGGTTTTTCCCTAGCAAGGCAAAAAAGTCACAAATGACTTTCATGTATTGTGATTATTTTATTTAGTTGTATTACTAGGTTTATGTGCTACATCGGGCATTTGACAAATTAGCAAAAATCTATGGCACAATTTCTTAAAATAGAAAAACCTACAAAAGTCATAGGCTTTTTTGCAATAACTTAAATATATTTGTCTTGGGCAATATCAATGAATAGTTTGAACAACATGTTATGTGAGAGGTAAAGCAACCAAGGAAGACAAAAAAAATATACCATACCTCAAAACCCACCTTCACAGCTTGCTTGGTCATTTCTTAGTTCATTCAATATATTTTACTAGTTTTAAGATCTTTTATGGTGGTTTGATTTATACTGGAACATATTGAGATAGCTATAGGCATTATTTGAATTTCCATGTGAGAAGGGCATGGGTAAGAATGTTGCAATGACTTAGCAAGAAGTGAGGGAGCGTTTTAAGGTGTGGTGGATGATTTTCCTTATTCTATTACTTGGTTTATATGTCTTATGAATCACAATATTTTTTGAGCAATGTATGAAATAAAAGGGAGTAACTGGGCTAGAGTTGAAGAGGGGCTATGGTTCAATCAATGTTTATGGTTGAACAATGGCTTAATAATTTGCCAAAGGGAAAGATAAACTTTGAGTTCATATGTTGTGTGCGCAATTTGTTTACTTAGCAATGCATTATTTTTGATGTGTCATTTAATAGCACAAAAAATATCCTTTCCAAACTTAGTTTTGATGGTAGGTGTCTATTTGTCATTGTCATTGGCAATGAAAATGAACAATTTGACTACTCGATCAGGTCAAAGACAATAGAAATAGTTTTTATAAGTTTGTTATGTGAGGAATTGTGAAAAGAAAAAGAATCCAAATGTGTTGTGATTGTAATACATTCATTTGACAGTGCATTGTTTTTGACACGGTATTTAGCAAGAGTTGAAATATTCATGGCATCAATAGTGAGATGAACATGATCCAGTATAATTCAACCGCTGCAAAAAAAATTGAAGCCAAGAAGACATATCGAATTATGCATAGGTTTATAAAACAGAAGGCATAAATAGTTTTAACAGCCAAGAAGTAAAAATGAGTATACTAAAGGTTGAGTTATGCCACAAATAAACCAAACAATAAAACAATGAACACCCCTCGCCATACCTAAAAACCTTCCTTCGCCTCTTGTTCTGTTCTTGCAAAAAATAAACAATGCAAGTTGATAAAAATCATATCAAACTTTTTTGTGACATAAATATTACTCCACTATACACTAAACATATTACAGTCACAACACATGTGAAAGCCCTTTTTTCTATGGATTTTGCACATCAAAAATTAAAAAAACCACCAGGAAAATTATAACCGACCAATCAACTAATTTTTCAAAATTGCAAGCAAAAGTATTTTTGAGATGTACATGTCTAACACTATTTAAAAACTATACCCTTTGACAAAAAAATTCTCCACCTTTAAAAAGTTAATAGGCCATTGGTGAACCACAAACATTAGTTTTGTGCTTGATATAGACTAGTTGATCTATTGCTTGGTTGTTGCAACACTTTCTTATACAAAGTCATCAAATGTTTTTTCCATATGTATTTAGAATATTTTGTTGTTTCAAGTGTTTATTGTTAGTGTCACATTGTTGAAATGACTTATATAGCATGACTTAGTGAAAGGTGAGGCAAAGTTTTGAGGGATTATACAGGTCATGTACATTGAAAATCATTTGTTATCTATGATTGTTTGTATCTTGTAGCCTAGTGCAAATTCCACATTGCATAGCATATACATTGTTTTAGATGTGGCATTTAATAGTTGCCAAAATATGTTATGGTTTGCGATTGACCTATGCATACTTCAATATGTTTTACTAGTCTTGAAATTATTTGTGGTGGTTTAAATTATATTAGAAGTTGTTGCAGGGCTTTCCCATAGCAAGCAAAAAAATATTTCCTATATGCATTTGCAATATTTTGTTATTTGAGGTCTTCATTGTCAGTGTCACATCAGTTTAGGTGTGGAATAAATACATTTACTAGGCATTGCATTGTTTTAGATGTCACATTTTATAGCTAAAAAATATAAGTGGCTGGCTTAAATTTGATAGAATTTGATTGAACTCCCATTATTTGCATTTTCATGTGAACAATGTGCAAGAAAAAGAAAAGCAATTATTGACCTAGAGGTCGCAAATGACTTGGATGTATGGTAATGATTTATTTAGTTGTATAGTTGGGTTTACCTAGTGCATGTGTTATTTGACAAATGAGGAAATATTTGTGGCACGGTTTCTTAAAATAAAAAAACTTGGTAAAGTCACAGACTAATTTCAAGACTACTTAAACATATTTGGCTTAGGTAACACCAATGAATAGTTTGAACAAAAAATTATGCCAAAGGTAAAACAAACAATATAAGCAAAAAAAAACAATTACCATACCTCAAAACCCATTGTCACAACTTGTTCGGTTTGTTCAATATGTTTTACTAGTTTTAAGATCTTTTGTGGTGGTTCGAATTATACCAGATCATATTGAGGTAGTCATAGGCATTATTTTCTTTGTCATGTGATGAGGGCATGTGTAAGAATGTTGCAATGACTTAGCGAGAAGTGAGGGAGGGTTTTGAGGTGTCACATATTGTTTTCCTTGTTCAATTGCTTGGTTTATTTGTGACATAACATGTTGTTTACTGTATTGTACAATTTTAAATGTGTAGAATGGTTAATGTAATATCTCTATAGGTTTTTGTTTTAAGGAAACTATAAATTGGTTTCCTATACTTGTTTTTCTCATGTTGTTACTTGAACAAGGGCTTTGAAAAAGAACTACAAGGGGAAAGCAAGGGGTGTATAGGACATAGAGATGGAAGGTAATACTAAGAGAGTCTTGTATAGGGTAGCTAAGAGCATGGGATTTTTACAATTTAGAGTAATTGTATATGTCTATCAAAATTGGGTTTTGCTCTTGCAGGTTTTTAGTACTCTTTTACAAAAGAATGCAATAAGATGATAAAGTGAAAAGCAATTTGAGAGATCTTTTTGGTTGGCCAATGCATTATTTTCTATGTGGTGCTTTATAGAAAGAAAAATATCCTTGCCAAAGTTAATCTTGATGTGATTTGTTTAAGCTTCTATTATTTGCATTGTTATATACTAAAGTCATATTGGAGTGACTATGTATGCTTATCATTTATACCATTATTTTTTGAACAAGAGGTTCAAAAGAGCTAGGTAGAGGGTTTGCAAAGACATAATGAACAATAGGTTGTGTATTCTTCTCTGTGTATAGAATTTTTTGAATCAATGGCAAAAATCAAGTGAAGTTAAAGTTGTGACTATGTTGTGAGAAGACTATAGATAAGTGACTAAGGGAAAATAACAAGAAAAAGGTAATCAACCATCATACTTGTATCAAAGAGTATGCAATATAAACTTTTGGAAAGGCAACAATTTTGAATACAATTGTATAGTTCCTTTTAGACAACCTATAATTGACATTGAAGAATGATTTTATTGATTTAGATGTTGCATTATGTTGTGCTAAAATTGTAAATGCATAGTATAGGCATTAATAGAAAGAAAGTAAGCAATTACCATACACATGTTAAAAAATATTGGATCAAGACTAATTGCTTGTGGTAAAAAAAATGTATTTGGCTTCATGTTGCCATGTATCTGCTCACATTTGGAAAAATTTGTTAGCAGAAACAAGGCATATGTTATGTTTTTTAGATTTTTAACAATAAAAGTTTTAAAATTGTGAGAAAACTATAATCTAAAAATAATGTAGAATAAGTATTTTTGGTTTAATAATTTTAAAAGAGGGAGGAAATATGCTACAAATCAATTAACAGGTAATGTGCCTTGTATCTGCTAACATGAATTGTATGATATTTGCAAGCGTGAAAATTGATTTTTTTTTCTCTTTATTCCTTGGTTGACCATTTGAGGATCATTTTCTTAAGAATCTTTCATGTGGAAATGGAGGCTATCATTGATTTCTCAAATTGTCCAATGCTATTGATTAACTCTTAAAATGATGTGGAATTTGTTAGACACATGGAATTATTAGGGTAGAGATTTAAGTAGAGAGAATGATATGAACTCAACTTGCTATAAGGTATGTTCTGATATGGAATATTGCAAAAAAAAAAAAAAAACATGTGCAGTATGTCAAAAATACATTGAATTAGCAGTGCATATTTTTAGATCTGGTATTTCATAGCCAAAAACATACTCATGGAAAAATTAAAGATGATGGGCTTTGTTTCACCTCTTATTTTTTGCATCATCAAATGAACTTGGTTTAGCTGTAGAATAACTTTTCCTTCAATCTATTCATTGTCATTGCTTGACCACAACTTTTAGAAACAATAACCGGATTATTAAAAATAAAAAACATAATTGTGTAAATTTACCTATGAAGTTGTCAACTTATCGGAGAAAAAAGTATAGCTGTGAGTGGAAAAGAAAGAGGGAATTATGGTACTAAAGGTTATATTTGTCAATGTCCTACATTTTTGTAATTAAAAAGAGCCTTGACATTACAAATGCAACCTTTTTTACCATAGTTTCCTCTTGATTTGACCAGTCTTCAAGAACATAGCAAGCATTAAACATTTACAAAAAGTTCATGCTATTGGAATGATAAACATTGCAATATTATATACAATTCATATCATGCCAACTTAAAATCATAAATAGAAAAAAAAAATCAATTTTAAGTTGTAATTGGAATGAGTAACTTGAATTCAAGCAAGAACAACTACCACATTTTTCACTTTGAAGTTGAAAATTATATACATATACAAATTGTCATGAATTTGGGCAACATAACTAAACAATATAAGTTCATTATAGGAAAAAAAAATGCTCTTGTCGAGCAATGTTCAATATGAAATGATTATCACAAAGGTAGCAATTGCAACTCCCAAGTGAAAAATAGGCACATGTTCCTGCCTCCAATTCTTGCACACTCAATTTAGTTTTTTATATAGTATGGGACATGCACATTTCAAAAAAAAATATCTTACAATGTTGTACAATAAGTTGATTGTTTTGCTATAATTTTCTTGTTGACCTTTTCAATTTTTAATGTGCAAAATTGGGAAAAAAAGAACTCTACATGTGTTGAGTTTGTAGTGCATTTATTTTGCAGTGCATTGTTTTAGTTGTTGCATTTAATAGATGTCAAAATATCATTTCTTGAGTTAAATTTGATATACATACATACATATGAAGATTGAAATACATATTGTGATTTAAGGACTTGAAATTCACTATTAAGTAGTTTGCAATAATAGTGTTGTTCTTATATTGTATGGGTTTCAATTTTATTATGAAAAGGTTTCAATTTCAATCTTCATATTTTTAGTTTTGTGCAATTGCACATTGAATTATTTTTTGTAATATATTATTTTGAATTTCATTGCTTGTGTTGGACCATGCACTTTGTTAGATGGACTATTTTTGTCTATATTCACACTTGCATATTGGAATGTTTCACAACCTATTTTGTTAAATATTTTAACTTTGAAACATGTTTTCAATATGACTCTGAAAACTACAAAGTCATGCATGTGCAGGAAATTGTAAGTCACAAATTGTTGCCAACCTTCCCAAATCTCAAGCCTATTTTTGGTTTTGTGCAATTGCACATTGAATTATTTCTCATATGAGCTTTGTAATGTTATGTGTTTAAGTTGGTCTATTTGAAAATCATAAATAAAGGCTAGTGGAATGCACTACAACAAATAGAATGCAAATATTTTTTTACTATGCACTTTTAGTGGAGCAGTTTGCATCTAAAAATGCAAATGAAATATGCAAAGGCATGTGTTACAAACTTTTGTACAAAATCTTCAAGCATATTTTTGAAGAAAGAAATGTTATGGCTAAAACAAACACTGCTATTGGAACTAGAATGTTTTTCTAAACAAGCTTGAGTGCATGACACACATGGTAAAAAATGTTTGTCTATCTTTTGGTTTTCCACAACAAGCACAAATTCAAAATATTTTCAAAAATAACTCTTTTATATATTGTTTGTATATTAATGTCTTGTTCAAATTTCAATTTGCATATCACATCATGTACTTTATTATATGCTAATGTATATAATCAAATATAAATAAACATTATTAATTATAATGTGTAGACAATATAGATATAATTGATTTAAGATTTTATGCAAACTTGAGAAAAAGAAGTAATTACAGACAAATAGAAGATTTCATTTCTCACTTTTGCTTCCACCTATACACAATGATCTATATGTATTTTTCATTGATAAATAAAAGTCAATATGTATTGTACGTATGAACTCTAAGAAGCAAATCATATTTTCATACATGTAGGCAATATGAAAGGTTTGCAACTTTTTCTCAACCAACGGTCTTGTATAATATTCTTATTCAAATTCTACCTACCTACACACATTATGCAAAATGTGTTAGCAAAGACAAAGTATATGGTCTTCTTTCTAAATGGTATACAATGAATGGAAGACAAAGCATTTCTATACATTACTACCAACAACTTTTTCCCCACTTTAACAAATAAAATTCTAAAAATAATAACTTAAAATATAATTTATCAAAATCAAAAGCTAGTTGCTTTTAAAATTTTAAACAATCAAAGTGAGGGGAGAAATGTGTCAACATCCAATAAGAAGACCTTATACCTTGTATTTGCTAACACATTTTGTATACTATTTATATGTACAGCAAAAAAAATTCTTTGTTTAAATTGCTTGGTTTATATGTATTGGCTTAGTAATATATTTCATATTTGACTGCATAAACAATAAATGTTGTTTTGAAATTAGTTTTCCCACTTATTTGTGGCATGGCTTTTTTATAAAGCATTACATTAGACTTTGCAAACAACATTAACCTGTGTAGAGCCCGTGCAGTTTTAATCACTTTAAGAACAATCAATTTATTCTTGTCTTTTTTTCTATGGCATGCAGCATGTATATATTTTTTAAATTATGACACACTAAAGTTTTTCCTTGACCCCTTGCTCATTAATTTTCTCTAATTAGGGATTTAATTTGTGTTCATTGGATATAGTTTTAATATAGCATGCAACATTTCAATTCCAAAAAAACCAAGGCATGAACTATTCTAAAAACTAAGCAATGAAAATAAACATAATAGAGAACAAGTTATACCACAGATAAACAAAGCAATGAAATAATAAAAACCACCCACTGCACCTAAAAACCTTCATTTGTCTCTCACTTAGTGCTTGTTGTTAGCATGCAATGCAAGTTGGGGAAAATCACATCAAATTTACCTCTTCCACAGATAATCGGTCCATCACCCACTAAAACCTTTTACGGTTATAACATATGTGGCCCCTCATTTTTTCCTCCCAATTTTGCACGTTGTAAACAAAAAATATTGTCGGGAAAATAATAACTGACTAATCAACTAATTTTAGAATATCACAAAAATGTATTTTTGAAAATTGCATTTCCCATACTATATAAAAACTTTACCCTTTGACCAAAAAATTTGTCCACCTTTGAAAAGTTAGTAGATTGTTGCTCTATCGAAAATATTACTTTCCTACCTACAGAGGCAAGAACTATTAATTTCAATATTATTATTTTCATTGCCATTACCTTACTTTGCATTTGACATAAAATGTGTTCTTCATACACATTTACAACACCTTGATTTTTAAGGTGTTAATTGCCATTGTCACACCATGTTCACACAACAACATAAATAATACAAGTTGAAAGAGATCTCATCATATTTAACTATGTCACAATTATTTTATCTGCTATTTAAAATGATAACTAAAAAATACATTGCCAAGAAACATGTTACAAAACATACATGGGGCCTTTTTTTCCAGGTTAACCATATTTAAAATTTCAAAAATCGCGAGGGAAAATTATAGCTGACCAATGAGCTAATTTTAGGAAATCACATAAAATAGTTTTTTTTTAAATGTATATTGCCCATACCATATAAAAACTATACCCACTGAACAAATAAACAATGACCATACATCAAAGCCTCTGTGATAGTTATGTTAGTCATTGTTCTACTTTTTATCACACATTGTTCACATGATTATGCAAATAATGAGAGCTCAAACAAATCCTATCAAATTTAACCCTAACATAGATATTTTCTTAGGTAACAAATGTCACATCCAAAATAATGCAACAACCGCTAAATGTATTATGGATAGCTGACCAATGAGCTAATTTTAGAAAATCACACAAAATAGTTTATTTTGAAATGTATATTACTCATTTCATATAAAAACTATACCCACTAACCAAATAAAATAATGACCATACATCAAATCCCTCTGTGAGGTTAAGGTCGGTCATTGCTCTACTTTTTCTTGCACATTGTTTGCATGACTATGCGAATATTGGGAGCTCAAACAAATCCTATCAAATTTAACCCTGGCATAGATATTTCCTCATCTAACAAATGCAACATCCAAAACAACACAATGACCACTGAATGCATCATGGACATAAATCAACCGATGATTTTTCTCTTCCCCAATTTTTTGACAATACAAATTTTTAAAACCACCATGTAGATTACAACCAGTAAATACTAAAATACCATGCGAAACATTTTTTGCAATACAAATGTAGCATACTATACAAAGGCTATAGCACACGACCCAAATTTTATAGCCATCCAATAACAATAAAGTCATAGAAGAGCAAGTTATGCCACAAGTAAACCAATATGACATTGACAATGAACACTCCAAACAACAAAACATTGTAAGTGCATATGGGAAAAAAAATGTCTTGCTATAGAAAAGCCCTACAACAGTTTCCAGTATAATTCAAACCATCACAAAAAAAAAAAAAAAAGATCTATAAAACATATCAAACTATATGTACATCAATAAATTATGAGCACATATTCTTGTAATTATTACATGCCACATCTAAAACAATGCATATGGGGCAAAAAATGACTCCATGTATGCTGAGTTGTAATATATTTAGTGAGTCATGCATTATTTTAGTTGTGACATATAATAGCTAACAATATATCGCTCCCACAATTAAACTTGATAGGGTTTGTTTCAATGTTCATTATTTGCACTTTCATGTGCAAAATGGCCTGAGATAGAATGGAGAGACAACCAAGCTAGAAACAATGGAGGGCTTTGAGCTATGATGATTGTTTTTTTGCCTCTATTGCTTGCTTTATTTGCAAGATAGGTTGTTGTTCAAAGTGTTTATGATATTGCACGACCCAAATATGTCTAATCAATTATAAAAGTTGGGTCATATTTTGTAAAACTTTTCTTTTTCAAATCAACCAAAAGTATTTGTTTGCTCTGATTTTTTCTATATCTTAACTTGAATATGTTTAAGCAGTTATAAAATAAGTATGTGTCTTTTATTATAGGTTTCTATTTTTAAAAACTTTTTAAGATATTTGTTGAACGGAATTGTTGGGTCATATTTTGTAAAAAAAATCATGTTCAAATCTAGAAAAAGTATTTGGTGCTTCCTAGCATATAGGGGATTCAATAACCAATTTATTTTTTTAGTAATTTAATAAATTGATACCCTTTTTTTATGGTAGAGAAAGATTTTTGCTCAACGGGTATAGTTTTTATATAGTATGGTTAATGTGCAAAATTGGCATAAAAAAGGACTTCACACATGTTGAGTTGTAACACATTTAGTGGGTTATGCAATATTTTATTAATGACATTTGATAGGTGGGAGTATGTCATTGTTAGAGTTAAACATGATGGGGTTTGTTTTAGTGTTCATTATTTTTCATTTTTGTCTAGAGAAGGGCCTAAAATTGAATGGAGTGATGACTAAGGTAGACACAAGGGAGGATTTTGAAAACTTTTATTTTTCAAATCTACCAAAATTATTTGTTCTTTTTGATATAGATAATCATAGAAAATAAATGATTTACAAGACACGTATTGCATAAGCCCTCAAAACCCTCCCTCACCTTTCACTAAGTCATGTTGTGTAATCCATTTTACAATGTGATAATTGAAATAACCATGAGAAATAATAAAACATCCTAAATGCATATGAAAAACAATTTTTATGGCTTGCTTAAAAGAGCCATGCAATAACCAAGTGAGAAATCAAGGAAAGCTTCCCTAAATTCTGACCCAGTACCGCACTTGTCAAAATATATTGAACAACACATAGCTCAACCAAAAACCATGCATAAACTTCTTTAACAACCAAGAAATTACAACAAACAAATTAAAGACCAAGTTACACTACATATAAACCAAACAAGAAAGCAACCAAAACCACTTGCTATACCTCAAAACCCTCCCTCACCTCTCGCTCAATCATTGCACCATTCTTCCTCACCTCATCTTGACACAACAATGCAAAAAATGCCTATTGCGGCATGAATATGATCTAGTATAATTGAAACTGCCACAAAAATAAAAAAACAAGATGTAAATCTCTTTAATAATTTGAAACAATAAAAATCAATGCACTAAACACCAAGTCATTGCCACAGATAAACCTACCAATGAAACAACAAAAACCACTCACCATACTTGGAAACCCTCTTTTACCTCTAACTCTAAAACCCTACTTCTCCTCTTGCTCTATCCTTGCACAAAAAAAAATGCAAACTGGAAAAATCACATCACATTTACCTCTACTACAAATACTTACTCCACCACCCACTAGACTTATTACGGTCGCAGCACAGGTGGGCTCCTTCTTTTTTTCTCCCAATTTTACACATTAAAAATAAAAAAAGATACCATAAAAATAATAACTAACCAATTGGATAATTTTAGAAAATTGCAAGAAAAAGTAGTTTTGAAATTTACATGTCTCATACTATATAAAAACTATACCCTTTGACTGAAAATTTTCCTCTGCCTTTGAAAAGTTAATAGACCGCTACTCTACTCAAACCATTAGTTCCCTACCTATAGGGGTAGGGACTAATAAGTTAGGAAACTTAAACTTAGTTTAAGTAAATAATATTAATTTAAGATTGTTATCTCTCACAAATATGTTATAGTGATAGAGCACATAAAAGTTAAAATATGATATGTTTTTTTATAACAAATACCTCTTAATTGCTAAAATTTATTTGGATAGTGATGATGATGCCTGTCTCACTAAGAAAAAAACTAGTTTTAAACTAAACACCTCGCTTCGTAATGATGAAGACATTGATGATGTTGTCAGAATGGTTACTATTTTATGTAAATTTTGTAATTAGGGACTGAACCAAGTGGATATGTGGAGTCACTTAGTGGAATCATGGAGGAAGTTGTATCGGATTGTAGGGAAGCAAAAGGCTATTGTCAGAAATCAGGAAGAACATGCCCTTCAATGTACTCTCAATTATACGGAAAAGAACTACAGAACAAGGGATCTGACCCCCAACTAGAGGAGAAGATTAAGGAGGTCAAATGTCAACTAAGGAACATTGAACATTATAAGATTAATGGTCAGAAAACTAGAGCTAGGATGAATTGGATGAAGGGTGTCGATAAGGGTTCTAAATATTTCTTCAACATCATTAGAGCCAAACATAAGAGAGAACATATTGAGGGTATATAGATCAAAGGGGAAATATCTATGGATCCACACAGTATTAAAGAAGCCTTTTATAGCTTCTATAAAGAATTATTTACTTTGGAATTTTATGAACACAACATGAGGAAAATGGAGGACTGTCTTAAACTGATCCCAAAGAAGATTCAAGATAGGGAGATAGGGAGGCTTGATCTGTTGATATCTTTGGAGGAAATAGAAAGTGCAGTCAAGTCTCTTGCTAATGAAAAATCCCCTAGGCCATTCGGCCTCCCTACTGAGTTTTACAAGCACAACTTGGAATGGATTGGGCTATAACTCTTGGAACTTTATGAAGAAGCCTTCAGACAAGGATCACTTGGTGTTGACATTAACATGGGTGTTATAAAACTGCTCCCTAAGGATGGTGACAAGTCCCTAGTTAAAAACTGGAGACCTATCACATTACTGAATATGTCCTATAAAGTGATAGCTAAGGTTCTTGCTAGGAGAATTGGGGGTCTACTGAATGAGTTTATATCCCCAACCCAGATAGGATTCATTAGAGGGAGATTCATCCTTGAGAACTTGATTACCAGTTGGGAAGCAATGCACTAGGCCAGGAGTGAAGATCAGAATGTAGTTATGGTTTTGCTAGACTTTGAGAAAGCACATGACAGGATTGAGTGGCCATTTTTTATGGGAATTTTGAAAGCATTTGGTTTTCCTCCATACTTCTGTAAATGGATTGATATTCTGCTCAAGGATTCTTCTACAGTTATTGATGTAAATGGTGAGCTCTCTAATAATATCACTCTCCAAATATCCATTAGGAAGGGGTATCCAATTGCTCTAGCCTTGTTTGTAATTGTTGTTGATGCCCTATTCTATATTCATAGAGCTCCCCAACTAGGACCCCCTGTTAAAGGTATTACTCTTCCTAATAAGGAGCCATTTCTTAATGCACAGTTTGCAGATGATACTACTATGTTTATCATCATGGATGAAGATAACTTTGATAACATGCTTAACAGGCTTCAATTCTTTTATGATGTCTCGGGGGCCAAAGTGGCTCCTAAAAAATCCTCAGTCATTAGGTGGTCTCCCTCTCCCCTAGAATGGCTAGAAAGAAAAGGATGGAAGTGGGTGGGGCCTAATGATATTGTCTAGTATTTGGGCATTCCCTTCTCTATTGATCCATCTCTCAAAGATATGTGGAACTGGTTATACTGTAAGATTGAGAAGAAATACATTAAATAGAAAACACATATGTTATCTTTGGTTGGGAGAGTCCAAATTGTGTAGAAAGTCTTGTCAGCTCACCGCATATACTTCTCTTCAGCATGGTTATTCTCCAATTATCAGATTGGGAAGTTAGAAAGAATTATGAGAGATTTTCTATGGTCAGATGGGATCAGGAATAAGAAGAGATATTGTGTAAAATGGGAGTGGTGCCGCATGCCCAAAAATAAAGGGGGTATGGGCATAAAGGACCTAAAATCCCAAGGTACGACATTGGCTTCCAAGTGGATTACACAAGCTGTGACAGGTGATGAACCATGGAAGGTGTTGATCAGGAACAATATCACTAGATCAGGTATTAAGAAAGGCAAAGGGTGGGAAAATGTACCTCTTTGTGATAAGATGATGGGGAACATGAATCTTTCAATTTTTGGCTCCAAGGTTTTTCAGTCCATATGGAAAGCATGGGTTCAAGTGAGGGATCTTCTCCTATTCAGGGGAGCCAATGGTGGTCCTCCTACATACTCTGTGTTGGACAGGTCATTTTGGTGGGGGGTGGAGGCTAATGGAAAACCCCTAGCATTAACTCAAAGTTTCTCTACAAAAAACTAGTTGAAATATGGCATTTCCCTTATGCAAGATGTTATGATGGACAATCGGCTAGGGTATTGGGATGACCTATCTGCTAAATATCACATCTGTATCACACGAAAAAGTGTTATTCTATTATATCTAAAGTTGTTGGTCATTTCTTTCCTGGTAGAAGTATGAACACCACACAATTCATGCAATGGATTAAATGGAAGGATGGTAGTGAATTTAATAGGACTTCTACAAAACAAATTTACAATATGCTGAAAGATAATTTTGATATTTTTGAGAGGGTGAACCTTGGCTAGGGGCTGGATATCCCGGTCTCCAAATGGCAAACCTTCTTTAACTTTTTCTAGCACTCCCCGTGTGAACCAAAGAAAACTTGTTTTAGATGGCTATTGCTCTTGAAAAAACTAGTTGTTGGTAACAGTCTACCTCATAATCTAGGAGAGCCTATTTGGTGTGATTTTTGTTATGTTCCTAAGTCTTTTAAACACTTGTTCTTTAATTATGCTTTTGCCCGGAGTATTTGGTCTATTTTTTTTGGGTCTCCTATTGATTGGAATAGTAAACCTAGCCTATCTTGGTATGAAATATTAGCTGGTTATGTTGAGTCTTTTGATATGAAAATGAATACTTTTTGGTCTGTCCTTACATGTCAGATTCTTTGGTTTTTGTGGAAAGAATGGAATGGAAAGATCTTTCAAAAGAGAAGGAGACAACTTACTAAGTTGGGATGTAAACTCACTCATTTTCATATCATGTCACAGATTTTTGCTGCTTTAGAGATATCCAGGGATAGATTTATGACTCTCATGAGGGAGGGTCAACTGTTGATCCACAAAGAAGATATTATATCATGCCAGTATTTCTCCATGCACAAAGACATGCTCCAACATAGGGATCTTGAGAATCTGAACCAGTTCATCAAAGATCTACACCTTGAAGACAAAAGGCTACCAGGGCCAAGTACACACAGTTAACAAGAGGAATTGTTTCTTTTGCTAAAATCCTTTTTGTCTAGTAGAGGCTCTGATAACAATGTTGTAGATATGTAAAGGGAAATATGTCTATGTTATTATTTTTTTGTATTAACAAGCATAAGCAATGATATGTAATGTAATATCAGAACAAAACTTTGTGATCATATATGTAAAGATCTGTATAATCCGGGTACTATACAAGGTAATGATGTAACCCAATTATTGAACTATGTTAATACAAAAACAAATACCTCTCAATTCATGTGGTGTTCCAGGAGTGTGGGAGGTTAGGGATTTTATGCTCTTAGAAGCTTGGGCCAATGTTGATGCTCATTTAGGGCACAACAAGGTCTTATCATGGCCCTTCACTTTGAAGACTCGATATTGCCCTAGTCTGGGCTTGATGATGGGAAAATGAGCAATGTTGATTCCTTCAAGTTGGGTTGTGAAGGCCTACAAGATGTGAGGCAAAAAACTAGGGTTTCTCATATAGAACCCAAACCCCCCTTAGTGCAAGGATTGGAGTGTAATAATTCTATAGCTAGATCGAGTGGAGGGTGTGGAAGGATCTGGGAAAAATGGCATCCCTCTTGCAGCAGGCCTAAAGTTTCTTTCTGGATCTCTATTATGTTGGCCTGCCATGATTTCTTTGTTGGTCATATTAGGAGAGGACATTATGTGGGAGGTGGATGAGAATATAGCTTTTTTCTTCAAGCATGGTTCTCTTGGGAGATTTAGATAGTTCTGGTTGAGTTTGGTTGTGCTTTAGCAATGGATCTCAAATACATGGTATTCATTGTTGAAGGGAGATTTGTGAATTTATCCTTGTGCACAAGGATTATGTGTTGTGATTTTTTATAGGCCCCAGGATTTCCAGATGATTATGTGTGATTATCAATAGAATTGTGGCCAACATTTTCTCATGTTGAAAACTTAGCACCCCTCCTTTGACCAAACAACATAATATTTTTCTACAACTCTTATTTGGATAAGGTTCTCAAACCTTCTATTATAGTTTCGATAAATGATTTATGTGTTGAAACTATTGGAAACTTTCCCAAAAAAATTGGAGGTTGATGAGGGATCTTTAGATTACCTACACACCATCTTTGCTTGCATTTTGGTGGAGTTAAACATTACCAAAGAGCTCCCAATGGGGTTGTCTCTCTCCACCAAAGATGGGAGCTAGATTCAAAGTTTAGATTGTGAAGGTATTGCTTTCTTCTACTGTAGGTTCTTCAATATTATTCATCTACTAGCCCAATGTGTTAAATAGAGAATTGACAACAAGGCCACTTGGTGGAAGGATGTCTCACCTCATTTGATGCAGTCAAGGCTAGTGGATCCAATTAAGGACTGACCGACCTTGCAACCAAACCAATATGCAGCAGAAACACCTAACAACAACAAGAAATCTAAAATAAAACAAAAATCTTTATTCATCAAATCACCAATTACATGCAATGTGTCAGGCTGTAAGGCCTTCCTAGTTATGGCAAGATATAAAGCAAGCAACATTCTATAAGATCTTGCAGGATCCAAATCTTTTCCCCAACATCAGTATTTAGCTAGCCCAGGTCTGCAACACACAGCATGCTGGTAGGTAGCCAAGAAAGATCTAAACTTGTACTCAAACTTCCAAGCAATCTTCTTGCTCCTAAGCTCGTAGGCTACTAACCTTTCTCCCAATGATCTGATGCCCTAAAAAATTACCCAAACATCCTATAAATATTGATTCCCAACCACAAGTCAGCTGATGAAACAATAAACCCTCACAAACAAATATTAAATGCTAAAACCTCAGTCGACTCTCACATAGCCTTACAAAATAAATAAACTCCCAAAGATGGCCCCAACGGTCATCAGATCTGCATAGAAGAATGAAACATGCCATATCTAGTTCCTCTCACATCTAACAGTCAACCCATAACACGAGGAGCGCGACCCAAGTCAATGGAACCAGTCAGCCAAGCCGATCCAACAAAACAATCCAGTCGGTAAGCAAGAACATTGAGCAATAGAGGAAATAACCGGGCACCAGTCTACCGACCATGCCAAGCATGACCGAGTAACGCAGTCATCATTGAGCGCCAGTGAACTGACACCTTTAGTTACCGAGCGTTCTTGAAAAGATCGAGCACCCAAGTAACCATAGAAATAGAGCAACTAGTCCCCTAAACTGAGCAAGTACTCCACCAAACCAAGATCAAAACTAACAATATACCTTCAAAGATAAACATATTTTTAGTTGATATAGGATTGCCAAGAATCCTAGGATGCTCCTGCATCAGACACCCCGGGTAAGAAAAAATTTCTCATAAGGAAATCAGGAACGCCTTAAGGGAATCAGAACAAGTATGCCAAATATGTTCTTCACCCATATCTCCTCTTATCCTTCATCCCAAGTAGTCTTCACTTCATCCATTATCTCATGCTGAAAGTCCTTCTGCTTTCCACTTTGCTTATCCCTTCGGTTGATAACTGATAACAACCAACTCTGACCACTAGCAATCACATCAGTGCCTCAGTAAGGTTCATCCTC
Organism: Chamaecyparis obtusa; assembly: GCA_027943335.1. Taxonomy (NCBI): domain Eukaryota; kingdom Viridiplantae; phylum Streptophyta; class Pinopsida; order Cupressales; family Cupressaceae; genus Chamaecyparis; species Chamaecyparis obtusa. The sequence continues at coordinate 453,102 of BSBK01006749.1, read as the reverse complement.
TTCGGACTCCTCAATTAAATCAATATCATCTGCATCTCTATGTGTCATAAATGTCACCATCTTTTGTACCATCTCTATCAAAAAGATCATCTATCTCTTAATCTCAACAAACTCTTTAGATATATCATTCTCCTTCTCCTTCAAACTAGACTTAACAGGAATAGGTTCATCAACCCTCTACTCCTAAGGTTTGTCATAAGGACAACACCTGATAACTCCACATCCCTTAACCCATGTTTCTTGTAGAGGTATCAGCTTATGTCAAGATCCTTCATGCCTAACCACATAGGTATTAGCACAACCATCAAACAAAAAATTTCTGTCAAACTGCCAAGGTCTACCGAGCAACAGATGACAAGCATCCATAGGCAATATATCACACAATATATCATCATGGTAAGATCCAATCTAAAATTTAACCAAGCATTGTTCTTCAATCCTAACCTTAGACACATCTTGTATCCAACTAATCTGATAAGGATTAGGATGTTTCCTTCTTTCCAAACTCAACTTACTAACCATTTCATCCAAAACAAAGTTCTCAGAACTACCACCATCAACTATAACATTACATACCTTATCCTTGCACTTACATCTGGTTCTGAACAAATTTCTCCTTTGTACCAGTTCATGGACATATGCAACTAATCTCCTAGTGATAAGTGTCTCACCTTTTTCTACAACATTCACAATATCTTCTTCAGCAGTCAGTGCAACTCTATTTTTAGGACAATAAAAACTTCTATGACCAACTTCACCATAGTTATAACAAGTACCGATGAACTCATTCTTCCACCTTCCTCTCTATCCAACATTCTTAGTAACTTGACCACTGCTAGATCCCACATCAGACTTAGGAATCTCTGTCACATTACTTTCAGCAAATGCTTCACTAGTTTTACCACCTTTGTTCCTATTACTTTGTCTTCCTTCAAACTTCTTATTCAGCTTCTCTTCAATCTTTAATGCCATTTGATAAGCATCACCGATTGTTGTCATCCGCACAATAAGTAACTCTTCCTTAATACTAGGTCTTAAACCATAGACATACCTAACAACCTTCTCTTTATCAGCTTCAGAATGACCAATCCTAATAAGGATTCTGTAAAACTCCTCAGTATACTCTTGTACCGATTTGTTAGTCTGCTTCAAAGCTTGCATCTTCTTAAACATGTCCAATTCATAATCCACCGGAATGAATTGCTTCTTCAACTTGTCAACCATTTGGTTCCACTTAGTGATCTTTTCTTTTCCTCTTCTACCTCTTTCCAACTGAACTTCTCTCCACTAGATATTTGCATGACCCTTCAACTTAGTCTTTGCAAATCTAACTCTATCAGGATCTTCTATTTCTTCACACTCAAAGTATTCATCAATCTCATTAATCCAATCAATCAACTCCTTTGGCCTAAGGCTTCCAACAAATGTAAAAACTTCAATCTTAGGTCTTTTCCCAATCTTAGACATAGCTTTTAGAATTTGATTCTCCTCAGGATCTCTAGCTTCTTCTACAGCTTCTTCAAAATTATCTTCCTCAGATTCATCATCACTGTCCTCTTTCAAGGTAGGCTTCTTCTTTCTCAATCCCTCTTGTAGGTCTTGCACTTGTTTCTCCAAAGCCCTAAAATCATCAAGACTGAATTCTCCAGTAGTTTCCTCTTCCTCTGAGATCTCATGATTTCTCCTCGGAGGCATCTTCAAATCAAGATCCAAACACGAACACACAAGATCCACTCGGCTCCAATAGGAATAGACTTTGCTCAAACAGGAACCAACTTCACTCAAACAGGAACAAACTTGGCTCTGATACCACCTAATGCAGTCAAGGCTGGTGGATCCAATTAAGGACTGACTGATCTTGCAGCCAAACCAATATGCAGCAGAAACACCTAACAACAACAATAAATCTAAAATAAAACAGAAGTCTTTATTCATCAAATTACATGCAATGTGCCAGGCTGTAAGGCCTTCCTAGTTACGGCCAGATACAAAGCAAGCAACAGTCTATAAAATCTTGTAGGATCCAAATCTTTTCTGCAACATTAGTATTCAGCTAGCCCAGGTCTACAACACACAACACATTGGTAGGCAGCCAGGAAAGATCTAAACTTGTACTTAAACTTCCAAGCAATCTTCCTGCTCCTAAGCTCACAGGCTACTAACTTTTCTCCCAACGATATGATGCCTTAAACAACTACCCAAGCATCTTATAAATATTGATTCCCAGCCACAAGTTGGCTGATGAAACAATAAACCCTCACAAACAAATATTAAATGCTAAAACCTCAGTCGGCTCTCACATAGCCTTACAAAATAAATAAACTCCCAAAGATGGCCCCAACAGTCATCAGATCCACTAGAAGAATGAAACACACCAGATCTAGGTCCTCTCACATCTAATAGTAAACCCATAACACAAGGAGCATGACCCAAATCAACGGAACCAGTCGGCCAAGCCGATCACACAAAACAATCCAGTCGGTAAGAAAGAACACCAAGCAATAGAGTAAATAATCAAGCACTAGTTGACCGACCACACCAAGCATGACCGAGTAAGGCAGTTATCATCGAGCGCCAGTGAACTGACGTCTTCAGTTATCGAGCATTCTTCAGAGACCGAGCACCACGGTAACTATAGAAATCGAGCAACTAGTCCCCCAAATCGAGCAAGTACTCCACCAAACCAAGATCAAAACTAACAATCAACCTTCGAAGACAAACATATTTTTGGTTGATACAGGATTGCCAAGAATCCTAGGATGCTCCTACATCATCATCATTACAATATAGAGAGGAAAGAAAAGGATTTGGAAGGAAAAATTGGAGTCAAGACCCCAAATAAATCCAAAGAGAGAGGAAACAAATATACCCATCTAGCAATTTTTAACACCCCTCTAGCTCATTAGTGGCTCCTCCCTCTACAAGGAAGGGTAATGTTATGGCTGGTTTGGATCCACTTGGAAAGGTGGTTGAACAAGATGAATGTTAAAACATTTTGACTACTAGAGGTGAAGTGAAATCCTCAATTTTTGCTAATGAGGACATGGAGAAGGGGGATATAGAAGGTAGTTGGATAATAGTGCAAATGAAAAAGGAAGATACATGAACTAGTTTTCAATATGAAACTATGATCACATAGTAAATGTGGAGTGATTCCTTGATGGCATTGCTTAATATTTTGTCCTTCATTATATGTATCTTGTTCATGGGAAATTTTAGATTGTTTTCTTGTAGCTCCTTGCTAGATATAAGACATTATACTCATTTAAGAGTTAGAAGTGCAATATCTTTTTGCTTTAATAGTCATAGGTGCAGCCCCATAGAGTCACATTTACCTATAAAAAAATATTGATGAGTGTGTGTGTGTGTGTGTGTGTGTGACCAACATATTTATATTCTAATTAAATCATGTAAAATATGTCAAGAGATGTTTACTTTTAAAATAATGGTGGACCTTACAGGAAAGCTATGCACACCAAACAAATCCCACATGGTGAAAATGGTAACGAAACATAAACCCAAACTATAGATGTCTCTTGACATAAAAATAAGAGAGAGTAAGGGGGACCTAAATTTATGTACACGTGTTCCATAATAGTGAAATATGTCACATTACTACAATATCATTTTACAAAAAAACATAAAATGTCACAATGTAAAGCTACTACAATGAGGTAATGTAAATATCTAATGAATATTTTAACTTCAAAAGTATCATCCTTCCAAGGGCAGAGTCTAGATCCACGTGATGGTAGGATTTAAAGGTATTAACTACTACTACTTTGGGCTCTTTTGGTTGAAGAACCATTTGTTGTAGATGGGAAGTAAGAAGATCATCAATTAAATGTAAAAGATGCTTTCCTTAAATGACAAGCTTTTAGTTAAAGTAACTTTTGTTAGGATTGGAAAAAGAATCTTATTGAGAAATCTTTGAATTGTCTCAAATAATCTTAAAACATATATTATCTAACTATTAAGTTATATTTATATAAGGATGTTTCATTTAAAATTTATGAGATCCTAATTTGAATATCAAGGAAATGAGTCCAAACAACTTTCATCATCATGGTAAAGATCACAAATCAATTCTGCTACACATTTAGACTATCTAGACTTTCAATGATTTTTTGCATACTATATATTTGTACTAATCAAGCTATATATCAGATGAACCTGATGAGTCTCAAAAAATGTATCTTTTAATAATTATGATTTATACTTTAGCAAAATCTATCATGCTTTTATGCTTAACATTATGCCCTTAACATCAAAAAAGCTCTAAATGTTTACTCCAATGCAACTGGTCAACTCATAAACTGGGAAAAAGCTTGCTATATTTCTTCAACACTCCTGAAGCTAGAATGAACAAAATCTCTTCCATCCTTGGGTGTAAGATAGGAAAGCTTCCTGCTCCCTATTTAGGGCTTCCGCTATGTTCAAAACTGGAGGCTAATTTCTGGAATGAAATTCTTGATAGATTCCATAATAAAATGGTGGGCTGGAAAGGGGCGATACTTAGTTAAGCCAGGAAAGTTCAATTGTTAAAGGCCACTCTTCAAAATCTCCTAGTTTACGCTCTTAGTCTTTTCAAAATCCCTCTGAAGTATAAGGATCTTATTGAAAAAATCCAAAAAAAATCCTTTGGACTGGTGTGGAAGAGAAGAAGAGACTTAGCCTGGTGGCTTGGGAGAAGGTTTGTAAGCCAAAGAAGCTGGGGGGTTTGGGCATCAGAAATATCTCTATTACCAATAAGGCTCTTCTAGCGAAATAGTGCTGGAGGATCTTTGAAGAAGGGAAAGAATGGAACACAATTATCAGAAGTAAATACCACCTCACTTCTTTAGATAGCACCCTCCACTCCTTTAATGTCATCCAGGGGTCATTTATCTGGAATAGTATAAGGGAAGGAAACTTATCAGTAAAGGGGCTAGATGGAAGCTAGGAAATGACAAGAAAATCCTCTTTTGGGACTATAAATGGATCTTGGACAAGCCCCTCATAGAGATTGAGGAGTGGAGCTCTGTGATTCAGAAATGCAAAGACTCTATTGGAGTCCTTGTGAGTGACTACTGGATAAATGAGGAATGGATTGACTTGGGGTTGAGGGACATCAGACTTAAAGAGGTTAATAAACAGCTGAATAACTGATTTATTAGAGATAATGAGTGTGATGAACTGATATGGGGGCCTACTATCTCTAGAAAATTCTCGGTTGCTTCAGCTTTGGCTCTTCTCATTCCCTCTGAAGATCCACCTTTCTATGCTTAGGTATGGAATAAAGATCTTACCCCTAAAATTAACATGTTTTTTGGCCGCTTGTACAGAATAAAATCCTAACTATGGATAACCTTATGAAAAGAGGCTTCCAAATGCCAAATAGATGTATCATGTGTTGTGAGGTAGCTGAATCATGCAATCATCTGATGATACACTACCCCTTTGCTAGAGAAGTTTGGGACACCATTACTCTGTCTCTGAATCTGAAGTGGGTCAAACGTCAGAATATCCATGACTTTTTCCAATAGTGGCAAAGCCCTTTTTATGATAAAAATGCTAGGATCCTCTGGAAACTTGTTTTTCCTCATTTTACTTGGTAGATATGGAAGGAGAGGAACAACATAATTTTTAGAGACAAAAAATCTACTCCCCTCTTGATTTATAATTCTGTCACTAGAAGTTTAATGGAGAACTATAGAAGCAGTGGTAGAAAGGATTGTAACTCCTGGAGTCCTAGCCTTCAGAAGGATATATCTATTTCTTGGGATAAACTAAAGAACATAAATGATCTGAATCCTAGAGACAATGTTATATGGTTTGCTCCTCCCTCGGGTTGGTCAAAAGGGAATTTTGATGGTTATGCTAGAGGAAACCCTAGAAGAGCTGGAGGGGGAGGCCTCATAAGAGACTGGGCTAGAAATTGCCTAGGGGCTATAGCGGTTCTGTTGGGAACTTAAACTAACCATGTGGCGGAGGTTGAGGTAGCGCTTTTTGTGGTTATTCTAGCCAAAGATATGGGTTGCACAAAACTTTGGCTTGAGGGTGACTCCCTCAATATTGTCAACTATATAAAAGGGAAAGCGGAGTGCTCCTGGACTATAGCCCATACAATAAAGAAAATCAAAATGTTGCTCACCACCTTTGACGAGTGCCATGTCACCCATATTTACCGTGAAGGTAATAAGTTGGTAGATAGGCTGGCTAACGAAGGTACCCAAAGTGACATCATCAAATCTTGGAGAGGGGAAGGGATCCTAAACTCTGAGATCATGAGTCTAATCACATTTGATAAAATTAATCACAATGAAGGGCATGCCACTTAATATTATGATGACAAGGATGAAACATCTCGAGGAAGGCTGCATGTAATGCGAAGTGTGGGATAATAATTCTGGTTTTAATGATCTATGGTGCCTAGGTTAATTCTAATAAGCACGATATCATAAGAAATCATTAAAGTAAGAAGAAGATTAGTAGCAAGGAGCCGAGCCAGGATAGTAGCAGAAAACAAAAAATGGGAGGTGGTCTGAGAAGAGAGGAGCCGACTGACTATGACAAATGGAGGCAAGACAAGAAAATTTGGAAGAAGCTGAAAAAGGGTGGGGTCTCTTAGTATATCGAGAAGCTCCACGGCTACGACAAACATGTGACTTCCTTATTCACTGAGGGCTGGGTTAGAGGGAAAGTAAATTTATGGGTTAAATCTTTCACCCTTACTCTTAATCTTATGGCTAAGATAACAGGCTTACCCCTAGAGGGAACCCATTTTCATAGAGGTAACCATAGGCTTGGTTCTGAAGCTTTTAACCTGTTCCCTAAAATTATTGATGAAAAGGCCCTTATGACTAAAGGGAAGGGGGACTATGTTGATATCACCAAGATTAAGGATTTTTGGGCCAAAATGTTGAAAGTAATGATAGAGTATTTCACGCTTGATGGGCGTTATTCCAAAATCTACAACCTGCATTTCATCCTGGTTAACCACTTCAGGCATAACAAGAGGATCTCCTTCCCATTTTTTCTTTTGAGCTCCCTCAGTAGTAGCATCACCGAGCATAGGAAAAAGCCGAATAACCTTGTGTTACATGAGGGGTTGATCCTCCTTATTTCTGACTATGTTAGAGATATCATCCCGGACCCTATTCCTAAAAGGGTCAAAGGTAAAACTTCAAAGACTATTGAGGGGGATAGTAAGGCCGAATCCAACAAAAAAAGAAAGAAAAACAAGGAAAATTTTTCTGACTGCAGGAAAGAAGACGGTAAAAAGAGGAAGAAAAAGAAAGTAAAGAGCTTCGACAGCAGCAAAGATGATACTAAGGAAAAAATCCCTAACTCTCTGCAAATGGGAAATGACAAGGAAAAAAATGTGGATTTGGTTCCTGGTAACATTGAGCAGGAAGAGGATAGGATTGTCATAACTGAGGATGAGAAGGAGGAAGAGGATGAGGGGAAAGATGGGGACTACCATGATGATGAAAAAGGTGAGGAAGGGGCTGAAGAGGAGAAAGAAGATGAGATAGATGAAAAATAAGAGGAAAGGGTTGAGGAGGAGGAAGATGAAGCCTAGGTTTCCCCTACTGAGGACGATAAGAATGAAGCCTTGGACCTCCCTGCTGAAGGGGAAAAAAATGATGCCCACTTGGATAATGAGGAAGGGTTAGACCTGGCTAGTAAAGATGATGGGGAACCACTTACGGCAGACTCTTTGGGCTCTCTGGAGGGGCAAGATGAAGAGGAAATTGAGACTGGTCAAAACTCCCCTATCATTGATGAAAAAGAGGAGGAACAAAAAGATTCAGGTGCTAATACCGATCAGAATGCCATTGAGGAGGAAAAAAGCCAAAAAGATGATTTCACTGCTCCCTTGGAGGATGCTAGGATCATGGACAAAGGAAACAAAGATGAAGGTCAGAGTATTCCTCAGGATTGGATCAATCGGGAGATTCAAGAGATTAAGCTCCATCTTCATTCTCTGGAGAAAACTATAGAAACCCTAAATATGAAGCTGGAGAAGCTGGAGAACAAGATTCTGGATAAGGTAAACAATAAAAGTTGGAAGGAGGAGATAACTACCGAGATCAACAAAATTGTTGACAACAAGGTGAAGGAAATTAAGGTCAAAGTTAGCAACAATGGGAAAATGATTAATGAAGCCCTGAGCCACAACAATGAAGGGCTCAATGCGACTGTCATCAACTTGAATATGCTTCACAACTACCTGGAGAAAAACTAGCTAGAAAACACGACCATTACTATTGATGACAGTGATGGGAATGTAGGCCTAGGTACTAGAACCAGAGGGAGTATTTAGAGGAAGATCCCTGAGAAGCCTAAGGACCTGAAGGACTTGAAAAATGCTATCTAGAAGATGGAGGAGCTAAAGATGAAGGTAGACAAAATGATAAGAAATTAGTTTTGTCCTATTCGTTGATGGGTGCTGCTGGTAGTGTTGCTAGATCTATTTTCTTTGCTTTTGTTATTGTATCTAGTGCTTTTTTGGATCCTGCTCTGTTCTTTCTAGCAGGCGTCTCATTTTGAAAAACTTTAATGCTTTATCTTTTTGCTATGATGTAAATGGTTTCGAGTTCCATTCAAAACCTGTTTTTACCTTATTCAAAAAACATTATGCCCTTTAGACCTATTTTGGTACCTTATATATGATAAAAGTTATATATAATAGATGGTGTGTCGTGTAATGTTTATGATTGAAATAATGACATGATGTTGTGAATGAGAACAAAGTGTATGTATATTTTTTTTGTCAGAACTAACCTGCAACTTCAGGGTAATAGTGATTCCACACAACCAAGCCAAAATTGTAACTCTCTTGCATTTACATAGAGGGAGTCAAAAGTGTCAATTGACATGGTTGTTCACATCCTTTTTAACCTTGTCATGGAGCTCTAACACACAAATGGAGTGCAGAATCCATCTAACTGGTAGTGTGATTTGTTGTGTATTTTCTCTACCCTGTGTAATTTCACAATGTGCATGATGTAGAGTTTAAGTCCTTGTAGAATTTAAATATTGATAATTCGTTAGTTGTTGGTATAGGTAAGGAATAAGTCATCATAATTATAGGAAAGTGACATTTATGTAACATGAATACCATTACAGTTGTAACCACTATCTTTGGGATTGCCTATAAAGTCTAGATTGGTCTAGAGTTATCTTGCTCTAATTATATTAGATTCAACCTAGATTGTAGACATAGAAGTAGATAATAATTTATGTTATTGTACACCATTGTCATCAATACAAGTGAATGATTGGAACTAATCTACATTAAGTTCTTGATTGTCTAAGACTATAAGCACTCGAGCAAGGGCCACTTGAGGTGAAGTAACTCTCTTGATAGATTATATTAGATATTACTTCAACTCAACAATAGTTTCATAGTTAATGTTAAGTAGTTTCTTCTATTAATAGTTAATTAGTCATTACTTTCCATACCTTTAAATTTTGTTGTTATGTTTTGTTAAGTATATAGTTTATTCATGAGTAATTTTTTTATTAATTGTCTAGTCAGTTTGCTCATAGCCACTATTGCACTCACTATGTCAGTTACCTATAGCCACTACTATGAAATTTAGACCCATGTTTAGGTTTACTAGTATTTTTTGTTTAACTTATACTTTTTAATTTATTGTTTTCATGGATTGGTAATGGACTAGGAATCCTCAGTTGCACATACAATGCCAACATAATCCAAATACACACGTCCTTGGTCGATAACTAAATGAGCCTTTCTAGAAGCAAAAGGTTACTTGATGGAGGATTAGTTGTCTTGTTAGAAGTGTGCATCATGTTGTATACATAAACCAATTATGTATAGTGAAGACCATCCTCATAGTATCATAATTAATTCTTAAAAGAAATCTAAGCTTCATGTTGATTATGTTTACTTTGATAGATAATTTATTTAAACACACACTCAATTTTGGATGAAATCAATATAGAACGATTTATGATTGTAAGAATGCATCTAAAGCATTGCACAAACCACAAGTTAATTAAATATCAAGTGGTTCAATTTATAAAACACAACTCTAACTATTCATCAAACCATCCTATATTTGTTTGAGAAAATGAAACTTATAAGTAACTTGTTAAATGTCCATATAACTAATAAAGATGCCCCTATGAGGAAAATTGCCATGGTAGCATTTTCCATTTTAAGTTTCAAATCTTAAAAGAGACTATACAGTTTATAACACACTAGTTTAAACTAAAAATACATGTATAAGAAGATTAAATAATGTGTTTCCTTGGCTTTCTAGTTTGACAACCACCCCATTTCTATCACAAATTCACCCAATTTCTAAAGGATTTTTTTTTTGAATGTTATATACATTCTCAAGTCTTTGTATGAGGTTATGCATCTCTATAAGTTTAATTTTGGGGATTTTATTAAATTATTTTAGAGTGCAAGTCGAATGAATCAATAAAATTACACATTGCATAATTGTGGCTTAAGATCACTTATAATAGCTTTGGACCTCAATCTTTAATTATTAAAAAACTCAATTATCTGATTTGAAGGTGTATAATATCAAATAGTGAGAAATGCTTGGATGTAGATCACTCACCAAATCATATTATGTATTAGAATATTATCCCACCCTTAAAAAAATCTAATTAGCATAACCCAAAAAGAATGAAGGGATGCTAATGCAGGTTCCCGGTAAAAGGGGGATTTGGGTATTCCTTACAAAATAATGTGTGATTATGTGATGTGATTGATATGTAAATGATAAAAGAAATGTATATATAATGTATAAAAGTAAGTGGATGGAGAAAATAGGAGGAATTAACTCACCTTGAAAATAGGAAGAGGAAGATTGACCTTTAGATCTGATTTTGACTATCACAGAGTTGTCAAAATCAGGTAAGGTTTTGGATCTGGAACTCTGATGCCTGTAACTTTTGATTGCGAAAATCTCATACCCAAAGGACAAACCCAACTTAGTCGACTTAGTCCTGGAAAATGTTCCATAATTTCAACCTAACTCTAAAATTGATGAAAATTGCAGAGATTCGGTAACTGGTTATGATATTCCTAAATCTGGCTCTGAAACGACACCTTCACACAAAGAAAAAGGGGAAAAAGGTTGTAGAATAGGGATTGCCTTGGTCAACCCCTTGTATAGGGATCAACCTTGAAATGGAATAAAAATTGCATAAGGAGAAATATAATCTATATTTGAAACATAAATCACCTTATACCTCAATGATCCAAATACCTCTTTGGAGTTGATCACAAGTGTTGATGCAATACCTTGGATTCCACAAAAACTCAATAGGAAATCATGAAACCAAAACCCTTGAATGAAGGATGTTTTAGTTTGCCACAATGTTGGATTATGAAAGAAAGAGAAGGATAAGACTTGATGGATGAATGCAAATCTCCTTCCTTGATGTCAAACTCCTTTGTTTGGCCTCCAATGAGAGAAAAAGATAGATCTATGGAAGGAAATGCCTTGAATGTATATGATGGAAATGAAGAATTGAATGCTTAAAGACTCTTGATGTATTCCTTTCACTTGAATTCTTGATGGTCTTAAATGCTTGATAATTGATGCCTTCACTAATGGATGCTTGTTTGCACTTGAATCTCTTGAATGCACAATAGCTTGCTTATATGTGTGATTGTAATAATGGATGGATTATGGATATAAAAATGAGAGGAAGAGGTATCATTTTATACACATTTTGGGGCTCAGATTTCACAGGCTGACCCCATTAAAGACCTAGGAGAAAACCCCTGCATCGGGCTTCAAGCAAAATCAAGCACAATGCTCTAAGATAAGGCTGACATGGGTGGCCTAGTCTTGAAAATTTGACCCAATCCCCAAAATGCAGCCTAGTCCTAGGTAAAATCACCTCAAAATTTCTAGGATGTCAAGGAGAGTGATAAGGAGTGGAGGTGAAAGCCACAGTCTTCCAGAAAATCAGGGAAAATCCCAAAATCTTAAAATACATGCATAGGTCCTAAGTGGAAGATGAATTATGTGAATGGATGGAAAATGGGAAATCGTGCATAGAAGTTAGAGCCATTCTCAAGTTCTGAACAAATAATGTTGATTCGAAGGATGCATAAGTGCTAGAAGGATGTAGAATTAATGTGGGAACCCATACGTATTGAAATGGGGCTAAAATGAGCACCAAATAAAGGTGCTTACTTTTTAGGATGGTACAAAAGGTACACAACTCATCCATAGGTCAAGCATTAGCCACTAATTCTACATTAAATCCTATTCAACAACAATTCAAAGGGAGGTCAAATTTATCTTAATATCCATTCTCTTCAAGTTCGAACCATGTGAATGGTAGGTTAACTTTACCTTGATACCAATAACATTGAGATAATTAACAAAAGAACTCTTGATTAATTCCATGCTTCAATAAGCCACTAAATCAATAAATATAGAAGTACCTAGAGATTCACTTGAAGACATGTGCCTATGTATGCCTTAAGTTAAGTATTGTATGCACCCTAAAATGGTCGCCTAGACTTTGGGCCCCCATTCATCAATTTATCAATTTCCTGAATCAATGCTTTGCAATATTTTCAATTCAAATCAATTTCCTTGATCAAATCATAATTAATTCAAATATTTCAATATTTCCTAAGGTTTGATCATGTTATCCTAAGTTTTATTTAATTAAGAGAACATGCTCCATTTTAATTAAATAGAAAAATATTTTAATTAAATAATAAAATCACTTTATCCCAAGCCTCATTTAATTAGAGGAAAAAATCTCTTTTAAATAAATAAATAAAAATCTTTTAATTAAATAATAGAAACCACTTTGCTAAAAATAATAAATAAATAATAAAATAAAAAGAAAAAGATTTTTTTGTCTACACATTGAATGCACACTTTCCAAGATGAGTGGAATCTCCTTTTGCCTCTTAATCTTTTCCACACATCTTTTTGCCTCTTAACGATGTCCATTGATTTTGCATCTTGAGAATCTTGAGCACATGGATCAACCAAGATTTAATCTCCACCATTGCTCATTTCTTTTTGCCTCTTAATCTTGACCGTCCATTCATTTCTAAATCCTTTATAAGGAGCCCTCTCCTTCTCATTTCATACATGATCAAAATTTTATGTTACTGTTATGCAGGTTTGGAGAGCGATTTTGGAGGAGAATTTGAGTACTTGAGCTTGAACATTGCAACTTCTCTTTTCTTGTCTTCTTCTCTCACGCCCCATGGCAATCCATTTAGATTAATATTGCACTTGCATGTTAGATTAGATTCATATTTCCTTTCATAGAATAATCTTGCATAAGCATTTCCTTTCATAGATTAGTTTGCTTTCATGCATTGTTATCATATAGAATAGCTTCCATTTTCATTTGCATACATAGTTGATGATCATGGAGACTAGAATTCTTGCTTTTCCTCTTTGAATCTCTTATTTTATGGTGTATTTGCATGGGCACAAACTAGGTCTAAGCTGAGGGCCTCCATTATAAACCCTTGCACTCCACGAATAGAGAGCTATGAACTGCCATTTGAGACCTCATTCTTGAGCAATCTTGGATTTAATGACTCATAGAATTGTGTTAACATTTTAGCACACAAGTATTAGCTATAAAGTCAACATATGAAACAAATCAATGGAAATAAACTATAGCCACCTCTTTACACACTAAATTCTCAATGATTTTCATTGCTTACTCGCATAATGAGCTCTAACTACTCATATAATGAGCTCAACTTAGTACAAACCTTTGACCATAACATCAATGTCATCGTGATGGGTACCAAAGGCATGAATAGTCATTCCTAGGAAAAGATAACCCCTTGGGTTTTCCAAGCCATGGCCTATGCATCCTATGATCTCAAGAATCATTAGAACAATGTCTATTGAATCTCCATATGATAGAAGAAGAAAAAAATGAAAATAATATGATACTAGCATGTGTTTTTGCTATCGTGTTTTTAGTAGATTACCTCCTTCACTTTCATATCCATCTTCACTAATGTTATTAAATAGTCCACCTAAATCCTCCATTGCTATCAATTTCAATCTCACCACTTACCATCTATTTCACATTCTTAAATAACAACCTATCTTCGTAATCATTGATTTTAATTGTTGGTGACAATGAAATAGATGTCAATTTAAATCATGCATGACTTTTATTGTCACAGGCTATTCACATCATAATGTGACTATAGAATGCCTCTTAATGTAATAAAATATATTTTTAATATTTTTAAATTGAAATAAAATACCCCACAAGTACATAAAATTACTCAAGATCATTTCAATCTCACCACTTACCATTTTTAGATAGATGTATTTAAGATATCGATATTACTATTTATAACATTGCTATATCCTACTCTATTCTCTATTTCATTATTAAACAATGCATATCTAATTACATTTCCTCTTTTATCCTAACACATTATTATCTTCATCCTCTCACTTCTTACATATCTCATAGTCAACCTTCTCTTGTGCCTTATTTTTTAGCTCCTATATATGCCTAAATTAGTAGCACCCAACCCCCTATTTTTACCATTCCCTATATTATCTTAGATGTATTATTTTAAAATATTGGTAAAGTTGAAAATATATATTATCCCTAGAGGGTGTGGAGTCTACAAATCATTGCTCAAACTTCTAAAGGGATTAATTCACTTCAAGGCAAGGATGGGTAATTCCTAAAGGCAAATAGACTAGTTCATAAACAAAGAATGAGTCATGATAAGCCAAATCTTAATATTGGATAAACTCTAGTTCACTTTGGGCTCAATTAAACCCAAGTGAGTGTTAAGAGAGGTAATATTTAAGAAGTCTTAATCACAATTAAATATATCCAATACAAACAAACTATTGTGGGATCTAATATATCGTGTGATCCCAATTTCTATTACCAGATCAAAGATTGATTGAGAAATATACAAGTTCAATACTAAATATTTTGAAGATCAATCTTTATCTAATAAACCAATCAAAGGATGAGTTGCAAGGCTTGAACAACTACAACATGAAAAATTGAAACGTATATGCAAATCTAAAATTAAATTTCCTTAATGTGGAAATATTGTGATTAGATCCTTCCTTTTATTGATTTTTAAAATAGTCCGCAAAATAAAATATCATAAACTAATTTAGAAGATTTATATAGAAAAACCCTTGAGGGAAAAAATCATCTAAGGAGAGAGGCCAAGTATGCATTATCAATTAATAAATGTGATTACAACACATTCACTTCTATTCTCCTCTTTTCCTTCAATATGACATCACTTGTGTACCTATGAACGACCTCCTTATACTTCCCAACCTCCTCATGACTCCCACCTATCCTTTTTCTTGCATAGTAAATCTACATTCAATTGTTCCCCACTCTTTCTACATCCAAACAAATATTTATATAGAGTGACAAGAGCTCCAAAATCACCAAATAAGGCCTCCAAAGAAAGATCTCCATTTCAAAACAACCCCAAACCTTTGATTGTCTCTACAAAAGTTGAAATGACACTAGTTTTAGCTCTAATACTTTTCCTCCAACTTGGGTACCCAATCTTGCAAGATAAACATTACATTGAATGTAATAGATGATGGAATGGCGAGAGACACAATTGTCTATTCCAAGTGCCCACTTGAAGAATCGCAAAATCCACTCATAAATCCTTTTCCCATGTCATTAATTATTCCACTCTAAGTGTCCACATGTGGATAGAACAATATAAATAATTTTTTTGCTAGTGAAACCCAACATACCTTATTAGTGTATTATAAGCAATAATGAGATTAAATATCACAAAATGTTTTTCCAATACACCCTAAATGCCTTAGGACACTCTCTAAGGATGTTTGAACCATTTCATAAGATTTACAAGGTAGATGAAACCTTAATCCTTTAACATTCTCCCATTTGAAATCATACATTGTAAATAAATGTATCAAAGTCACAAAAAAAGGGAAAAGCATACCTTAGCCATCCTTGCACCATATAAATCTTCACTATTCTCTTATTCTCCAACTCTTTACTTGCAAATGCTATCACAATAATTACCATCAAACCAAAAACTTCCTTCATCGTCCAACTTGCCACATATTTAAAAAGAAAAGTAACATGCAAAAGTGAACCATATCAACTGTTATTGAATCTTGCACCAATCTTTATATGAACATAAGCATCATATTCAAATGATAACAAAGGCATTGATTAAATGGCCCACTCATACCACCTGGAATATCAACCACATAAAATTACAAATTCATCCAATATAACCATACCTCAGTCTAGGTACCATCACAGATAGAACTTCCTGCCATCAACACATCAACCTTATCTCAATGTAGCATACCAATATATAAATGACCACAAATAACCTGGCCAACTAACAAAGTTTACATTCACACTGAACCAATGACATGTATATTGATAGTTCACATCTGAGTCATCCTATTGCAACCAAATGAGTAATCATTCCACCTAATTGTATAACTCATACGAGAATGGTGAAGATTTAGAAGGTGCAAGGATGACTAAGGTATGCCTTCCCCTTTTTTGTGATTTATATTGGTGTATTTATAATGCTTGATTTTGAATGGGAGAATGTTAGGATTAAGGTTCCATCTACCTTAATCCAAAAACCCCAAGTCACTCAAGAATGATCCAAAGAGATAACACAACAATCTCAAGGTAAGAAGGGAGTGCATGAAAATCAATGCTAATAAGATAAAATAGAGATGTATAGATAAGGAATGTACTAATGCATTAATTACCAAACTTACGTCTTAGTCCATGATATGATAACACCGATTAATATATTTCAATTCAACAAGCATTTTAAATAATGAGATGAAATAATATAAATATTTTTCCATAGATCCTAATACATGTATAACAAACAATAATACAATTCTTTCTAGCACACTATGCCATGTGCACATGTTCTATCTTACCAAGGAGTAAAAATATGACAAAAGTATATTATATTTGAATATTTCAAGACAAAAAATTAAATATAGTTGAGAAATGATTTTTAGTTTTTAATGTTATTAGAATACATGACAAGTATTTATGACTTTTTGATTTAAATGAAATACATAATTGTTATTGATAGTTTAACTATTAATCTCAAGGATATTTAAATAATGTGTATATTATGATAACTTTTAACTATCCATCAAATAGATCCAGCAATACACTATTTAGACAAACATAAAACAAAAAATTTCACAAAACTATGGTATTGGAAGGGGCCCCAAATACCATCCATGTTCCAATTACCATTTATTGAATTTTGAGAGATTTTAGCCCACTTAAAAATCATCTAGTCTAGTTGCCTAGGAAAAAAAGTTTAGTAATTGGACCAAACATGCAACTTTATTGGTAACAATAGCCCACAATTATTTTGGCTTATTGGGGCATTTGTGCAAATTTTAGGGTGGTCAGAACGAATGGTTAGCATGACAAGAGGGAATATGTATGTGACATCAACTTTGAATGACCACTTTTTGGTCCTTATACACATAACAAACCTCACAACATTCATCATAGCCCACTTTTTGGTCCTTATACACATAACAAACCTTACAACATTCATCATAGCTACCCAAAAACTAAAACAATAACTACAAGCATTTAAGTCACATACAAAGACAACCAAAAAAGATCTTCAAAACCCAAAATACCATTTAGAAGCTTAGGATGCATAGAGTTAGCTATAATGACTAAAAATACCTTTCCCCTACATGCATCTTCCTCATGGTACACCATGAGTTCGCCTAGTGGTGAATAACTTGTGCTCTTGAAAGACATGTCACAAGTTTAAATTCCAAATGTGATAAAGTATGTGCGCTTCATTTGTAGCACAATTATATGCCCGCCCCAATAAAAGAATATTAAATAGTCCCATATATAGACCCAAAATATATGAGTGGTATACTATAAAAACTTCTTTCCTCATTGAAAAAATATCCTCTCCAAACTAAAAAATTGACATAATATAATCATATCATATAAAATATTTAAAAATATATCCTTCTCTAGCAAACTACAAAATCTGACATAACATTTTCATTTCGTGTGAAATATTCATATACATATATGCTATTGCTATGATTTGAAATATTTATATACATATATGTTCTCGTTCATCCAATAAGTTGGACAACTCTTACATTTAAAAAAAAAAAATTCTTTAAATTCCAAGTACTATAGTTACCATTGGCACGGCCATTGAAACCAAAAACTTCGAAAAACTAGAAAAAGGGAAAAGAATTGAAAACCTAACCCTAGAAGCATCTAAACATCTACTGCACTCAGTCCAGCCGGAATGTCAAATTGAACTGCAGAACCGCATTGGCGAGAAGAGAGGTTCCAACGGTGCTGATAACCACGGAGCCCCTGGCATACCTCAATTTGCCGGTGCCGCCAACAATGGCGACCTCGCGCTGGTTCTGGAGAATCGTATCAGCGCCATGGATGCACAGCGTACTCCCTTTGTACTCGGGGGGCTCCTCAAAAACGGCCGTGAAGAGGAGCAAAAGATCGGGCTGCGTAAGGTCGAGGGAGTCGGAAACGTACATTCCTTTTGCCCTGCCGATGCGCGTGGAATTAGGGTTAGAGCTTTCAGTCAGTATGTCGTCGATCACCACGGTAGCTCCAAACCCTAACCTTGTGATGCTTCCTATGCTCACCGGCACCGCCGTTCGGTTGCTCCCTACAACCACATCGTGCATGTAAAATAGCATTTTTTTTTCTTCCGCCGTGACGACGCTGCTCATCGCCATGAACAGTACTGTAAGCCGCCAAATTAGGGCTTTTGCCATTGTTGCGAGCTGTTATTGCTTGCTGTGAATGGATTCATGGATTTAAGCAGTAAAAATGGGGAAGATTAGGCAGCGGAGATCAACCACCGACGAAAATTGCATGTGTTCTTGCTGCTGCTCGCTCACCTCAACGTCTTGCTTGACTTTTTCGAGCCATTTTACTGGATCATGATCGTACGCCACTGTTGGAGTGCTTTCCGAAACAAGATGATACTGTCAACAGAGGAAAATGCATGATTTTTTTCCCCCGGGTAGAGAAGGTCATAGAGGTTGGTGAGAATTTACTTTTTATTTTTTATAGAAGTATATTTATTTGAATTTTGCAAATATCGATCTACTATTTATTTTAAAAATTGTTGTAGTGAGTGAGTTCTTGGTTTGGTAGAGTCATTGAATGATTCTTAATGAGTTTATGAGAGATCAAGTCTTGGCTTGACACAAAAAAAATGAGGTTCTTAATGAGCTAGTAAGGGATCAAGTCTTGGCTCTGACACCACGTATGAGGTTCTTAATGAGCCATAAGTGATCGAGTCTTGTCTTTGACACCATAAGAGATAATTCTTGACTTTAACACCATAAGGCATGAGGTTCTTTAATGAGCCAATGGAGGATCAAGTCTTGGCTTTGACACCATAAGGGATGAGGTTCTTAATGAGCTATTGAGCGATCAAGTCTCGACTTTTTGACACCATAAAGAATGAGGTTCTTAATGAGCCATTAAGCGATCAAGTCTTGGCTTTGACACCATAAGGGATGAGGTCCTTAATGAGCGAGCGAATGATCAAGTCTTGGTTTTGACACCATAATGGATGAAGTTCTTAATGAGCTAGTGAATGATTAGACCCTACCACCATAAGGGTTGGGGTTCTTAATGAGCTTATGAGGGATCAAGTCTTGACCTTTAGATCTTGGGTTGCTATAGGAATTTTTTTACATGGTATCAAAGCCATTAAAGTGTTATCAAAGAGTCTTTTGGAGAGATCTTCGTGCATTCATAATTGACATATTGAAAATTTTCTTGCAAAGTGCATTTCTAAAACATCCTACACCAAATTTGAGCTCTCCATTGCATTCAAGAGGTTGTTTCCAATTAAGATTGTCTTTTGTTTCACTCAAATTGGACACCGAAGGTTCAAGGTCTTATGTTTCTCGCCAAGAGGATACACTCTATTTTATTTTTTGCATTATTTTCTCAATTTGGTCTTTTGCAATAATTATTTTATCTCTATGATTTCTCAAATTTTTTTTGAAATTTATCTGATCTTGTTATTTTATCAGAGATCTCGCAATTTTTTCTTGTAAAATAAAGAAATTAATAAATACCCCCTTTTGTTATTTTTCACAATTTTTTTTTTCTAATTTTTGCGCATTGTACAACCCTGCGACCAACTCCTTCCAGTGTCCTCCCTAGCTCCACTAGCATCTCCACTAATGATTAACTGACAATACACCAACAACAATTCCCTCCATTGACATTGGCATGCCATGTGATGCCAAATACACATCCAACATCAGTGCCAACAATTCCCTCCACTGACTTTGGCATGCCATGTGATTAACTGACAATACACCAACAACAACTCTCTCTCTCTCTCTCTCTCTCTCTCTCTCTCTCTCTCTTGCACTCTTTCATTTTTCTATTATGGGTTCTCCTAAGTTTCCTCTTTAACTCCACATAACTATGCTTCTTGGAAAATTGATGCATGAAGTAAGTTAATGGAAAAAGTATTAAGTCATTATATTGATGAAACTATGATTGCACCATTTGATCCTAAAATTGATTTTAATGCTTAAATGGATTGGCTTACTAGAAATACAATGACTCTTGGAACCTTGAGCAAATGTGTATCAAAAGATCTCATATTTCACATTGGAAAGTGTAAGTCAGTTAGAGGCTTGGGAGAAATTTTGTCAATTATATGGCCAAGTTGACAAGATTAGGGGCTATCAGCTTGACAATGACCCACAAGGTTGGATCCCAAGAGTTTTGATACAATCCAAGAATGTGTCACTAAAGCAAATGAGCTAAGAGCAAAGCTCAAGGATTGGGACATTGACAAGGAGGATGCATATCTACAATTTGTTGGGCAAGCTACCATCAAATCATGTAGCCTTTGTTTTGAGCTTCTAAACCCATCGCTTGATAGTGGGTAGTTCATTCACTACACCATCATTTGATGTTTTCACAAAAATGTTGATGGTAGAGCAATCAAAGTTGATTAGCATAGGTATTCTTAGGTCTTCAAGTCCAAAGCTTTGGTGGCTAATCAAGGGAATCAAGGCAAGGGTTCCCACAAGAAGCAGAATCAAGGAAAGCCAAAGACACAACAAGAGAAAGAACAATCATCCTCTCCACAACAAGGCAATTCTTCATCCCATCCCAAGGGGGAATCATCTGAGAATGAGATGCTTACTTGTGCTTATTGCAAGAATGATGGACATGACAAACACTATTGCTATAAGGACATTGATGATTTGAGGCATCTTCTTGAGAAGAATACAATCAGTTTGCCTCCAAGAATGTCTACTTCAACTCCTTCTACATAACAAACATAATTCGATAAGGAAAAGGGTCACACTTTTGGGACAAGTGAAAATAAAGGACAAGCACTTTGTGCTACTACATGCCATGATTAAGGGAGTTGGCTTCTAGATTTAGGAGTTTCTCATCATATGACATCTTTGCAATCTATGTTTTCTTCATTTGAGCCTTGCAACTTATCATCGATCTTGATAGGACATCATACATATATGAATGTGATTGGGAAAGGATCCATTGATATCAAGGGGAGGACACCTTCCATGATGTGTGTTGTGTACCTCACTTGACCAATAATCTTCTTTCCATCTATCAAATCACTCATGGTGCAACAAGGAAGACTTTAGAGTTCACTCCCGATTCAATTATTATCAAAGATTTGGAGAGTGGAGCTATCGTTGCTACTGGGGTGGTGGATCATTCATCTCAGTTGTACTCCTTTACTCTTTGTTCCTATTGATGATTGTGATTCTTTAGATGATGATCACACTTCTAGTGTGGATTCATATCTTGAGAAGAACTTTAGCTACTTGAACTTGAGTATACTCACATGTGGTCCAGTTTTGTAGCCTTCCATTCCATCTCTTCATATTGAGATTACATTTATTGTTGCTTCTGATGATGCTCGTGTTGCTATAGTTTTGGCTTCTTGTGATTTAGTGCAACAAGATATACATTGTCTTTCAAATATTGTTCATTGGGATGACCACTTGACAAAATTGTAGGTTTTTTTAGTGGAGTCGTATCTTGCAGATTTGGGAGACACTATTTATGATATTCATCTTCTCTTTGATGGATATGATCCTTCTTCTTCAATCTCTACATGATCATTCTTCATAGTTTGACATGAGTGTGGATACTTTGGACCAACATTTGGAGGTCTCTTTATCTCCAGAGGAGATACTTAAGTCTTTGAATATTGTTCTACATTCATCTGCACTAGATCTTGGTTTGTCCTTTTTAGTAGTGTGGCCTAGTACACTTGATTTGGAGGGGACAACTTTTAGCATTGACATGTGGACATTTGAGTAGTTTTTTGAGACTTCGTACATCTTGAGATTTTTTCCTATATATTGTTGGAATGTTGTCATTGATGTCACAAATTTTCTTGGCAACATGAGCTTTGTTAGTTTTGACAGACTGTGCATCTGTGTTTTGGTCTGCACTCCTTTTTCGGTATTGGTATCGGTCTATGGTTTTGGGAACATGTTTATATATCAAGTCAATATGTATATTTAAGATTTTAGATGTTGATTCAACAATGTGAAAGTTATCAGTCAGGAAACTATATTTGGAAATACCCTACTTCTCTAGTACATAACAAATTAAATCATATTTCCCAACATTATACGGTTGAAAAATCTTCATCCCAACAGAGCTTTTCCCAGGTGGTTGCACAGGATTCTCCTGCTTCTTCCCTTCCAGATTGTGCGCCAATGGTGGTGAGAAAATTTTCCTCCTTGGTGGGTGGTGTTGGCCCCTTGTTGCTGGTTACTGTTGATGCTAAGGAGATTGTCTCTCAGAGTATTAGTGGGGCTAAGATTGCCTCTTTGGCTGTTGTTGGCCCTATTCTTGGGCTTTCTGTTGGCCCTTCACCGACTGATCTGACTTTTGCTGTTCCTGTTGGTTTTGCTATTGTTGCTGCTATGCTGGATAGCGCCAAGATTTTTATTTGTGTGTCTACTGTTGTTAGCCCCACAAACTTTGTTGTTGTTTCCTCTTTGGTTGTTGCTGGTCCTGGTTGCTCTCAGTTGGTTGTTCATTCTCAAGGTGCTGGACCCTTGTTGGGTGTTGGGACCTCGATTCTAGATTCCTCATGTTGGCAGGATGAGGCTGCCAAGGTTGAAGAAGGATGGATCACAGTTAAAGGTAAAAAATCCATTTGGTCCATGCCTTTTTTTGACATGAAGCTTTGATCCCATAAGTTGGGGACTAAAGGAAAATCGTAATGATTGTATTTGATTCTAGGCTGCCGACCTTCAATGTCTAATCTTTTGCAACGTTCTTATGTGTTTTGTTTGGTGGGCTGGCCTGTTATTTTCCTTGGGGTCTTTTAAAGCACTATCTTATTCTTCAGATTTGTACAGGGTTTTGGGGCCCCTTCAAATCTTGCTTTTACATTAATAAAAAACAAATTAAATCATATGGTCCTCAATTCATTTGATGATCATATTTTGTCATATGATTTTGAGGATTGGTTATGGATTGGATGTTGTGAATAAACTCAAGTTTGCAAAAATCTCTACTATGTTTTGACCGACTTAGTTGGATAACTTTTGGGACATAATATGTTGGGCTGACATAGTGTATGAACAAATTGGCATATATTTAGCATATTCTTAGAGATATTGTAAGGATGACGATGTGATAATTGGCAACATTGTTTCAGTTAGAAGTTGTGACAGTGATTAGATGAAGTGTGTAAACTCTGTATATTGCACTTCAATGGAACTATGCTCCATGCATATTTGAGATGCAACTATAACAATTTAATTTTGTATTTCTGGACAGTGAGGCATTTTTGTAGTTAGCCTAATCTGGCTAGTGAATTGTGTAGTGAGCACTATTGCAATATTTTGTAATCGGTTATAAGATATTGAGAGTTAATCCTCTTAGTGTTTTTTTCCCATTTTTGGTTTTCCACATAAAAATATTGGTGTTATGTGTTGTACCTCTCTACTTATGTGTTCCTTTCCTTTTTGCAATTACTTATGTGAATGGTTATTTAAAGGTTTTAATAGTTTAAAGGGAATACCAATTCAACTCCCGCCACTCTTAGTATTGTGGATGTTCAACAATTGGTATCACAACATAGTCCTTTCATTGAGCCCAACAACTTAGAAAAGATCTTGGAGGTTGAACATATGGTGCCTAAATCTACTATGGAATAATTCCTAGATGAAAATGGGGAACTTAAGGTTGCTCTTGAAGATCTTGAAAACACTAAAAATGAAAACATAGATATAAAATAAAACATCAAAGGAGCAAATGAATGCATTAGGAAGCTGAAGGAACAAATCAAGAAATTCAAAGAAAGACATAATGAGGTCAACGAGGAGTTAAAATAAGCAAATGATATAATTGTCAGTCTAAAGATACAAGTTGAAGAAGACAAAGAGACTAAGGAATGTTTAAATGACACAATTGAAAATAAAATAGAAGAATGCAAGAAATTAGAGCAAAAAGTGGTACTCCTTAAATCAAATATGGATAAATAAAAAAAAGTCAGGAAGAGAATTTGAAGATGAGTGAAGTTAAGCTTGATGAGATGATGGCTATACAGAAGACTCCAAAAGACAAAAGTGGATTAGGTTTTGAAGTTGGTGAATGTTCACATCAGAAGACTGAAGACGAAGGAAAAGTTGGTCCGACAAAAGAAATGAAAACCAATCAGCTTGCTATAGAGATCAATAGAGGAAAGCATCTTCAGAATCAAAGAGATCAAGCAATTAAATCACTAGTTAGACAACAAGTTGGTCAAAGCAACATTTCCTTTAATGGCTATTATTTTAATTGCAATAAATTTGGACATAAAGCAATATATTGCAAAAGCAAGATAAATCAAAATGCTAGATCATTTTTCGATCAGTTTTTGCTTGCAAAAAATGGTAACAAAACTAGTCAGTGTAGAAGTCAAATCATAAATAATCAAAACAATAGAAGAAATAGACCCTTTAATGGTCTCTGTCATGCATGCGATATTATTGTACATAAGGCTAACCAATGTAGATCTAAACAAAATAAAGGATATATAGAACAAAGATATGTTAAGTGCTACATTTGTAGCAAGATTGGACACATTGCAAAGTTTTGCAAAAACAAAAGTATAAAGATGGATAGTCTAGTGAAAGGAAATGAACATGTGAAAATGTTAATGTTGTAGTGTTGGTTAGTAAATTAATCAATTGGAATCATCTTTGAAAAATGATTAAATGTGTGTGTGTGTGTGTGTGTATGATAATAATAATACATAAATTATTGTTGGAGTTATCTACCGATACATATCATTGAAGATCACGATACTTATTGTGTGACTTGAATAAGAATTAAGGCATTGTAACACATACTGTTGTGTGTTACGATACATAATACGTACCATAACACATAATAGTATGTGTTACGATATGTATTACGTATTGTAACCAAAACATACAATCTCTGTGATAACCTTTGTATTAACAATGCCATTAATATGTCTTATGAAATGATATCTTCTGCGACAGTTAAGAAATAAGAACATGTCTCTCATAGAGACATGTCTCTACATTCGTAGAGGCATGTCTCTACATGAGACATGTTCTCCCATTTTGATATTTATACTCAAAGAATCTGCATTTGGAAGACACAAAAATAAAAAGTAGCATTCTTCCAAGTGCAAATTTATATACAGAATAACATATACATCAAGTACACAGCCTGATATAAAATATAATTAAATATATCACCTCTGATCTTGAATATTTAACATGGTATCAGAGCCAAGTTTGAAATAAAAGATCCAGGTCAAATTTTTATATTAATCTATCAATATATATATACTTTGTGATAATATTATTAGATTCATCAAAATGGTGAACGAAGTTAGACTTGAGGATAGACTTGAAGGCGCCTCTAATTTCGTGGCTTGGAAATTTCGAATGTTACTAACATTGAAAGAGAACGAATTAATCACAGTGGTGAAAGAGAAGGAACCTGAATAAAATGAGAAAGATAAAAAGATTCAATGGGAAAAGAATAATACAAAAGCAATGAATTTGCTAGTAGATGGAGTGAATGATCATCTAGTGCCTATAATTATTAGACTAGATTCAACATATGCCATGTTCAAAGCACTTGAAGAAATGTTCGAGATAAACAACTCTAGTAGAGTCCTTACTCTCAAAAATCAACTCTTTCAAATGAAGATGAACCAAGGAGAGACTATTACCTCATACTTTATGAGAATAACTGATTTGAGAAATCAACTCTTTGCAATTGGTCATGATTATGATAGTAAGGAATTATCAATGATAGCCTTAAACAAACTTCCTATCTCTTGGGAATCATTTATTCAAGGCATTAGTGCTTGACCTAAACTCCCCAAATTCGAAAGGTTGAAAACAAACTGTAGTCAAGAAGAGTCAAGGTTGATATCTAGAGGGATCGGTGCAAATGCTCTGAAAGATGAAATTCAAATCCTACACACTCAAACTCACACAAGAGGACAAAAGTTTAATAAAAGAAAAAGGGGTAAGAACACCAACGAGAAACATTCATCTAAGAAAATGAGAGACTTATCTAAAGTACAATGCTATAGATGTGACAAATATGACCATCTTGCGATGAAGTGCCCTGATAGAACAAAATCCCAAGCTTCTTTTGCTGAGGGTAAAAATATGGATATAAATTTAGAGAAAATTGTATTTTACTTTGACCTATCCAATCAAGTTACAAACAACATGAACTCTTTGGTGATAGACAGTGGGGCCTCCAGGCACATAACAAGATTCCAAGAACACCTAGATTCTATTGAGGAAACTTCTGATGAGGAAGTAACTATTGGAGATTATACAAACTATCCAGTAAAAGGAATTGGGTCTTGTACCATTCAACTCAAATCTGGTGTCTCACTCAAACTCATATGAATACTATTTGTACCTGGGATCAAAAGAAACTTAGTCTCTATCTTGGCCCTCGAAGACAAGGGATACATGATCACATTTATGGAAGGAAAAGTACTAGCTTGGCCCAAGAACTCTATCATTAAAAATGCTCACACTATTGATTTAAGACTAGGATGTCTTTATAAATTATGCACTTCTTCTCAAGCCCTAATTCATGAGTCAACTAATGAGAATGAAATTTGGCATAGAAGACTAGGGCATTTCCACTTTCGTGGTTTACCTAGTTTAGAGAAGATGGTCACTGGTCTACCAAAACTCAAAACTAGACATGTAGGGACCTGCAAAGGTTGTGCATTAGGGAAGAATATCAAAAGCACTTTTCACAATAGTGAAAGTAAATCTAAAAATGTACTAGAACTTATTCACTCTGATTTATGTGGACTTGTGTTTGTTCCCTCCATTGGAGGATTCCTGTATTACATTATCTTTGTAGATGACTACTTTAGGAAAACTTGGATATATTTTCTTAAGTGTAAAGAGTCTGAAGAAATTCTCTTGAAGTTAAAAAAATTTAAAACTCTAGTAGAAAATATATCTGGAAAGAGTATTAAAACACTAATACAGCCAATGGGAAGGAATACACTTTAGAAACCTTCCAATTTTTTTTGTAAAAATAATAGGATTAAGAGGGAGTACACTGTTCCTTACAACATTCAACAATATGGAGTTGCAGAAAGAAAGAACATAACTATTGTTGAATGTGCCAAAGCTATGATGCATGACCAAACCCTAGAAACTCACCTCTAGGCAAAAGCTTCTAATACCGTCGTCTACATTCAAAATAGATGTACTCATTCTCATCTAGAAAACAAGACTCCTGAAGAAGTATTCACTGGAACTAAACCTAAAATAAGCCATCTTAGGATATTTGGATGCTCAGTCTACATTCATATTTCTAAGGAGAAAATAACCAAATTAGAACCTTTCGGGAATAAAGGTATTCTAGTTGGATATAATGAAACTTCCAAGGCATATCAAATTTACATTCTAGGACAAAGAAATATTGAACTAAGTAGAGATGTGATCTTCAAGGAAGATATTGCATTGAAAAGATCCAAAGATGAAAATGAAATGAATGATGATTGTCAAGAAGATCTCTCTCCTGGTATTTAGAGGGAGATACAAGAGATCACTGAGGATAATGATTTTAGTGATCACGTAGATACCTCTGAAGAGATCAAAACAAACAAGAAAAGACCTCTATGGGCCAGGAAGATGATTGAAGAAGCAAAAAGATATGCAGCCCCTTTGGGTACTTCCAGAGAAAGAAAAAGGCCTAACATATTTTCCTAACTCTAGTTATGTTGCACTAATGAGTGAATTAATAAAATCAGAGCCTTCTAATGTGTGAGGTCTACCCCGACCGTCATAGTTTAGCATTGGGTTTTAGTCAAACTCTTTAGTTGATATTTTGGATTTTGAGTTACTTGGACATATGTTATTATTTTAAGGATTGATGGATCCTATGTTATGTATATTTTGCATTTGGATTATGTTGATTTAAACACTTATTTGATGCTTTATAGTTGATCCTGATGTACCTATGTTAGGTTATTGATTTGATGATGCAATATAATTGGATACATTAGATATATATGATGCAAAATGATTTTTTAATGTACATGTTATGAACATTGGGATCAAATGCAGATTAGTGAATTATGTGGAAATGATTATGTAATTGTGAGTGCTTGATGATATGTGCGGTTTATGTTATTTACCTTGTTATGTTATTGGACCTATTGATGTTTGCAATGAGTGTGCATGATATTAACCATGGTATTAAACATGGGGAACAAAGAATGAAACCATGTTATAAACTGTAAAGCCAAGGTTCTGTCTAGTGAAGAGACATGAACCTCGTTGTTTTGTGTTGTATTCGTGAAATTATTTGTTGAATGTTGTATTTAATTAAGTTAATTGTTTTATATTAGTCATGCTATGTGTGAATGGGTTGAAATTTATGTGGTGTCATTTGACACATGGGTGTATGAGGTGTTGGCATGACTAACCCCTTTAACTAGGATAAGTATGACAACAATTAGAGGGTTAACTTGTAGAGTCCCCATACTTACCAAGGGTGTAGGAAGTTTCTAGATGGATCAAAGATGGATAAACTCATAGGTTAACTTCAAGTGAAATTTTGGAGGGTCTAGAAAGCTTGTAGAGAGCAGTTAGGGTCAAATTTAACTACTCCACTAGGTATACTTAGGGTTAGGGGTTAAATTTTTGGTCATTAGAAGACCCTAGATTCATAAATGAACCTCCTAAAGTACCCCCAAAGTCAAGATCCAAGTTTAGGAGTTTGAGGAAATTGGGTAACCATCTTCTCAACTCCATTTAGTCTTCAAACCTCATTTATGAGGGGAGGAAGATATTTGGAGGAGTTATGGTGAGAGTACCCTTGCATTTATGGTTGTAGTTAGTGGTGGAGTTAGAGAGCCTATTAGAGGGAGTTTGAGGAGTCTTCCTAGGTTGATCACCCACTCTCTACCCTTAGAGACTTACTAGTTTGGAAGGACTTGAAAAAGGATAAAAATGATAAATCTCTTCTCAAAATTTTAAAACCGTAAGCTTTGGAGATAGGTTGGTGCTCAAACTCATGGTTTTTATGTTTTGTAGTATGAAAAACTTGCATATACTTTCATGGAGGTTATTTTATTTTTGTTGTGTTGTAATACTCTTTAATTTGTGTTTATCTTGTTGTTATTGGATTGATTTGTCTTTTTAAGGGAGTTTTCAAGGCACAATCACCCTTGAGAGGGAAGAGTAATCTTGGAGGGTGAAAGGATTAAGTGACAAACATATTACTGTACAGTTTCCCCTTGTGTGGGAAAGATAAACATGGATGCCTTGTACTCCATGATATCAAGTTTTGCATATGGGTAGTTAGAGGCTATAAGGAGTGTGCTTGGTTTGAAGCCATGGTTATGTTTTGAAGATGGTTTTGGGAAGGATTTTGAAGTTAGCCCATGTGTGGCCTTTGTATCCTTCATTTCAACTTGGCTTCTTATAATGGGTATGGTCCACTTTCACCCTTTGTTTAATGACTTTTTGAAAGCCTATGTGCTAGCCTTGAGAATGAGAGTGTTAAGTGTTCTTGCTTATCATAAGTTGTTTTAAGTATGTATGTGATGTTCCCTTTTTGCTCTTTGTTTCCCTAGCTCGACGGTGACCTTGTAATGGTTTAGGTTGGAGGTGAGCCTCCATGGTTAAACAAGATGCTTAGCTTGGAATTGAATCAGCCATGAATGTTGTCTTAAGGGTCTTCCTATTTTTGTATGGTTGGGAATCCCTAGCCTTATGGCTCATTTAAATCTTCAAGGATGTAAAAGAAACATGTTATAAGTTTCAAGAAATTTAAGTTATGTAAATTTGTTCCTTAAATGAATATGAAAGAAGGTTTTGTTTTCAATATACATGAATAAATATCATATTTACTAAGTTGTTAAAGTTTTGTTCCTAATATTTTATTAAAATGGCATAAAAGTTTTTTATAAAATATGTTTTTCAAGTTATTTCCTAAAGTAATTTTATTCTCCTAGCTAAATAGTTCAATTTTCTTAAAGATAATAAAGTAAGGAAACTTGAACATTTTAAGACCTCAATTAGGTCATGTTAAAATATATAAAGAATAGTCTTTGTTTAAATGCTTTAAATTTCATGTATTTACCTATGGAGGAATTATAGTTACTAAATGATTAAGACCCAACAAAATATTTACCTTCTCAAATTTTTTTTTGTTAGTAAAGTATTTAATCCTTTTGTGAAGACTAAACTAAGTAGATTTAAAATTGGATAGATTCATACTTTAATTAAGGAGATATTACTTTAAAAATATATACCTAAATTAATCCTAAAATGTGTATATATCTCACATAAGTTATTACAAGATTCATTAGAATCTATTGATACTCATAAAAGAAGAATAATGTTATTAAAGTTATTCTAACGGAATAGATTTGTGCAATTAGACTATATGTAGTTAATTAAATTATCTATATATAAACTTTTCTACAAGGTTTAGATCTTTAATTGTTTTAATAAAAAAAATGATATCTAGATTTAGTTGTCTAGATTAAAATTGCAAAACGTATAGCATATCATGCTTTTGTAATAGGATTTTTTTAAAGCTCTAAACCTTGTAGAAAAGTTTATATATATATATATATATATATATATATATATATATATATAGTTTAAAAAAAAATATTATTAATTAAGTTCAAAAGTATAGAAATTAAATGATGTTTAAAAGCTTTGTATATTTCTTTTAATAATAATAATAATAATATAAGAAAAAATAATAATTTAAATTTATTAATAAAACCTTTAAAAAAAGAAGTTAAAAAGATAATTTTTTTGGGGGCGGGGAGCTATGCTCAACCCAACCCCTTCTCCCTTTATCTTTAGGGAGAATTTTTTTGGGGGCGGGGAGCTATGTTCAACCTAACCCCTTCTCCCTTTATCTTTAGGGAGAGCAACTCCCAAACGGGAGACTGTGACCCCAAGGTTGGGGAACCACAACTCCCAAATGTTGGGAGGCTGCAACCCCAAAGTTGGGGCACACAACTCCCATCTTTGGGAGGCTGCGACCCCAAGGTTGGGGCACACAACTCCCAATTTTGGGAAGCTGCGACCCTAAGGTTGGGGCACACAACTCCCAATATTGGGAGATTTGCATCCCCTTGGGAAATCACAACCCCAATAAAAATATATGTTGGCAGTTAAAAACAAAATGGAACAAACAATTAAAATATAAAAAATAACAAACCATAGTTTGTGGTTGTTAAGGTTTTAGGATCATTGCAAATGTACTAGCACTATCTCATTGTATGTGTTTTCCAAATGTAACAATCTCTTGCATTTATATTGAGAATGAGCCAAGAAGAGACATGTCCCTTCATGGGACATGTCTATTCATTGTTATGTAATTAATATAATGACAATTATGATTATATATATATATATATATATATATATATATATATATATATATATATATATATATATATATATATATATATATATATATATATATATATATATATATATATATATATATATATATATATATATATATAATATCTCTTGAGTATTATATTAGTTTCTCTAATATTTACATAATAATATATATATTTTTAAGTATATATACATATCTTCACTAGTATTGACTCATAGTGTTTATCCGACTGAAGCTACAAAACATCAACACTCCCTCTTAGCTAGGGAGGATAACAAATATTACCGCAAGGTAATATGTGAGTATAAATAATCATTTTATATTTATATCATTTTACTGATATAATGAGTATTGGCCCTCAAGTATTAAGTCCATAATACTTACCAAATACTCAGAGCAATAGTCTCCAAATATCAACTCACAAGATATTCACCTAAGTGCTCAAAATGATTATTATGAGTAATGGTCTTCAAGTATCAAATCCATGATACTCACCCAAGTACTCAGAGTAATGGTCTCCGAATATCAAGTCAATGATATTCACCAAGTACTCAATGTGAGTATAGATAATCATTTTATATTTATATCATTTTACTGATATTAAGAGTAATGACCCTCAAGTATCAAGTCCATGATACTTACCAAGTACTCAGAGCAATAGTCTCCAAATATCAACTCACAAGATATCCACCTAAGTGCTCAAAATGATTATCATGAGTAATGGTCTCCAAGTATCAAATCCATGATACTCACCCAAGTACTCAAAATATCTAGTATGGTATGTGCACTAGTATCACATATGTGATACTTACCATATAGACTGATCATGACATGTCTACAGATATTACGTCACATAATATCCACCATGAAGATCTCTAAATCATCTATGGCTTATTTAATAATATCAGTGTTATGATATCTACCATGATGTCTAAGAGATCCTAACCATCATGACATATCCACGGATATCAAGTCACATGATATCCATCATGATGGAGATGTTGCAAAGTCATCACCTCACAACATCAATCATATACAAGTGTTCATTGTCGAAAAGTCGTCACCTTTCTCCAATGTTCACAGGAGGGCCCATAAGTCCTGAAGTCACACACATGAAATCCACCTTGACTCATCTCAGAGGGTGGATCCATCATGGTTCATCCCAAAAAGGGTGGAAACATGGGCTTTCACCTTAGACTTCTCTCTCAAAGAGAAGAATGCAATAACATACAAGATAATAGATCACATATATTGAAACTTCTTTTCATCTAAGGCTTCATTCTCCAACATACCAAGTTTATCTCGAAGGCACACAACCTTCCCTCTAGCAAGAAACTTGATGAGAATATCAACCATATGTTCTATAGTGATAATGTACCCTGAATAGCATACTTATGCACTATATCTCTTATATAGTTTGCATCTCTCTAGGTGAACCCTAAGTTATGTAGGAGCTAGCATAAAGGCATTTCAACAGCACACATGAGACTCAATCTCATGATCATGGTCCTCTGGATGTTTCCTTTAAGGTCTTGTAACAACCTCCTTACCTCCTCATCCAAGGTTGTTTTTAGATGAACTATCATACTCCTTCTGAATCTAATATCAACCTTCTGCAAGCAAGTCGTGCCTTTGTTCTTTAGTCTGCATTAAGCTCTTTTCTTGAATGCCCAACCATCTATCTAGGAATATCATGACCTAGATATCTGCATAAAAGCCTTCTAGCTCACATACATGGAACTATATCATTTGAATCACAATTCTCTCTCTCTCTCTCTCTCTCTCTCTCTCTCTCTTTTTAGAGTTTCTTGGTCACTAGGGAAATCATCTCGATATGGTTTACTCCCTCTGAATCAATATGACCAAGATCCTTGGAAATCAAATAAGGCAGATCCTCTAGATGTTGTACTAACTCTCTCTGAAGCTTTGAGTACTAACATCAACATTTATCCTTCTCATCCAAGGTTGCTTCTGATGTTTTGTTAGACTTCTTCTGAATGTGATATCAACCTTCTGACCTTCTCATCCAAAGTTACCTTAAAAGTGTCATACTCCCTCTGAAGCTGATATCAATCTTCTTTTCCTGCAAGAGCATCCTCGGAAAAGATCAAGGAAAATAGATCTTATAGTACTTATAGAAATACAAATAAGAGATTAACTACAAGAAGTAAATAAAGGTAGTTCTCAAGATATAATAAAAATACTTATCTCATTATTTTGGAGCAAATATCCAATGACATCCTTCACGATGTGATTCCTTTCTACATGTGTGTGAAAGTCTTATTTGTAGTTTCTTCTAGCATATTCATATAACTAGAATTAGTTATTCATATAATTATTATCATTTTCTCCCGTATGCAAACCCTTGTCCCATCAAATTCACTCCAAGCAAATGTAACCGCACTCAACAATCTGGCGACTCATAACCACATTTATAGTTGGTATTGTTTCTGGTGCATCTTATGATCACTGTGGTTAATAGACATGATGGATGGTCTCTTAGGGTTGGTAGATGATGTACTGTTGAACCCCATAACAATACTTCTCATCAAATGCACATAACGGGGACTCCTGATAGCCTCAACTCGAGTAGCAGAACACACAAGTAAATGATATCACATAAAATGTCTAACCATGATCAAACTGATGCTCTAGAATAACGATCCACACAACTCTAAATGATACTCTATTAGTATATACAATAGTCTAATGTTGTATATGATATATATGCAATTATTGCTTGCAATCAATGGTGTTGTGTTTGATGTAGATCTATGTGTTTGCAACCAGTTTGTGCCTAAGCAAGCAGAACCTCGATGAGAGCAAACTCAATTGGATTGAATAAAGAGGTATTCTATTGACTCCTTTTGTAGGGCTTGCTTGATCAAATATAATCCTTCTCTTCATTCGCAACCTTAACCAATTCATAATAATTGTTTCTTCCATCACACCTTTTTATAATTAAGCAATATTAGACTTATCTTATAAATTGCTGTTTTTGAATCGTGCCCCATATTCGATTTAGAATTATATAAAAAAATCAATTATGGTTATTGCTAACCAATGGTTAGTTAAGTCGATGTTATGCTATTAACATTGATGATTAATCGATAACACAACATACAATCTTCCAATCAACATTGGTCTTCTCTCTATTCTCTTTCTATAGTGTCCCTCATTTATTTTCCAATTTATACTCCTTCATTTGACTCTTTCAGGTGTTGCTGAATACCAGAATGAAACTGATTGGGAAGACAAATAATGGTTCACACCTCATAACCACTTTGTTCATTAAGATTTCCCATCAACTCTCCTATTTCAATAACCAGAGAGTCTAATTCGAATATTGGATATTATTAACTATCTTTCGCTGACCCATATGTTGCGGATTGTCCTTGTGTAATCTCCCTCGCCCATATTGCCCTTTTGTTAGTTATACCAATCTTCTGTGATCCATGGTTGTGAGTGTTGTGCCCGTTCTTGAAGAAGTATCATTATTGGAACAAATCTGGAGCTTTATATGTTGGTTATATTGAGCATGGAAAATATTATTTCCACTCACGATACTTCCGTATATTTATAGCATTGAGTTTAGGAATGTAATTTTCAATAAATTCATAGTATGCAACCTTTGAAATATTAATCTACATTTGATGCCAACTGTTCCTCCTGTTGTAATTGATATCAGTGTTATAATTTCTAAACAAGACAAAAGTTATAATAAACCAACCCCTATGGCCAATAACTTTCATCGTTTCAGCCTGTTGTTGATTCATAACCAGAATACCATTGTATTGTTGACAAGTGTTCTAATTTCTCTAACCCGATAAACATCACATATTTTAAATTTCTTTCTTTCCATACGTGGACACAAATGTTGATAAAGGAGCACTCGATATACGCACAAAGGGACTTCTTATTTGTTTTGTATGAACTCTTCAACATTTTTGATTTGAACAAGAAGTATTATTTAATCTTCCGTCTATGTAATTGCTCCATTTAAAAAGCCCTTCTATTCATTTCTGAGTCTCACCAAATCTTCTGTGTAGTATTTAGTTGCTTCTAATGATCGTGGTTTAGTTTGGTTGATCAGATGATGTTATTGTCCAATCGAAGACTATCGGAATACACCTCATCGAGATACTCCAAAATGATGCTATTGGATGATTGAACCATATAGCAGTGACATTCCACTTTTTTATCCAACTCAATGAACATGTATCTCTTTAATGATTTAAAGTTACATAGCATGAAGTGCTCAAAATTCCAAATGGTATGCAACTAGGAGGTTCTTAATAGTCGGTTTGAATGGAGGATGCACACTAGGCACAAACACATGGATCATATTGAAGACAATAGTTACACAAATGAAGATCCGAGGATATCCAATGCTTTCATCATACATGACCCAATAGCATATGGATACAATCCTACAGCCTGAGCCTTTCACATTGGATGTTAATATTGGAGGATATCGTGTCACCTTCTATAATATCTCAATATATATCATTTGCAATATATGTTGCCATCTGAATTAATCTTCAGCCAATATCTAAATGTGTTTGTATCTCCTTTAGGTATGTACTCTACAGTATGGTCGATGTGAACAAAGATCTGCTTTGAATGATAATTTTATTTATTTGTGCTCCTTTACATTTGCAACTTGGCTCTAATACCATGTTAAGGTTTTAGGATCATTGCAAATGTACTAGCACTATCTCATTGTATGTGTTTTCCAAATGCAACAATCTCTTGCATTTATATTGAGAATGAGCCAAGAAGAGACATGTCCCTTCATGGGACACACACACACACATATATATATATATATATATATATATATATATATATATATATATATATATATATATATATATATATATATATATATATATATATATATACACATACATCTCATATATATTAAATATATATACATATCTTCACTAGTATTGACTCATAGTGTTTATCCAACTGAAGCTACAAAACATCAATGGTGGTTAATGAGAGAATAAACACTGTCAAATTTAAAATGAATTTTTCTCACTATGTTAAAAAAAAAACAGAGACTAAAATAAATAGAGTTTAAAATAGTGAATTTAAAAAGGAATAAAGACCATATATATATAATAATAATATAATAACATGATAAAAAATGATGTTTATTAAAACTCTATTTTAATAAACTCATTGCTATGTTATTATATATTTTTATTTTTTTTCTTGAACAACTTACTAATCTATTATATATATATATATATATATATATATATATATATATATATATATATATATATATATATATATATATATATATATATATGCCTTCTAACTCCAAGCACCTATTTCCATTAATGGAGTCTCCATAAATCTTCAAGCAAATCTAAAATTGAAACAAAAAAACAAATTGTTAGTGTATAAACTGTTGGGATTATGGAAAGGTGAGGGGTAAATCAATAACCCTAAAAACTTTTAACTCAATCTTACTATCTCTATACATTCATTAACATAACTGAAATGTAAATACTTCTAATCAAATCAAATAAACATACATGAAACTTCATAGACATAACACTATGATTTTGGTATCACATAAACCCTTGTTAGAAGGTAAAAACTGTGGTGAGGATGACACCCACAAAGCTTCACTAACTACAATAATAAAGTTTTCCGATTAAGGCTACAATGTTTGATCACTTCTGATGATCTTACCCTGTTTGGAGTAACAATTAAGATATGTGAAGATCTACCTGGTTAAAGGATTTTAGAAACACAATTAAGTGTACACTCGGTTAAGAGATTTACAAGTGTATAGAGATTTACAAAAAAGTATGATAGGACTACTCTGTTAAGAGACTTAAGGTCTGCCATAATTGTTAGAGTAACAGTGAAATTGATATGCATATATAGAAACTAAATTTTTCCGATTTCAAATTTGATAAATACTTAGCTGTTATCACCTTGCTGTGATAAATTTCTTCTCTGAATTCTGCTCGGTAGCCTTCTGATCTAATACTGATTTAATCCTTGAATGCTCTGTCAATGCTTCAACTTCACAACCTTGTCTGATCTTCAGATGTCTGTATGTGCGGCTATGTCATGTGTGATACATGTCAAAATGACATCTTGACAATTCTTATAACAATTTTTTTTTACCTAATTAGGGTTATGAAAACATCTATAAAACCCAAGATCTACGATCCAAATGAATAACCTAAAACATCATTACACATGGATCATCAATCATTAAATGATTACATTTGTATTTAATCTTCCCCTCGATCTTTGTAAACCATTTTCTAGCCCGGTGTAAACCATTTACCTTGTAGTATGTGCCATTACAAACTTCTATGTCATTCCTGGTTTACTCGGTATACACTGCATTCATCACTCGGTAATCATGTAATGCTCGGTATATATGAATACTCGGTTAAAATTGTACTCGGTGCTCGGTAAATATCAGGCTCGGCATGAGTGCTCGGTCAAGACTGTTGTTCGGTTATTATGATATTCTGTCTTGTGCTCTACTCAATATCTATTCTTGGTATGTTGACTGACTAGTCTGTTTGATTCCTTTACTGACCGTATGTGTGACACTAATGACAACATATAACTAACATTCTCCCCCTTTGGCATTAGTGACAAAAACACATATCTATACCTTAAGCAAAATTTCAAAACTGTATACTCAAAATGTAAACTCCTTTGTCTATGTGCCTCGGTAAGTATACATACTACTTATAAATATTTTCTCTATTGTAGGTATTACATATCTATATATATCTTTTCCCCCTTTTTTGGAATAATGCCAAAACTTGTATATACTTACAACTTATCAAAAATGTTTTGATGGGTTTTCTTCAAGTTGGCGAAGAGGTTTTCCCATTCCTCTTTCAAACTGTCTAAGGAAATTTTCTCCAAACCAACTTGTGCATGCATATCAAATATATGATCTACTATAGATAGCTCGAGAGTAGCAAATAGATCCTTAGCTTTCTTTACATTCCTTATCATCACCTCAACGTGTGGTAAAAACTCTGCTTTAAGCTTAGTTGTTTGATCCTGTATTCTATCTATTTCTCTTCTCATCTCATTCCTTAATCCATGTATATGCTTGACCTTAGCATAATGTGCTTTAAATGTATTGGGGTATGTGAGAAATATTTCTGTACTCTTTTTCAAATCATTATCTAATTGCTTGAGCTTTTCTATTGTCTCTGCAGTGAAGGTCTCGATAGTGCAAAGCTTTTTCAAAGTGGTGATTATTTGTTGAATGATAGTTTCAATTTCACTTATGGTTTTAGATAATTTCACATATGTATTGCCACTACTTGGCCGATTTTCTCTGCAATTTTGAATTGTATCTTGGATTCGGGTCTCTCTTCAATTCTCTTTTCTGCATCAACATTTGGAGATTTGATGTTCCCGGTAAGTGTTGCAAGCTGGTCAATGATGGGATTTGCCTCATCAACATTGACATCAGGTAAAACCTGCATTAATATCTCTCGGTCATCTTCTAACACTTGTTTGTGCTTTCTCTCTTGTCTCAGCTTCTCCTGAGCTACTTTCCTTGTGCACAATTCTCCATATCTCCTAAGAGCTTCAGAGTCTAAGGTTCTTGGGTCACATGAAGGTATTTCAATGACTTCATCTAAGGTGACTAGACCTTTACCATGTTTCTTCTTCTTTTTCTTGTCCTATTTTCTTGAAGTAGGAGATTTTCCATATGGTACTAGAGCTTTTATCTCTGGATTTGACTTTGTTTTCTTGGTGAAGAAATTTTCCTCCTTGTCTTTCCCTTTTGTTGTTCCCTCGATTTGAGATCCTTAGGCTTCTTGCCTTGTACCTATTGTAGAATCATCTACATTTGTTTCAGTTTTTGCTCCTTTATTTTCTACCTCTTTTGTTTTAGGCTTGATGGTTTCCTTGTCTCCTTCACCTTGTCCTTCGGTAGTGTCCCTTTGTTGCTCAGGTGCATTCTCCTCGGGTTTCTCTTGAGTAGAAATATCTATGGATTGCACAAAAATAGGTAAATTACCTGTTATATGTGCTATAGCTACCTCAGTAGTTTTATCTTCCTCCATGTTCTTGGTAGTAGTAACAGTAATATCTTCATCTTCTTTTGTCTTGTCATTAGGATCTCCTTTAGTGATGTCTTCGATTATCACTTCATCATTCCTGGTTATGACTAACTACTCAGGAGTATCCTATTTCTCTTCCTCGGTATAACCAGCAGGATATAAGTCTTCTGCATAAGTTTCATCTTCTGGTTGTTCATTGTTAGATATATGTATA
This sequence comes from Chamaecyparis obtusa, assembly GCA_027943335.1. Taxonomy (NCBI): domain Eukaryota; kingdom Viridiplantae; phylum Streptophyta; class Pinopsida; order Cupressales; family Cupressaceae; genus Chamaecyparis; species Chamaecyparis obtusa. The sequence continues at coordinate 412,830 of BSBK01006749.1, read as the reverse complement.
GGGTCTTCAGTAAGCTTTTGTGTAGTAAGATCAACATCGTCTGAGTGTACACCTTTTCCTTTTCCTTTGACACATTGCACGGGGATAACTGCAAGTGCAGTTTGTTCTACTTCAACCTTTGACTTCAAAATTCTTGTCCATAAATCTTTACTGTCTTCATCAACTTCTTCAATTTTTCCCTGTAGTATATCCAATGCTCTTCCTTTCATCAAAAATCTATTGGCATATTGTTTCATCATATCTTCAATTTTTGTAACAGAAAGATTGGGCATTGCCAAAATTAGCGAGCGTTCCCTCATCTTCTTCTCAGTATGCAAGGCATAGGTCCACCTTGTTGATACCTTCTCATATAGATCTTTGGGAATATAAGTTGAGAATTCAACTAGTAACCTTCTAAATTTAATCATCACGTTGATGATTTCTTCCTCCAATTTTTCTTGATCCTCAGTAGACATATGTACATACCAATTCATTTTAGGGTGAGCTAGTCTACCCGTTTCCTTTATGTTCTTAGCTATTTCATCAATGAATTGTCCCTTATTCACAACTACTTTAAATTGACTCTTATCCTCCTCTTCATTAGAATCAATATCAACTTTACCTCTTATTAGCTTTCTCCTCTTCTTTGGTAGCTCGATAGAGGCTTGTGTACCTCTCTTCTTCTTTTGTAGGTCTTCGCGGTGTTGGCCTTATGTTTTTTACAAGTTCATGTTTCAAAGGTGGGGAAACACCTGTAGAGGATCTTGTCCTTGATCATGTGGGGATCTCGACCTGTTTCCTCTTTCCTTTTGCCTTCATCAGTGTAGCTTGAATCTCTTTATCTGACTTGGTCTCTTTTTCATGTTCACTATTATCAATCAGTAGCTGTTCCTTGGTTGCTTCTTCAACCAGATTTTCTTCTTCTTCTTCATCATCACCGAATTGTTTAGCTAGAGTGTCCATAATTTTCTTTGATTTTCTGCTTACTTTTACTCCAACTAAACCCATTTTGACTCTTAACTTAACTTCTTCATAGGTTCCAAACCTAAGTTTCCTACTTGTCTTTGGGCTCGACCAAGAGTGCCTTTATTGACCTAGAGGCTCAGTCAATGTCAAGTTTTTAACCCATAGGTGGTAACCATGCAGTCCTTGGTTCAACTAATTCGATAAGAGTGGTGTTAGTGTCCACTAGAAAACATATATCATCTTTGTGTTGTTCTAACTATGCAGGTATCCTGATGCAAGAGCATCTCGGGTCCTTGGCAATCCCGTGTCACCAAAAATAATTTTGGAGTTTGTTTGTGTTGCTTGGTTTCTGCTTTGACCGAGTTGGTCAGTTTCATTTGATTACTGAGTGTGGTCGATTCTCTCCTAGGCGGTCAGTTATTTCACTGGCGCTCGACATTGTCTGTCTGCTGCTCGGTTATCGTGCTTACTGACGGGTTTAGTTTTATTTCCTGTTGTGGCCGACTTGTGTATTTATATTGGATCATGTATTTAATGTTTGTATCCATCATTGGGAAGCATTTGGTCCTAGATCTGACTGTTACTTCTGTTAATTATGATCTGGAGGCCGACTCAATTCGATATCCTCTTGTATAAATGTAGTTGTTTAGTTGTAGTTTAGGGAGGCAGTTTTTGGATAGAAGATAGTAGACATTAGATTAGAGATTTGGAATAGATCCTCACATGTTTGAGGACTTCCGTAATTCATTGTAATATTTGGCCGTAATCGGGAAGGCCTTACAACCCGACATGTATGGTTCAATTGATAATAATATTTGAAAGTTTCTGCATTCTCTCTCTCACTCTTGTGTTTGTTTTCTTCCACATGTTTTGAGCAGGCTTGGATCATTAGGGTGCACCATTTTTTGGCCCCTCATGCTCCCTTCCTTGCATTAGGTGGTATTATAGCGAGGTGAGATCTTGATCTAGTTCTGCAGATCTAGGTTTGTAGGTTCCTCTTGAAGCCCTGGTTGATTGTTGTGGGGTAGTAGATTGCGATTTGACCTACAATTGCAGAGGGTTGTCAAGATGGTTTGTGGGAGGTGAGATGCAGATCCAGGATTGACAAATTAGAAGCAGTAGAGATAGCCCAGAGAAGAGGCAAACATCTTGAAGATGTTAGTGATGATGAAATTGAAAAAGAACAGGCAAATGCAGAACCTGCACCTGTTATGGATCAAGGTGAAGAAATATTTTTGAAGGCTTTGACAAGTCTGAAGTCAACACCACATTTCAATCCTCTTGAGTATGGTGGAAAGCTAGATTCTGATGAATTGGTGGACTGGCTGAGATGGAAAGTATTTTGAATATGAAAACATCCCTGAGGATAAGAAGGTAAAGATTGCAAGCATAAAGTTGAAAAGTCATGCATCCTTATGGTGGGAACATCTGCAATTGGATCAGAAAAGGAAAGGAAAAGACAAAATCAAGATATGGAGTAAAATGGTCAATAAGTTGAAAGGAATGTTCTTACCCAGTGATGATCAGATTAACCTAGTTCGGCGAATGTAAAGTTTGAGATAGAAAGATAGCTCGGTAAAAGAGTATACTGAGGAATTCTATAGATTGGATATCAGATCTGGACATGATGAAGATGATGTGGAAAGAATCGACAGATACCTGAATGGTTTGAGAGTTTCCATCCAAGATGAAATTAGTATGGTCAAGTTGGAGAACATTGAAGAGACTTATCAATTTGCTTTGAAGGCCAAGGAGAAACTGAACAAGAGACATGAGAAAAGATAGAGAAGTTGAGGTGGTAGATTCCCTAGAGGAAGAGGTAGATCTAATGGTGAAAATGGTAGATCTGAACCTGAAAAGACAAATCTGGACAAAGGCAAGATCGAGTGGAAAGGTGAAAGTTCTAGAGGTAGAGGTAGTAACTACCAAGGTGGATATGGCAGAGGAAGTTTCTGAAGAACTTGTTATAATTGTGGAGAAGAAGGACATAGATCTTTTGAATGTACACAAGCTAGTAAGAAGGTTGGTAGCAGTAGGAATGCTCTGGTGCAAGAAGAGTCACTGAATGAACCTGAGAAAGAAAATAACTTGATGGTAAGGAGAGCACTGTGGAATGAAAGCAAAAGGGAAGATCTGGTAAGGAAAATTTTCTTCAAGACTAGATGTAGAGTTTTTGATAAAGTTTGGAAGGTAATCATTGACAGTGGTAGCTTGGAGAACCTGGCATCTGAAGAGATGGTCACGAAATTGCAATTGGAAAGGTTGGTACATCCGAAACCCTATTAGATTTCATGGATCAAAGATGAGCATACACTCCTGGTAAGTGAACAATGTTATGTGAATTTGAAGATTGGAAAATACTATGATAAGGTGTTATGTGATATCATGCCTATGGACTGTTGTCATATTTTGTTAGGTAGACCTTGGCAATATGATAGACATGCTATATATGATGGGAGATTGCATAAGTATACTATTGTGGCTGATGGAAATAAACAAATCTTGTTACCATTGATGGAAGAACCTATTAGTAATGGTTGCACATCTGTGAAAGTTTGTTTGATGGAAGGAAGAAAGTTTGTTAACTCTTTGAAGAGGAATGATGTATGTTTTGTTGTGATTCCTAATAAGTCGAGTAAGAAAATAGAGAATATTGTCCCTGAGGAGATTGATAAGTTACTCACCGAGTATAGTGATGTCATTTATGATAATGTACTTGATGGTTTTCCACCGAAAAGAAGCATTGATCATTGTATAGATCTAATCCCTGGAGCTAGTTTATCGAATAAGGCACCTCATCAGTTGACACCTACTGAAAATCAAGAATTGAACTGACAGATTCAAGAGTTGCTGGAGAAAGGTTTGATCAGAGAAAGCTTGAGTCCTTGTGTAGTACCTACTGTATTGGCACTGAAGAATAATGGAGAATGGAGAATGTGTACTGATTCCATAGCAATCAATAAGATAACAGTGAAGTATAGGTTTCCTATACCGAGGATGGATGATATAATGGACAGTTTGACTGGGGCAAAGTATTTCAAAAAGATTGATTTGAAAAGTGGATATCATTAGATCAGAATCAAAGAAGGTGATGAATGGAAGACTGCTTTCAAGACAAAGGAAGGTTTGTATGAGTGGTTGGTTATGCCTTTCGGTTTAACTAATGCACCGAGTACTTTTATGAGGTCGATGAATGAAGTTTTGAAGAAATTCTTGGGTAAATTTGTGATTGTATATCTTGATGATATTCTGATATTTAGTAAGACTAGAGAAGAACATTTGTTGCATGTTAGACAAGTTTTGCAGAGGTTAAAAGAGGAAAATTTGCTGATAAATCTAAAAAAGTGTTCATTCATGAAAGAAGAGATTGTGTATTTGGGATTTGTTATTTTGGTTGATGGTTTGAAGATGGATCCTGAAAAGGTTGACGCTATTTTAAATTGGCCTACACCTGTGAATGCTAGTGAGGTAAGATCATTTCATGGTTTGACAAGTTTTTACCAAAAGTTCATAAAAAATTTCAGTTCAATTTGTAATGCTATGACTGAGACTATGAGAGGAGACAAAAGAGAATTCAAGTGGACGCATGGAGCTGACAAAAGTTTTGAGACTCTGAAGCAGAAGGTTGTTGAATTACCTGTTTTGGCATTACCTGATTTTAGTAAAGTATTTCAAGTAGAATGTGATGCAAGTGGTAGTGCAATTGGAGCTATGTTGAGTCAAGAAGGTAAACCCGTTGCTTTCTTTAGTGAAAAGTTAAATGATGCTAGAAGGAAATATTTTGTGTATGATCAATAATTCTATGCTATCGTTCAAGCATTGAAGAAATGGAGACATTATTTGATACCGAGTGAATTTGTGTTGTATACTGATCATAAGGCTTTACAATATTTGGGTAGTCAGAATAAGTTGAATTAGAGACATATGAAATGGGTTGAGTATTTGCAGAGTTACACATTTGTGATAAAAAATAAGAGTGGGGTTACTAATCGAGTTGCTGATGCATTGAGTAGAAGAAGATCTTTGATGACCAAGATGAAAATTAAAGTTCTTGGTTTTGATGAGAAGAAAGGTTTGTATGAAAATGACCCTGATTTTTCGTAGCCATGGAGAAAGTGTAGAGCACCTATTCAAGATCAACAAGATACTAAATGGGATGAATGTTTTATTTAGGAAGGTATGTTGTTTAAAGGTATTCAATTGTGTATACCGAGAGGAGTAATGAGATCTAATTTGATAAAGGAGAAACATAGTATTGGTTTGGCTAGACATTTTGGTATTGATAAAACATGAAATTTGCTTAAGGAGAAGTACTATTGGCCGCAGTTGTATAAAGATGTTCATAAATTTGTGAAAAGTTGTGGAATTTGTCAAGTTGCAAAAGAAGTAAGTCAGAATACTGGATTGTATACACCGATTGCTGTTCCTGAGAAACCTTGGATTGACATCAGTATGGACTTTGTTCTTGGCTTACTGAAGATAGTAAGAGGTAATGATTCAATATTTGTTGTTGTGGATAGATTTTCTAAGATGACACATTTTATACCATGTAGAAAGACATCAGATGCAGTACATGTAGTAGATCTTTTCTTTAAGGAAATTGTCAGATTGCATGGATTACTAAGGAGTATTATCTCTGACCGAGATAGTAAATTTGTTGGATATTTTTGGAAGACCCTTTGGAAGAAATTTGGCACTAAGTTGAAATATAGTTCTACATTTCACCCACAAACCGATGGACAGACTGAAGTTGTGAACAAAAGTTTGGGAAATCTGTTGAGATATTTAGTTGGAGACACACCGAGTAATTGGGATTCTGTGTTGGCACAAGTAGAGTTTGCATATAATAATTCAATGAATAGGAGTACTAGAAAGACACCATATGAGATTGTGAATGACACACAACAGAGATGAATATTTGATTTGAGAGACATTGCTGATGAGAATAAGAAAAGTGCTGAAGGAGTAAAGTTTGTTGAGTACATGAAGACATTGCATGAAGATGTGAAGCTGAAGCTGGAAGATAGTAATTAGAAATACAAAGACAGAGCTGATAGATCAAGGAGACATAAGACTTTTGATGTTCGTGATGAAGTGATAGTTCATTTGAAGAAAGGCTGATTTCCTATTGGAACATATGGGAAACTGAAAATGAAGAAGTTTGGACCTTGCAAGATTCTGAAGAAATTTGACAGTGGAAATGCATATGAAATTGAGTTACCTGATGACATGGACATATCACCTATTTTCAACATTGCTGATTTGTATGAGTATCATGAACCTGATGAAGAATTGATAGTACCGACAGAATATCCTAAGAAGCAGAATGATGAAGTTGAACAGATTTTGAAGGAAAGAGTTGGCAAAAGTACAAGAGGAAAATAGTATATGAAATATCTAGTTAAGTGGAAAAATACACCGATGGAAGATAGTTCATGGATTTCATAGTCTAAGTTGGATGCAACTCGGACCAGGCATACCAAATGATTTGGATAATCATTTCAAAATAACCCCAGGTGTTTGATGCAGGAGCATCTCGGGTCCTTGGCAATCTCGTGTCACCAAAAATAATTTTGGAGTTTATCTGTGTTGCTTGGTTTTTGCTTTGACCGAGTTGGTCAATATTTGGTCGATTTCCTTTGGTTACTGAGTGTGGTCAGTTCTCTCTTGGGTGGTCAGTTATTTCACTGGGGCTCGACATTGTCTGTCTGCTGCTCGGTTATCGTGCTTACTAACGGGTTTAGTTTTATTTCCTGTTGTGGCCAACTTGTGCATTTATATTGGATCACAGATTTAATATTTTTATCTATCATTGGGAAGCATGTGGTCCTAGATCTGACTGTTACTTCTGTTAATTATGGATCTAGAGGCCGACTCAGTTCGGTATCCTCTTGTATAAATTTTGGTTGTAGTTTAGGGAGGTAGTTTTTGGATAGAAGATAGTAGACATTAGATTGGAGATTTGGAACAGATCCTCACATGTTTGAGGACTTCTATAATTCATTGTAATATTTGGCCGTAACTAGGAAGGCCTTACAAACTGACATGTATGGTTCAATTGATGATAATATTTGAAAGTTTCTGCATTCTCTCTCTCACTCTTGTGTTTTTTTGCTTTTGCATGTTTTGAGCAGGCTTGGATCATTATGGTGCACCATTTCTTGGCCCCTCATGCTCCCTACCTTGCATCATATCCTGCTTCTCTTGTGCATTCTTTCTTTGAATTTACCAAAGTAATCATCCATTACTACTTCAAAATTTTGACCTAAATTCTTTATGAATTCACCAATTTGTATGATGACTAGTTTGTTAACATCCCATTGTACATTACCAACTAAGGGAAATAAATTATTTAGATAGAAAAAGATACATACAAGTAGTGAACCAAACTTACATGTGCTAGTCTTAGCAACACATATAGTCCTCATGTTTTCTTCTAGTTGCTTCAACATTAACTCGACGAGGTCTAATTGTAAACCTTTCTTTACAACCTTGTATGCTATGTCGACTGCTCCACATGGGACACTGTTTGGTCTACTAGATTGGAATATCTTATAAGCAATTACATATGTTCCAAATCTAGTTTCAGAATATCTTATAAACAATTACATATGTTCCTCATGCCTCTGCGATCCCACTCGGTTCCTTTCAGTTTCTCAATTTCATTTCTCGGTGGGTGCCTTAGGGATTTTGCCCTGTCACTTGTTGAATAACTGATGACCATGTGAATAATATCCTTTGTAATTTTAATTAGTTCATCCAACCTTATTCTTCCCTCGTGTACTCAGGTGAGTACAACCCTAATCGACTCTATCTTGAACTCCTTTGAGAAGTGAAGGGCATTGGTTAAACCTTTGATCTCCAGGTGCGTATGTTCATCCTTCAACTTTCCATCCTGGCATAACTCCTAGTATGTGGATTTTATCTCAAAATCTCCTATTTCACTGATCTTGTAGTAATTGTATGACCAGATGTCCTGAATTAGAAAAACCCTAGTTGATATGCTAAAAAATGTGCCTTTATCAACAAGTTGTGATGCAACCTCGGGGTGTAATTTATACTTTGGTTCTTCGTAGGTTGCAAACTTGATTAGTGTGACCTTCTTCTCACTATCTTCCTTATATTTGACAGTCTTTGATGAGGATGACATCATATTCCACATATTTACGGCTTCGTGGAAACTTTATGTAAATAGCTCAGTTTGCTTTATACTTACTTGAATTGGTTTCAACCTATTCGTTAGCTACTCAAATCATTGTAAAAATCTTGAAAATTCTTTTCTCAAATCTTGCTTGATTCACTCTGGTTTTCTATATGAAGAAATGAGTTGTCTCAATGCTTATTTAGACCCAAAAATCTTTTCCTGCTCAAAGTTTGCATTAAATGCTTCACCAACCACAACTCGATTAACAATAAAACATTGGTTATCTCCTTTTCATACTTAGCTTGGTTAACACTAACATTACTCAGTTGACTCTTCAACTCGGTTAACCTTAACACTTTCACCGACTAACAACTTTCACTCGGTCATGCTTGTACCGACTATACACATTTCATGTTCAAAACATATAACAACCTAGTGCATCTTATTTCATGCTGATTTGGTATTCATGCATTAGATATAAGGAACTGTTGTAAGATATAACTGATTAAAAATTCAGTTCCCATACTTGTTTTTCTTAGGTGGAGGTGGATAAATCACCTAACCCAAAGGATGATGTGCCACCGATTGTTGTGCTTATTCCCGTATTATCATCAGTTTCTCTTCTCCACATTTGGTTCCTTATCCTCATGATTCCTTCAATGGTATTTTCATTTGTATCAACACTTGGTTCTGATGCTTAGTCTTTGCAGTCTTTACTTAAATGACCGACTTTGTGACAGTGCAGACATGCCATTCCAGAGTTTGTCCAATTTTTAGATTTCCCTCTCCAATGCAATCTCAAACAATTTTTTGCAATACAACCATATCTACCACATGCTATAAAATTAATCCAAGTATTGTAATTCCAAGTATAAGAGTTACCTTGCCTTCTCGGTTGATAGGTGTTGTTATGTCTTTTCGGTTTCCAGACTTGTTTCATTTTTGTCCCATATTCTATGATATATGTCCATGCATGTTGCAAGTATGAAAATGATTTTCCATGTAGTGTCTCTTAGGTGACTCTTTCTGCTTTGATCTACATTTATGTGCTTGATGTCCATATTTGTTACAATTATAACAATAACCATCAAATTTAGGAGTAGATTTAGGAATACATTTTGCTTTACTTCTGCAAATATTTGATGTGTGATCTAGTTTCCCACAGTGATAGCATGAGAGCTTCTTTGGACTTAGATTTACTTAGGCATTCTTTTGTTCAACTTGTCTTGATGACTCTCCCTGCTCGGTGTAACCTACACTAGTAGTGTTGTCCAGTCGTCTCCGACTATTTAGGAATTCATCCATCCTTTTGGTATTTTCTTCAGTTTTCTTAATCATCTCATTATGTTGTTGTTGCATTTTTATTTCATTCTCAAGTCTTTCATTTTATTCCCTTAATTCACCAATATCTTCCAATTTTTTGGCAAGTTCATTGTTTACTTGGTTGACTTCCTAACTCATGACAACCATCTGATTGGATATTTCAAAGTAATGCTTGATAAGCCTCAGTATTTCAGATTCTTTTTCTTCCAATTTTTTAGTCATTTGTCTTCTATCTTCAATAGCCAAATTCCTTTCTTGTTCATCCTGTCTTGCATTGTTCATGACATCAATTATTCTTACCATTTGAGTCTCTTGTCCAATTTGTAGTGCTTTCACTTGATCAGTAAGGTGTTGATTCTTTTTAGACAGATCTGATATAGTTCCTTCAGATGCATCAGATATGCTTCCAGATCCTTCAAATAAACCTTCTATCTCTTCTTCCTAATAATAAGCCTCATTGTGCCGAAATGCTAATTCCTTCCTTTTGATCAATGACTCTCTTAGTTTTTCTCGAGCATCCTTAAGCTGTTCCATGAGAATCTTCATCTCCAATTTATGATTTTCAATAGTCTTATCAAGCTTATACCTTTCCATCTCTAAGATCTTTTCCTCTTCAGTGATTAAACTTCCTCAACAAGAGAACTATCTCTAATACCAATTGTTGGGATTATGGAAATGTGAGTTACTGAGTGGGGAAGAGTGAATCAGTAACCCTACAAACTTTTAACTCAATCCTTGTAACAAAGTAATTCATTAACTGACTGTAGTATTTAATTTCTCCATACATTTATTAACATGACTGAAATGTAAATACTTCTAATCTAATCAAATAAGCATACATGAAACTTCATACACATAACACCATGATTTTTGTATTGCAGAAACCCTTGTTAAGGCTACAATGTTTGATTACTTCTGATGATCTTACCCTATTAGTAGTAACAATTAAGATATGTGAGGATCTACTTGGTTAATGGATTTTAGCAACACAATTAAGTGTGCACTCGGTTAAGAGATTTACAAAAAAGATTGTTACGTCTACTCTGTTAAGAGATTTAAGTCTGCTACAATTGTTAGAAAGTAACTATGAAATTGATCTGCATATATAGAAACTAACTTTGCCTAATTTCAGATCTGATAAATACTTAGTGTTAGATAAATGAGAGGGGGGATGAATCAGTTAAGTCTAGTTATCCTATAGTCCCAAATCTCCCAGATGTATATATTAAAACCTTTCAATCAACTAATCAACTCAGTAAGTTATTAATTGTGTCTTTCTCTTTATCTACTGATTGTCAGTAAATTAAATACTGTGTTCACTAATTTGTCTAGTTATGAAATGTGTAAAGAAAAATAACAATTCAACACATCATACATTCATAACACAAATATTTTTAATGTGGAAACCCTGTTAAGGGAAAAACCACCTGGGACTGGTAACCCAAAATAATTCACTCTTTTAAAATGAGCTTGGTTAGGAGCCAACCCTGTTAAAGGTTACAAAACAAATTGTAAGGTGTGACCTGGTTAGATGATTTATCACTAACAATTCTCCTTTGACCAACATTCACTATGGGGTCAACAAGAAAACAATCAACATTCGTTGAATGTCATATTGAAATACAAAAAAGACTGTTAAGTCCCACTTGGTTAAGATATTTATCTATAACAATGGTTAAATTGATATAGTAATGATTTGATTCAAATACAACTATGATTTACAAATTTTCAGATCTATGCGAAGCTCAAAATACCCCCTTTGATCAATAAACAATTCAATCCTTCATATCCTCCAACTTTATTCCACTCAGAGTATGCTTCTCTGATGCTTGGTAATGTCTACAGTTCAACTCGGTTCTATTTTCAACTAGTTTGATTAGTGGTGCATGAAAGTAATCCTTTTCACGTGAATTCTCCTGCAGTATCAAAATCCCAGACTCAATAATGAGTCTCGTGTCTCCTTAAATAGAAAACATAAACCATTTTCTTTTCATCTATTGATTTTGCCTCTTAATATTCATCGTTCATTTTTATTCTTTAAGCTTCCTCAAAAGTTGTGTCAATAACACATTTCACTCTCCTTCATTTGATCAATCTTAAGAAATTGTCCATTTCATCAATTCAGTCGACTGTTATAAACTTTAATTGTTTCTTTCACTCGGTCAATACTAGAATGTGTCGGTGATTACCTGCTTGGTTAATACTATACTCGGTATACACTACACTAGCTCAGTGTATACAAAAATCTTCATTTATCAACCACATAAACTTGTCCAGTTCTGCTCTTCAATACATAACAAAATCATGTAATACAATCAAGTCAACAACATGATGCCATAGACTCATCAATAAGTTACCCAATGTATACCATAGTCATATCTTTCATATCCTTCTCATCTTCATGTAGATATCTAATTCCTTTATCATTTTCCTTCTTCAGATGTTTGTAACCATCATGATAAGTACTGTCAAAACTAGTTGACATCAATGACAATACATTGACTAATTTAATTGTCTTACATATCACTTTAGTAGCTCGGTGACCATTAATCATTGTCTTTCACTTGTCCATTCATTTAATCAAGATATTCAATCATTTGTAGGTTATCACTTAGCTGTTATCACCTTGCTGTGATAGATTTCTTCTCTGAATTCTGCTTGGCAACCTTCTAATCTAATATTGATTTAATCCTTGAATGCTCTATCAATGCTTCAAATTCACAACCCTATCTGATCTTCAGATGTTTGTATGTGCAACTACTTCATGTGTGATAAATGTCAAAATGACATCTTGACAATTCTTATAACAAAGGATTTTGACCTAATTAGGGTTATGACATCTAGAAAACCTATGATCTACGATCCAAATGAATAACCTAAAACATTATTACATAGGTATCATCAATCATTAAATGATTACATCTGTATTTAATCTTCACCTTGATCTTTGTAAACCATTTTCTAGCTTGGTGTAAACCGTATACCTTGTAGTATGTGCCATTACAAACTTCTATGTCATTCCTGGTTTACTCAATATACACTGCATTCATCACTCGGTAACCATCTGACACTCGGTTAAAACTATGCTCGGTGCTCAGTAATCATCTGGCTCGATATGAGTGCTCATTTAAGACTGTTGTTCATTTATTATGATATTTTGCCTTGTGCTATGCTCAATATCTATTCTTGGTGTGTTGACCGACCAACCTGTTTGATTCATTTACCGACTATATGTGTGACACTAATGACAACATATAACTAACATAAACAAATAAAACTTAAAATTTAGCCTTGAAGATTTTATAGAAAAATTTAGCCTTAGACCTCAAAATTTTATCCAAGCCACTTTAGTTGGCAAAGCTGAATAAACTTAAGATTTATTTTCTTTCATAAATGTAATTGACTTTAGGGCATTAAGGGGAAGCTTCCATAGTTATTACCCCCTTAGTTTCCATTTTTGACTCATTTTGGGAAGATTTGATTTTCCCAAAAATGGTAGATACATTTACACATAGGTAATTAAATATTAATTGACTTAACTTATTATACTTTCAATTATTAATTAATTAGATCCATTATTGCATAAATACTCATTAAGTTGGGTTACTTAAATATTTTGACTTAGCAAATTAGGAAAAGTTGATTAATTGCCTAATCGAGTTAGGGTTAGGGCAATTAGATCAGCGTTATTAACAATACCCTTAATTCTATTAGTGACCCCAATATTTGTTACACTATTTTGTTTCCCTTTTTAATTTAATCATTTTGATAAATGATTAAATTTAAAGGTTGAGAATAGTGTAATGAATTTTTGGCGGTTCCTCATTAAATTAAATTTAAATAAGAATTATAAATCCAATAGTTAATTAATGTTAATTATTGCGTCAAGGTTATCGCACATCAAGTTCTTAAACCTTGGCATGAATTTCTAGGTAAAACAAATTTGACACTTTTATTAAGCCTTGTCTTTTCTAATAACATCTAGGGGATTTATAAAGTCAAACTTAGTCAAATCCTTCTATTAGGGATTATGTTGACTATAATATTAAAACCTCATTTTAGAAAACTGATAACTAGAGGGAGGTTGACCAAGTGAACATGGTCATAATGCCCTTCGGTCATATTCAATTTTCACTCATCTTTAGACTGAAACTGTAAATGTTTAGATACCCTAGTCAACTTGATGTTATTTTAGAAAATTTTTGATTGGTGTGTTTTGCTCAATTTTTGGGCATGAAATAATGTTGAGGAAGCTCTTCAAAACCTTAATTAGAAGGATGACATGACAAAAGAATACAATTCTATCATTAAGAGTGATGTATGGGATATTATACCTAGACCCAAAAATAAATTAGTGGTTTCCTCCAAATGGTCATTCAAAATCAAACATGCAATATATGGAAGTATAGAAAAATGTAAGGCAAGGTTTTTTGCTAGAGATTTCTCTCAGAAAGAAGGCATTGACTATGAAGAAGCATTTTCTCCAGTTTCCTGGTATACCTCTATCAGAATTGTAATTGCTGCATCTAAAGGTTGGAAAATCCATCAGATGGATGTAAAGACCACTTTCCTGAATGGAGTCATTGAAGAAGTATACATAGAGAAACTTGAAGGATTTATTGTTCAAAATAAACAGTCTCATGTCTGAAAATTAAAGAAAGCATTATATGGTCTCAAACAAGCTCCTAGAGATTGGTATGAAAGGATCAACCATTATCTATCAAAACTTAACTTCTCCAAAAAAGATGCAGACCCAAATCTCTATTTCAAAGTATTAGATGGAGACATGTTGATTATGATTCTGTATGTTGATGATTTGTTAATCACAGGGGAAGAGCACCTCATCATCAAATGAAAACAAGACCTAGCATCCAAATTGATATGAAAGACTTGGGGATTCTTCATTACTTTCTCGGACTGGAAGTTTGGCAACAAGAAAATAACATATTTCTAAATCAAGGAAAATATACTGTAGACATCCTCAAGAGATTCAAAATGATGGACTGCAAGCCCATGTCTACTCCAATGGAGACAAATCTACTCAAACTCAAGGAAGCAACTAATGACTCAGAGCATGTAGATTCTACCCTATACAGATAAATAATCGAGTCCTTGATTTACTTAGTAAATACTAGGCTTGATATTTCTATGCAGTAAATGCACTTAGTCATTTCATGAGTGAACCAAAGAAAATACACCTAGTAGTAGCGAAGCACATCCTAAGATATCTTCGAGGCACAATTAGATATGGGTTGAGATATAAAGATGTGGACCTGAACTTGCATGGATACACTAATTCAGATTGGGCCGGAAACATTATGAATCAGAAAAGCACCTTTGGATGTTGCTTTAGTTCAGGATCAACCATGATTTCTTGGTTCAACAGAAAACAATCCTCAATACCTCAAAGTTCCACTGAAGTAGAATATATTGCAACATCTATGGGAGCATAAGAAGTAGTTTGGTTGAGAAAACTTCTAGTTGAAATATTCAGAAAACCACTAAAGCCCACCATTATTCATTGTGACAATCAGAGTTGCATTAAACTATCCTTGAATCCAATGTTTCATAACAGGTCCAAACATATTGAGATACCTTATCACTACATTAGAGACATGGTAGAAAAGAATATGGTGGAGTTGAAATATGTTAGTATAGATGAACAAACAACAAATATACTCACCAAACATCTTGCGAAGATTAAGGTAGAATACTTCAGAGGTAAACTTGGTATGATTGTAATTTTTGAGAATGAGTCTCATTATCTTTGATTATTGTACTAATAAAATATTTATTTGTTATCATGAGTGTTATTTCATGAATATATATATGTAATTTGTGTGCATCATGAAGAAGTGATGATTTTTAAAGATTGCACTTGTATATCTGACAGTTATTGGAAGGAGATGATCTTACAATAGCTTGTCCTCATCATGATGGATATCATATTGTTGATATCTAAGAAGATCACGATGATGATGTCCCTATGGAAGGTGCACACACTTTATATAATTCTATTAGAGATATGAGTACTTGGTGAACATCATGAGACTTGATGTTAGCAACCCATTACTTTGAGTACTTGGTGAATATCATGGATTTGATATTAACAAGCCATTACTCCTGATATTATGAGATAATATTTTTATAACCCTTATGAGTACTTGGTGAACATCATGAGACTTGACGTTAGCATGCCATTACTTTGAGTACTTGGTGAATATCATGGATTTGATATTAGTAGGCCATTACTCCTGATATTATGAGATAATATCATTTTTAATATTACATTGAGGTAATATTTTATTCATATTGTGTATGAATCTTTTCATAAACATCTTCCCTAGCTAAGACAGAGTGTTAGTGTTATAGCATCGATCAGTAAATTAATCAATTGGAATCATCTCTAAAAAATGATTAAATGTATTTATTATGTCTATATATAATTGAGTTCTATATATGTGTGTGTGTGTGTGTGTGTGTGTGTGTGATAATAATAATACATAAATTATTGTTGGAGTTATCGATTGATACATATCATTGAAGATCATGATACTTATCACGTGGCTTGAATAAGAATTAAGGCATCGTAACACATGGTATTATATGTATTACAATACACAATACATAATGTAACACATATAATAGTATGTATTACGTAACACACACATATGTGTTACAATACATATTACGTATCGTAACCAAAACATACAATCTCTACGATAACCTTTGTATTAACATCATTAATATGTGTTATAAAATGATATCTTTTGCAGCAGTTAATAAATAAGAACACGTCTCATGTAGAGACATGTCTCTACATTCATAGAGGCATGTCTCTACATGAGACACGTTCTCCCATTTTGATATTTATACTCAGAGAATTTGCATTTGGAAGACACAAAAATAAAAAGTAGTGTTCTTCCAAGTGCAAATTTATATACAAAATAACATATACATCAAGTACACAGCCTGATATTGTGTGCTAAAATGTTGTCACACTTCTATGAATCCTTACATGTAAGAAAACTCAAGAATGAGCCCTCACAAATCGATCCGTAGCTCTCTATGCATGGAGTTGCAAGATTTGTAAAATTGCTCTCAGCTAGAGCTATAAACTCATGACCTTGCTAGTCAACCACACAATGAGAGATTCCAAATGAATGCAATGCTATGCAAATCTATATGAGAATGCAAATTAATCTTATGAGAATGAAGATGCAATTAAGCTTTGAAAATGGAAATGAAAGAGTTACAAACCCTCTAATTAAACTATGTGTGATTAATCTAAAACATGAAAGGAAATGATACCATGATGATGCAACTATGATGCAAGCTAGGATGTGATGTAGATGCAAGATGAATGTCAATGATGCTCCAAATCTTCAAAACTTGATGTAAGAATATCTCCAAAAGCTTCAATGACTTAGAAAACCTGTCGCATAATAATTCAAGTATGTATTGTGTGTGCAAATGAGGAAGAGAGCTCTTTTTTTTATAGAGAATGAGAAATCAATGGACGATCGAGATTAAGAGGCAAAAGACTTAATCAACGATGGAGAAAAATAGAAGCTTGATCCTTGTGCACAAATATCCTCCAATAAGAAAATTAGAAGCATTTACTTTATGTTGAGCATTTACTTTATGTCCATGTGAGGCAAAAGTACTTTTCTTTTATTTTTCTTTATAAATAAGAATTAAATGCTTTATTTGTGCAACAAGGATGAAGAAAAGTGGAGATTTTTTATTTAAATAAAAGGGGAGAAAATTCCTTTTAATTAAATAAAGGCTTAGGATAAAATGATTTTATTATTTAATTAAAAGAGATTTTTAATTAATTAAAAGGGAGCATGTTCTTTTAATGAAATAAGATTTTTATTTTTTTCTCTTTTAAATTAAATAAGGCTCAAACCTTAGGAAATATTGAATTGATTATGATTTGATGAAGGAAATTGATATAATTGATATTGTTGATTTTTGAAAATATTGATTCAGGGATTTGACAAATTGCTAAATGGGGGCCTAAAGTCTAGGCGACCATTTTAGGGTGCATACATTTTCTCCTCTTTGACTAATGTGTGATCGATCTGGGAACACATGCAGTCAAAGAAGAATTGAAATGTGAGATCGATCTGGGATCACAAAACAACTCAGATGTGAGGTCGATTCGGGATCACATCCGGACAAACATAAAGAAAAGATTCTGGACATGAGGTCGATTCGGGATCATATCCAAAATAAGAGATAAGAATCTCAAGCTGAGCTGAATGATAAAGCTGAATCAAAGATTAAAGCTGATAGGTACTGCCCCCTCGGAATCAAAATCGAAATCAGATAGAGGAGAACAACAAATTGATAAACCTGATCAAGTCACAATAAATCATAATCGAAGGATGGAGCATGATAGGATAACCATCAAACAGTGAAGATATGCCCCAGGTTGACAAGGTTTGACGAAAAAAAATATAGGATAAAGATTAAGTCAAACCTCAGAGAGAGGAAGAGAAAGGGGTGAATGAAAGACTAGAAGTTTGGAAGACATGGAAAGGAAGAAATTCCATCAAATATCGAAGAATTATGCCTCAAAAGGTCAGTCAACTGCGTAGAAGAATGAGAAATCTTGGAAATGCGACTTGGATTTCGATTTCGAGTCTGAAAATGAATAGAAAATGATGTGATATGAAAGACCAAAAATGAAAGATATGATCAAGAAGAATCAAAAAATGAGCATAGTTGACCAACTAGTCTGTAAATGATAAAAATGAGAGCTCTCTCCATATGCAAGATGCAAAAACTAAATTATGATGAACCTAAGAATGTAAGCTACTATGAAAGTGGTTGACTTGCAAGGTCACAATGCCTATAGACATCTAATTTTCATCATCGAGCGTTATTGGTAGCGTCGTAAGATCATACAATGCACACTAGCATAACTATGTGGATATGAATATGATCTTTATCAGATAGAAATGTGAAAATCCCACCTAGGCATCAAAGACATGGAGGTCAAGATGACTAATGTAGTGAGATTACCTAAATTTTGATATGGTGAGATTATGCTTGTATCAAGACACATGAAAGTCAAGATAACTAGAAGCATGCACTCACAAAATAGTCAAGGATAATACCTTGTCAATCCATAGTGTCAAGTAAGACCAGCATAAATGCTCATGACAATTAGGATCAACAAAATATACCCATAAGCAGATAAAGAAAGAAAACATGTTCTCATACCCTCAATTTTCTAGCTATGCATCATCAAAAACTTCTCAGGGAGAGACCACTCATCAAAGAAATTCTCATAGATAGCACACAAAGAAAAGTAAAGTCACCATATCTCAAGCGAATTGATTGTTTAAGTTCGTGTGTGTTGGTCATAGAGTCAGACTCTGGTTATCACATCTGCAAATGAGAAATATCGCATCATACTTAGACTATTGGGTAAGACATCTGATAAGTGTTAAGAAACACTCGACGCAGGGGTAGTGTTGAAAAACACAGTTTGGGGTGGTGTTGAAAAATACCTGTTTGTGAAATGCCCCAAGAGACAAACACACCTAAAAGACCTATGCTAACAGGTATGCCCCTTAGACAAAGACAAAGACCAATTCCATACCAAATCAAATAAGGTCAAGGCATGATAGAAAGTGGCTAAGTGTCGAGGATGCATGCTAAGAAATAGGGGTGCAAAGGCCTCAAGTAACGTCTATTTCCAGGTTTTCACCACTTGGGTTTATTGCAATTTTTTCTTTTTTCTTTTTTTTAATATTTTTTCTACCAAAGCACCTGTTTCCAGGTTTTCACCAAGGCACTTTTTCTATTTTTTTTGAATTTTTGAATTTTTTTAATTTTTTAAAATTTTTTCAAGACTGTATATGCTTTTTAGGATTTTTTCAGCATCATATATGAATTTTTTTGGTATTTTTTTAGGATCAATAAAATATATACAAAGGATGCCCCTAGATAGAATGGACATCAAACTTCCAAGCAAGATCACATCATGTAGTCCCAATGTCTAGCAAGGTGGGGAACGAGAGGGAGTAGCAAGTTGCTGGAAGAGATGGAGGAAAGGAGAATGAAGGTGAACGGAGGGAAGAAATCCTCAAGGTCAAACTCCTCAAGAGTACCCAAGCTAAGGAAAACAAATTGTCATGTAAAACACATTTGGACAAGCAATGAAAAGATAGCATAGGACAAGCCTCAAAAGCGTAATGCAAAAGAAGGAAAGGATGCAATCCAAAAGAGTAGACATGTCAAGAGGCTTCATAACATCGTGTTTTACTCTTTTTATTAGATCAAGACCAAATGGAAAAAGGATAGCGACAGGCTAGAATGAATGGAGGAAATTAAATATGAAGGCTAAACATGAATGGAATGGAAGCAAGATCATCATAAGATAGCTCACAAAATAGCCAAATGTTCATGTATAGGTCAACATTGTCAAGATCAAAGAGTGAAGATGAAATGGATGAGACATGTAGAAGAATTACACATGATGTCTGATTACCAGGTTTTCATCATAGTACTTATCCAAGGCACCACAAGGGAGTGATTTCCACCATAGGATGAATTTATTTCTCTTTACTTTTGCTACCAAGGTGCTTGTTTCCAGGTTTTCACCATGGCACATTTTCAAAATTTTTCATCTTTTTTTCTTTTCTTTTTAAATTTTTTCTATTTTTTTGAATTTTATAATTTTGGAAGAAGGCAAGCTTTTTAGATAATGCTTCTTGAAAGGTTAAACCATGATATGCCAAAGATTCAAAATGATATGCTCAAAAATGCTGATAGAGAAAGGAAGATGGAAGAGAAAAATGGAGGATAAGGCTTTATGTAAAGCGAGTGAGGCTGGAAGATAGGAGGAATAGGCAAATGAAGAAAAAGGATAGAAGGTAGAAGGATAATGAATGACAGGATTTTGAAAGGGGAGATGGGAAGGAAGGCAAGATCAACATCAACAAACACCTTGAAGGGTGGCAAGAAGATAGAGGAAACGTGAGCGAAGGAATACGAGAAGGAATATGGTGAATGTTTAACAGAGGTTGCAGTTCAGGCGCATGGAATGGAAGAATGTTTTTGGAAGAAGATGAAGTGGAAACCTTTGGAAGCTTGAATGTCAACTTTACTTTTTGTTTAACATGAGACTCTTTCAAGGGAGACTTTGGAATCCATATAGCCTTAGGCTTTTTATTTCCTTTTGATGATTTAGAGAATATCTTGAATGATAGATTTTGGAACCCATACTTGTCTTGTAGTTTTCTTCTTAGATATCTCTTTTGACTTTATGCCCCCATGTCGATTAGAGGAGACATGGTGATCTTTTTTTTTTTTTTATGGATTCTTGTATTTCTTCTTTTTCTTATTTTGAACATTCAAGTTACTTCTAAAAGACTTGGGACTTGTGGAAGAAGGAGGATATGACCGGTTTAGATGGGTGGGTGGATGAAAGGGATTCAAGGGTATGCATCTATGTTGATCTTGAGGAAAGATAGGAGATGGAGGGACGTAAGGACCCAAGATGGATGATGAATTAGGAGAGTTAGGAGGGGAAAGTGAAGGGACATAAGGACCCAAGATGGAAGGAAGACATGAAGCCCTTAGTATTGGTGGAGGAGGTCCAAGGATGGACGTGGAAGATGCAAAAAGATAATCATTAAGTTCATCAGCATCTATATGACAACCAAGGACATCAGCATCTTTAGAGTGAGCATTAGGATTTTCAATAGTATCATGAACATCTTGAATAGGAGCAACTTCGTTGATAGGATCATTCAAAGCTTGCAAAGATTTAGGAAGAGTAGAAAGTGGAAGTGAGCATGGAGTGGTAGAACAAGAAGATGGAATACTTTGATCTTGACAAAGAACTTTGGATAGCATAAGTGTATTATTTTTCTCTAAATTTTCAATAGGCTTAACATTGAAAGTAACAACACTATTTTTAATAACCTTAATGGAAGTATCATCTTTGGAGAGCGCAAGTGTGGTAAGGTTATTTTGATTATCAATAAGCTCAACAGTGTAAGTAGTAGCTTGATCTTGCTTAGGAGATGATAGAATGAATGCAGAAGAGCATAGAGGATCAAAAGAACCATGAAATGGAGGAGAGATGTCATGAAAAGAATTGGATGACATGGAGGGTTCTTGATCTTGATCATTTTTTATGTTCTTTTCTTTATCATTTTTAAGGTCCTCTTGACATGGAGCCACTTTTAAGGACAAGGAAGCATGTTGGAATTGTATGGAAGACTTTGGAAGAGATGGCGAAGGACTAGCTGAAGTAGGCATTATAGCACATAGAGGTTTAGGCTCTTTAGGTGTAGCATTATTGAAAATATTTGCAGTCAAGTGAAGGTTAGCTTGACTATCTTTAAGAGGTGGCTCTTGAGAATAACTATAGGGAACCGCATGGAAAGCCTTAGGATCTTTGTTGGATGAAGGATTTATGAAAGATTTGGAAGACTCAGAAGCTTTAGGAAGTGTGTGGGTATTGGAGGAAGTAGAGGATGGAAGGGAACCATCACAAGACAAAGGTTCAACATTAATATGATCTTGCTTGAGAGTGCAACCTTTATTTTCAGCATGAGAATTTTTAGAGGAGAGATTCTTTTGATGTTTGAAATCAGTGCAGTAGATTTTCTCTTCCTCAGTAGGAATATTGTATTGTTCACAAAAATCATCAAAGAATTCTTTAAATTTAGAGTCATATGGATCACCATCATAGTCTACCCAATACAACTCCCCTTTAGAAATCACAAGTGTACCACAAGGATGATGCTTAGGAATAGAAGTTTCATGGGCATCACTACATTGTCCATCATCATAGTCATCATAGGTGGGTGTGTCACTCTTTGTGGAAGAGACATCATAAGGACTATCACGTTGCTCTTTATAGTATGTCTTCTGAAGAGAAGTAAGACTCTTTGAAGAAGTAGAAGAAGAATGAGATTGTGAAGAAGAGGAAGGTGAAGACCTAGTGGAAGAAGAATACTTGGATGATGAGGAATTTGAATGATGTTTAGAAGAGTCATGATAAGATTTGGAAGA
The DNA here is from genome assembly GCA_027943335.1 of Chamaecyparis obtusa. Taxonomy (NCBI): domain Eukaryota; kingdom Viridiplantae; phylum Streptophyta; class Pinopsida; order Cupressales; family Cupressaceae; genus Chamaecyparis; species Chamaecyparis obtusa. Next base: position 390,374 of record BSBK01006749.1, on the reverse strand, counting down.
TGAAAAATGTGAATAGTGTTTAGAAGAATCATGATAAGACTTAGAAGATGAAGAATGAGAATGATGTCTGGAAGAGTCATGATAAGACTTGGAAGGTGAAGAAGAATGAGAAGATTTAGATGATGAAGAATGTTTGAAATAGAAGATCGTGATATGATCATGTTTATGATTCTAGAAAAGGCATCTAATTTAATTATCTTTTCTCTTAATTTTGCTATAAATTCATCACTCATGAGAATTTTGGAGGAACAACACTTTTCGAATATGTCAATGAGCTCAAGATAATCTATTCTTAATAAAGGTTCCAAAACCAGATAGTCAAGATTCATGGTTATAGAAGAGGAGGAATCAAGCATGGACAAAATGAATAGATGAATGGGAGAAAGTAGACTAGATAATACGAAGAAAAGAATCAAGAAGAAGAAGAAGAAGAATTTCCCATGGGAATAGAAGACTTCAGAAGAACATGGGAAATGGAGAGGAAAGAAGAAGACTAAGATTCATCTTATGCAATTGATACCATAATGTTCATTGAGATGTTGAGCAACATGACAACACCTAGGATCTGACCTAGACTGACCAAGGAAGACCAAGCTTCTAAGGAGAACCCACTAGGACAGAACTCAATTTCAGTATTCCAATTATATTTTTCAAAAGATTTCGCAATGATGATCAAGCACATAGAACAACAATCAAGGAATCAAGAAAACAGTCTTCAAGCAATGGGCAAGGGACAAAGCAACCTTGCGCATGAACAGAGATAGTGACTTAGTATGCTACTCCTTAAAGATTCTACTTTTGTATGTTCTTGAAAATATTTTAGCAGGCACATAGAACACAACAACACCTTAACAAGCTGTCTACAAGGATATACATGGCTTTTCTAAGGAGTCCTCGATATACGCAAGGTACGTGAGACCCAAATTCATAGATGAGAAGAATCCAAAATCACACAGCCGGGGGGAGACAGTAACCCAAATCTCCTCCTTCACTTCTCAAAGGTATAAAGTTCTTTGAGGCTTAGCCAAGAGTGATATCAAACTCAATTCTCAAGAGAGGTGTCTTTGGATTCACCTCCCAATATTTATACTCTGCCAGAACACAGGATTTAAGGTCATCCCTTGAGGTGGTGTGTCCCCAAGCAGACCTTCTAGAAATAAAAACTAAGTAATTCACTATCAAAAGTATTTAGAGCACTAAAGGTGGAACACTTAACTCTTCAAGTTAATGTGAAGTGAGTCCAAAAGTAGAACATTTAACCCTTTAAGATAATGTGAAGCAAGTCCAAAAGTGGAACATTTAACCCTTCAAGAGAATGTGAAGTGAGTCCAAAAAAGTGGAACACTTAACCCTTCACACAAACTCAAAGTGAGTCCAAAAGTGAAACATTTAACTCTTCACACCAACTCAAAGTGAGTCCAAAAGTGGAACATTTAACTCTTCACACCAACTCAAAGTGATTCCACACCTTAGAAAACAAGTGAGTTCCAAAAAGCACAAAAGGGTTGCCTAGTGGAGCAATTAACACTTCTTTCCTGTAGACCCCTCCCCTTTAATGTGGCACTGATCTTGCAACCACGGGGTGAAAATGAGGGCCCGATAGATTAGCGAGTCCAATAACCCAAGATAGAAATCTAGATCAATCACAAGTAATCTAAAGTTGTTTATCAATACTACTCACAAATGACAAAGGGTTGAATCAATGAAATATTTAACTTTCCAAGCAAACATAGAGTGAGTCCACAAAGTGGTGCATTTAACTCCCTATGTAAACAAGGAATGAATCCATGCCCTCAATCACTCAATGAGATATTTGATATTGGAACTAAAAATTACTTAAGGTTTAAACACAAGCATTCACTTACACAAACTTGTATGAAAGCAAATATATGTTCATTCATTTTCCATTAAGAGCATCAATTGAAATGTGTTCTATGAAAGCATGCAAACATTCAAGCCAAACACATGAGAGGTTCAATTTTAATCCCAAGATCCAAATGTTGTAGAGTTGTAACAAAATACCTCAAGTCCAACGCAACGCACTTAGTAGATTTCACCATTTTTTTGTTTGTTTTAAGCATTTTTCATGAAAGCAAGCCATGCACCTTCAAATGAACAAAACAAGAAAACAAGCAAACAAAATATGCAATGTATATCCAACTTATGCAAACCCTAGGGTGGTTAGATCTAAAAATAAATTGTTAGAAGCAATGATAACCAGCAAATAATCCAAATGATAACTCATATCATGCATTGAACAATGAAAAATAAGTGCATACCCATCACAAATTTTTTATTTTTTTTGCATTTGACCTAGTCAACAAGATCTAATTTTTACCACATGAATTCGGACCCTAAACCCAAAATGCAGAAAAAAGACCTCTATCAAAAAATAGAGAGAGCTTTCCAAAAATGTAAAAATTTTAGAAAAATCTCTTCATTTGTGCCCTAGAGACCCATTTTACCAAAATAGACTAGTTTTTATAAATTGACCAAATGAGATATGATATGATTTCTAAATTAAAAACACAATGAATAGAACCCTTGTATAATTCTAAGACCTTTCCAAAAATATAAAAATTTCTAAAAAATATGCTAATTTGCGCCAAAAATTAAATTTTTATGAAAAATCAAGAAAAAATCATAAAAAATACAAATTACCTCCAAAAATTCTAAATTTTTTTTTGGAGCTTCTCTGATATGTCATAAACTTACAAAAAAAAATTTAGACCAAAAAACCAAGCCGTTTAGGAGATATGATCAAATCTTTCAAATCTAAAGTTTTTCATCTCGAAACAAATCTGCACAAGGGTTAGCTCCAAAAATAATCAAAACCAACATGTAAAAAATGGGTTGCCCCATGGTGGGTGCCAAAAATGTGTGCTAAAATGTTGTCACACTTCTATGAATCCTTACATGTAAGAAAACTCAAGAATGAGCCCTCACAAATCGATCCGTAGCTCTCTATGCATGGAGTTGCAAGATTTGTAAAATTGCTCTCAGCTAGAGCTATAAACTCATGACCTTGCTAGTCAACCACACAATGAGAGATTCCAAATGAATGAAATGCTATGAAAATCTATATGAGAATGCAAATTAATCTTATGAGAATGAAGATGCAATTAAGCTTTGAAAATGGAAATGAAAGAGTTACAAACCCTCTAATTAAACTATGTGAGATTAATCTAAAACATGAAAGGAAATGATACCATGATGATGCAACTATGATGCAAGATAGGATGTGATGTAGATGCAAGATGAATGCCAATGATGCTCCAAATCTTCAAAACTTGATGCAAGAATATCTTCAAAAACTTCAGTGACTTAGAAAACCTGTAGCATAATAATTCAAGTATGTATTGCGTGTGCAAATGAGGAAGAGAGCTCTTCTTTTATAGAGAATGAGAAATCAATGGACGATCGAGATTAAGAGGCAAAAGACTTAATCAACGATGGAGAAAAATAGAAGCTTGATCCTTGTGCACAAATATCCTCCAATAAGAAAATTAGAAGCATTTACTTTATGTTGAGCATTTACTTTATGTCCATGTGAGGCAAAAGTACTTTTCTTTTATTTTTCTTTATAAATAAGAATTAAATGCTTTATTTGTGCAACAAGGATAAGAAGAAAAGTGAAGATTTTTTATTTAAATAAAAGGGGAGAAAATTTCTTTTAATTAAATAAAAGCTTAGGATAAAATGATTTTATTATTTAATTAAAAGAGATTTTTAATTAATTAAAAGGGAGCATGTTCTTTTAATGAAATAAGATTTTTATTTTTTTTCTCTTTTAAATTAAATAAGGCTCAAACCTTAGGAAATATTGAATTGATTATAATTTGATCAAGGAAATTGATATAATTGATATCGTTGATTTTTGAAAATATTGATTCAGGGATTTGACAAATTGCTAAATGGGGGCCCAAAGTCTAGGCGACCATTTTAGGGTGCATACAGATATAAAATAGAATTAAATATATCACCTCTGATCTTGAATATTTAACAGAAAAGGATCAATTTGGAAGAAGTAAAAAATAAGATGAGAAAGGTTTGAAAAAAGAAACATGTGATTGCACTAAACTTCGATCCAAAATATTTCTTTGGCAATTAGCTTAAAAGGCTTTGGCTTTGGGGGAGTTAAAATAAAAATAATATTCCCTTTCCAAAGAATGTGTTGTTGTCATCACAACGTGAATACATAATGTACAAATTGATGAAATACCCCTTTTGGTGAAGATTGCGGCAAAAAATACTAAAATGTGGTGATTTGTGGAAGATTGAACAATGATTGTTAATAGATAAGCTAATTAACATCTTTTTTGCTATGCATAAATTTCATGTGTTGGAAAGTTGAGCGAACTCCTAAAAGAAAATTTTCTAAACCATTTCACTCATTTGAAGCTAAAGAAGATAGAGGAGAGCAAGGTGAATTACAAGTGCGAGGGATTATGTCAAAGTGTAAACAGGTATTCCTATGTCCTAGCTTTTGAACCTTAATTTATACAACTAAGTCTATTTTCACTATGACGACTCTAAATATTATTGATGTTAATGCCAAACCCCATCAAGAATTCAAACAATACCCTAATAAATCAACCAAGAATGATCTGATGATTTCTCTTTCTATTATTTCATTTGGGGTTTTACCAACTAAAGGCATCACAACCTATATTCATGTCAAATCGGATGAGTACACTCATGTGAAGTTATTTGATATGTGACACAATGAATTAACTAGAGACAACTTTGAACTAAAACTAGAATAAAAAACCCTAGTAGAGAAACAGATGGATGTATGGAATCTATTTCTCATTTTCTATTTTGATGATTGATGGATTTGAATGACAATGAATATAATTCATGATAATTTTGTATGTTTGGATCAACCTTGGATGATCACTAGGGAAGTGATAAGACAAATAAATAGTTTATGTTCCATTGGAATGGTCCTTGTGTTAAAGGAAATAAATAATAAAGATGTGGAGAAATTAACTAAAGTTGTAATACCCCTCCCATAGTTTTCTTTTCAGTTTAATTGGCTAGACTCTTTTAAACCACCTTCTATGTGTGTATTAGGTCCTCATATAGATTTGATATTATTTATGTTAGTGGTTTTACTAACCTCTTATTTGCATGTGTATGGTTGACATGGATGTTTTACATTTCTGTTTGATGTGCCTAATATAGTTGAGGGATGAAGTCATAGTTACTTGCTTGCGAGATTCACACAATCAACTAATCCCCACCATTGTCTGTTATATATTTATACATGCTTGTCTTTTATGCAAAATTTCAAATACTGGACATTGACTTTCTTGAATTTTCATGATGAGCGTAACCTATCGCAATATCTCAATGGTAACATAGGAGAGATAGCATACGAGTCCAATCCCAACTTAAGTTATTAATTGTCCTAAAATAGTGCACAAGTATATGATTTTATACCTATTTGGATTCATCAAGATGATGTAAATTCATGAGCATTTCCTTTAGACTTGATTGTTGCATTTTGGTTTAGTCAGTTTTGCTTCATGGTTGCATGTCATTGTTGGGATAGGAAAGATATAGTACTGAGAGGGGAGGGGTGAATTTGTACCCTCAAGAATTTTTACTAATTAACAATCTACAATAGTAGTGCTTAACTAACCAATTGAGTCCATTATTTACAACATACATTCAAATAACTTGTAACTGTAAAATGCATGTAAACAAAACAATAAGACATTCATGAACATGTTAACTCATGACTCAAGTATTTTAGTTATGCAAAAACCCTTGTTAGAAGGTAAAAACTATGGCGGGGATGAAACCCACAAATTCTTCACTACTATAGTAAATAAAGTATGCTGGTTAAGGCTACAAGTGTGATCACTTTTGGTGATCTTACCCTATTAGGAGTAACATAAGATCGATTAGATCTACCTTGTGAAAGGATTTTAACAAAACCAAATAAGTGTATACTCGGTTAAGATATTTACAACAGATGGTTAAGTCTACTCTATTAAGATATTTACAATTCTTCTACAATGGTTAAATTGATAACATAAAATATCTGTAAATGACAACTTGTACTTGTCTGAATCAGATCTATGAAATACTAAGTAGATTTAACCTTGATGTGTAGAATATTACTCTCTGTCTTGCTCGGTAGCCTTGTATGCTTTTGATAAACTGAATACTGTCTTTGATAACTTTTTATTCATGTAAAATTTTGTCTGATCTTTGATGTCCTGTGTGTGGCTACTACTTCATGATCTCCTTGTCATGTATATGTCAAAATGACATCTTTTACAATTATATAGAAAACTGCTTTGACCTAATTAGGTTTACAACATCATAGAAAACCTAAGATCTATGGTGTACAAAAATAACCTAGATCTAACTGTTACAGAGGAATCATCACAATATTAAATGATTACATCCATCATAAATGTGTCTCAATCTTGGTAAATCATTTATAGATCCGTGTAAACCATTTACATAGATATATGTGCCATTGTTGATTGCTATGCCATTTCCTGAATAACTTGGTAAACATTGCATTCCCTCTTCAGTGAATTAACTGATGCCCAATGTATAGAATGCTTGATATTCATTGACTCGATGCTCGATAAATTTTGATGCTCAGTAAACATGCTCGGTTAAACTTGTATTTTTTTAGCTTTAGGTTATGCCTTGTAACTATTCGATATGAATCTTTTGTAAGTTCAACCGACTAACTTGTTTATCTCCTAAATAGATGTAAAGTGGATTCACCTCTATTCAAATGTAAAGGGGGAAATATGAGACCTATTCTCAAACCCAAATTCCCCAATGAAGAGATTTGATTTGATTAACCTAGAGGTTAATACACAATCGAATCAATTTATGGTTAATATGGAAAAGAAAGTAAATCTAATATTTCCCTTTTGTGGAATGGATATGTTTAGAATATAGAATAATTGAAATACAAGTACTAACCTCAAATTAGAGCAGATCTGGAAAATGTTGAATTCTGATGTTTGTGTGTACTTTTTGAAAAATCTAAAATCTGTCCTAGTCTGGAAATGCCGAGACAGAGAAAACCCAGAAATCTTTCCTCAAGATGACTCAGCTAAGGTTTGACCCTTATAAAAGGTCAAATACCACATTCTTTATTTGAAGTCCGATTCGAATTCTGTTCGCATATCTCGGAAGATGGCCGAAAAGGGTATCCAAATTCGCTCTTAGATTTGAAACTCCGCACCTATACCTACAAGAAAATGGGGGTTTTTTGTTGTATGGGGGGGGGGGGGGGGGGTTTGCCTTGGTCAAACCCCAGTTTAGGAATTAACCTTGAAATTGAATTGAAATGTATTGTGCATAAACAAAGTAATTGAAACAAATCACCTCGCTTATGTTGAAGTCCTTGTAGAGGATTTGAATCCTCAAATCCACAAGTAGGAATGAATGTAGGATGTAGGATGTCTCAAATCAATGGTATTTGATCTTCAACACCAATCTTGACTTGATCTTTGCATATGAGAAGGTTTGAATGAATGGAGAAGGATGGATCTTCAAGGGGCTCCAAAGAGATTGAATCCTTCAATAGCTAACAATGGATCTCCTTGATGGATGAATGCTTGAACACTTGAATGCTTGAAGACTTGCTTGCACTTGAGAGCTCTAGATGCTTGATTGCAAAACTTGATGATGAGATATGAAAACTTGATATATCTTGCTTGGATGAGATGTGAAAATGAGAGAGGAAGGCCTCCTTTTATAGTGATCTAGGGCACACTCCTCTAGATGGGCCACCTTGGAGAATTAAATCCTAATTAGGTCCTCACCTTTAGAAAATATACCTAGATTAAATGCAATTAAAGGATTTACCATCCCAAAACCTGAAATGGCTGACCCGAAGGCAGGAAAATAAATTTCCTCAAAGCCCGAAGCCCGAAAATTAAAGATTTTGAAATTTTGGAGAAAGGGTTCAAAGTCAAGATTTACCCTGACCTAGTCAGGGTTGACCTAAGACATTGACCTTTTTCTTAGGTTGACTCAAAACTAAATTAGGAGGTCCTAGGGATGCCCAGAAACCTAGAAATGATGCCAGAACATGACAGAATGTCAGGAATAGACATAAAATCCTATGATTACTAAAATGAAGGCTAGGAGGATCCATTTCTAAATCCTACCTAGAAAATAGAGCCATGGAAGAGGGAAATTCAAGAGAATCCTTAAGATCCTAACCCTAAGTTCACCTAGAATGAAGAAATCAAGTGCAGGGAAGAAGTGGAAAGCGGGGAGAAAAGCCAAATACATGCAAAGACCCAATCAAGGTGCTTAACATGACCCCAAACCACTTACTCAGAGGGCTAAATGCTCTTATCATGGAAGTGCTTCCATTTTAAGATGATACATTAAGCCCCCACTTTAGCAAGAGTATGGACTCGATGCAAACTCTTGGTAAAGGAGATCAGAATAAAAAGATAATCTTATCGTAATCCAAAGGACAAAGAGAACCTTAAGCCCCCAGGGACTCAAGTCTTCATCAAATCCTAGATCATAATAAGAGAGAGATCTCTAGAGAGAGAAATAAGGTGTGATTACCTCACCCAATGAGAACTTATGTCCCATTGTGAACCACACAGGAAAATGGTGCAACTGGAAAGATGGAATTGAACCACCTAGTGAATGTGGCTACTCACTAGTCAACCCATCAAGGATTCATCCTTAGGAATATTCTATTCCATAAGAATAAAACCAAAAACAAAAACAAAAGAGATCCAATCTTAAGGACACTTTTGACCTTAAGGGATCACAATATATGTGTATATTTGAAACTGGAGGGATCAAGAGATCCTAAAATATAAATCCGTTCTTTAAGGATTAGTTACCAATCCAAAAAGGGAAAAGAAGTATCTTGAACAATATGTGCGTATTGAAAAGTGTGTGTGTGCAACAGGTGAGCAGATTGTATGCCCCCACGTTATAGTCATTGCTGACACTTTAATAGGAGCAATGGCTTTAACAGAAACATAAACAACTCCACTGATTACGTTTCCACGTTGAGATGCCCCTAGATGAAGACAACTCAAGGGAGATATCACAGAAATATATAGAGAAAATGGAAGGGATCTACCTACCATGGGGTTAGTATGATCATAAGATAATATATATATGATATTATTGCAAATGAATTGACATCATTCCCCAAAGAAAGTAGAACTACAATCACAAAGGAGGAAAGATCACTTAAGATGTACGAAGGAGAATCTTTTTGGACCATGACATGGAGACCAAAAAGAATTAGTGCTACCATATCTTGAATCCAAGCAGATTACACAAGGAAACATTTACGAACAATAGCACAGTTACAACATAACATTGAACAACACATAGAAGAATAGAGATACATATAGAGGAATTTAAACAACAGTTTCAATTCCTTTATCACCTTGTACCAACTGAGTAACAAGGATCGTATAAAAGAATCTAACAACATTTAGCAAATACATTATGGGAGAAGCATAGTATAGAAGGCAAACACACAACAAAGCTACCATGAAGGACAAGCCGATCAAGCATGCCGCCTACTCTCCCTATCTCATTGTATATCATTTAGGGAAGGTGGGTAACTCGCAAGAGGGACTATATCCAACATAGTAGGAATGATAGCCAGTTCCAAACAAGGATCCTCTTGAGAATCACTATGTTTGACATTAGGTGTAAGAGTTAATTGTGATGAAAGCATATTAGGTAAATCAATGTCAATGTCAATAGTCTCATATTCATCATTAACATCATCAGTATCATCAAGAGTATCTTCTTCATCCAAATTAATCAAAATAGGATCTAAGATACGAATAGAATCATCATAATCATGCATGTGAACATCATTATTAGTAACAACATCTTCTAACACATTATGCATAGGTTTATCTGAAGAAGATAGAGATCTTTTAGCTTTAGCATGAGCACGGTGCTTTTTATGACATTCATTAGCAGAGCGATTATGTTTTGATTTATTTGAAATAGGTTGAGAACTAGGAGGAAAAATCACAGGATCCTTCACAGGTTCTTTAGGAAGATCAATAGGATTATTATCCATAGGAGAAACAATCACAGGATCTTTGATAGATTTGGTAGAAGGAACTTGATTAACAGAACTAGAAGCCATAGTTAAAGGAGGTATCGAAGGTGTAGGTAAAAGACCATGATTAAGATCCATAGGAGGTATGCTTAATTGAAGAATCTTATGATGTTTATAAGCTTGATATGATCGAAAAAGATTATCAGGGCGAGCATGACATGAATTAGGTAGTGAAGGCCAAAAGAAATCTAGAGCAGCATAATCTCTAGGCCTAGAAGGTTGATATAGACTATGAGTAATCATCTTCAGTTCATCATCATGAATGAACTTAAGACACTTATGGATAGGTGAAGCAACAACATGCATGGAAGTCAACCAAGGCAAACCTAGCTTAACTTGAAATTGATCAGAAGTAGGGACCACAACGAAGGTTGTGTTCACAATTTTTCCAAAAAGTTCAACCAGTAAAGTAATAGAAGCAAATGATGGATAAAGAAAACCATTGCAAGTTTGAATCCACACATCTGATGTATCATATAAGTCACGTTGTAAGCTTTTCATAAAAATATTTTCTTCAGTGATAACATTGACTAAGGAGGTAGGATCAACAAGACAACCACGAGTAGGTACTTAAGCAACCCTAGTAGCAATGTAAAGGGGACCATTAGGAACTTTAATAGTCTCAGAGTCATCAAAGGTAATCAAAAGTTCCCAAGGTCTTTTATTCTTAAATTATTGTCAAGGTTTAGGTTGAGGTTTCACTTTAGGTTTAGGTTTTGGTTGATGTTGAGATTGAACTTGAGGTGAGGGTTGAGGTGAAGATATAGACTTATCAATATGATCCACTTGATTAATAACATGATTAAGATCATCCATCTTTGAATCATACATAATGTCCATAGAAGATGGTTGAGCAATAGTATTAGTATCATGCGTAGGTAAAGGGTTCATATAGATTTGAAGGTTCTGATTAGGAGGAGAGACAGATTGATTCCCACTACTATCTAGATTATCAACAGATAAAACCTTAGAATCAATTAGATCTTGAACCTTATGTTTTAAAGAATAACATCTCTCAGTATCATGACCATTCTAACGATGATATTGACAAAAAGAATTTTGATCAAAAGATTTAGATGCAATCGTAGTAGGTAAAAGAGGTCGAATAGGAGGTAAAGTAATCATATTAGCAGCTAACAACCTATTCATAATAGCATGTAAAGTTTCAGAAAGAGGAGTAAACGTATGATTTAATCGAAAAGTAGTGGATGAAAAAGTGGCATTATGAGATGCAACAACAACTTGATCAACAACTGGATTCACTTGTTTATTTATCTTGACATAATTGTTAAATTTTTTAAACTTATTTGGATTAGGATCAGCATCACTCTTATCAACTGGAACAGGAGCCATTGGAGTGTTGCTCTCAAATTGACTCACTTGTAATTGATAATGATGAAGCGCTGCACACAGTTGTTGAAAAGAGGTAAATTCAATAAGTAGAATCTTATCTCTAATATCCTTTTGCAAATTTGAAATAAACATACGTTGAATATCAATATCAGGAATAGGATAGGAAATCTGAGCATGCAAATGCTTAAATCTACCAATAAATTCAGTCAATTTTTCTTTAGCACTTTGTTTACAATGCATTAAATCAGTTAAAGACACTTGTGGGCCAATATTATTTTGAAATTGTTGAATAAAGGCATTAGCAAGTTGTGGAAAGGAATCAATTGAATGAGGAGGCAAGGAACAGTACCATTGTAAGGCCTTGTCACGAAAGGTTCTAGCAAACAGTTTGGCTAAAATCCTATGGTCACGAGCATAATCACTATAAAGGATTTGGAATGTTTTAACATGATGAACATGATCTCCTTTTCCATTATAATTCTCAAGATGAGGCATCTCACCTTGCTGAGGAATAGGAGTACGAATAATATCCCAGGACAAGGGACTTCCCATGTCACATGTAGGAATACTAAACTTGTTTTGAGTTAAGGAAGCAAGTTGTTGTTGTAAGGATGACATAGTCTAAGCCAAACTAATGATGGCTGAATCATTAGAGGAAATAGGGGGAGTAGCAACATTAGACACACTTGGTAAAGTGTAAGAAGCTGCATGAATAGAGGACACAATGGTAGGAACACTAGGAACTACAGTTGGAAGCAGATTGGAATAAGTAAAAGGAACATTATGATATGAAGGTTGTGATATAGGAAGGGACACAAGAGGAACACTCATAGGAATAGTGGGAACCATCACAGTCATCAAATAAGGAGTATAGATAGGAATACTAGGTAAAGGATTAGAAGGAGGTTCAACACTAGTGATAGGAGGAGTTAACCCTAAATCTTGAGCTTCTTGAGCTAAAGGTTTAACATTGGAATGCACAAGATGAGTAATACCACACAAGAGGTTAATACCTTGATCACTATCATGGGGAACTTTCTTAAGAGCCTCTATAGCTTGAATGGAATCTTGATTATGGTTTTCTTGAAGAAGCCAATTACCCATTTTATCAAGTTTAGTGGAAAGTTTTTGGACTTTTTTAGGAGGAACTCTTAAAGCATCATCCTCATCATGAGATGACTGAGAAGAGTTTTGCTCCATATGAGGATTGGAATCATGAAGAATCAAGTTATCATTAGGGATCCTAAGGAAAGGAGAAGAAGATTCAGGATCAAAGGCACCCATGAGTCTACGACTTCTTCTAACCGGAATGTTATAAGTAGGACTAGTGGTAGTAAAGCTCATAAACTAAATGAACTAAACTAAGAACACATAAAGTATGAAAATGAAATCTAATTAGCATGCAAAATCAATCACAAAGGACAAATCTAATACTAACAAGATAAAAGGAACACACAAGATAAGACAAAGGGAAATCTAACACCAAAAAGAAAGAGAGTAAGCTAGTTGGGTTCACCAAAATGAATAGATGAAGGTGAACACACAAGGTAATACAAAGAGGAATCTAACACAATTGGGCATCTAATTCCACAAAAGAAAGAGAGTAAGCTAGTCGGGTTCACCAAAATGAATAGATGAAGGTGAACACACACAATAAGACAAAGGGAAATCTAACACCAAAAAGAAAGAGAGTAAGCTAGTCGGGTTCACCAAAATGAATAGATGTAAAATGGATTCACCTCTATTAAAATGTAAAGGGGGAAATATGAGACCTATTCTCAAACCCTAATTCCCCAATGAAGAGATCTGATTTGATCAACCTAGAGGTTAATACACAATCGAATCAATTTATGGTTAATATGGAAAAGAAAGTAAATCTAATATTTCCCTTTTGTGGAATGGATATGTTTAGAATATAGAATAATTGAAATACAAGTACTAACCTCAAATTAGGGCAGATCTGGAAAATGTTGAATTTTGATGTCTGTGTGTACTTTCTAAAAAATATGAAACCTATCTTGACCTGGAAATGTCAAGATAGAGAAAGCCCATAAATCTTTCCTCAAGATGACTCAGCTCAGGTTTGACCCTCATAAAAGGTCAAATACCACATTCTTTATTTGAAGTCCGATTCGAATTCTATTCACAGATCCCGGAAGATGGCCGAAAAGGGTATCCAAATTCGCTCTTAGATATGAAACTCTACACCTGTACCTACAAGAAAATGGGGGTTTTTGTTGTATGGGGGGGTTTGCCTTGGTCAAACCCCAGTTTAGGAATTAACCTTGAAATTGAATTGAAATGTATTGTGCATAAACAAAGTAATTGATACAAATCACCTCGCTTATGTTGAAATCCTTATAGAGGATTCAAATCCTCAAATCCACAAGTAGGAATGAATGTAGGATGTAGGATGTCTCAAATCAATGGTATTTGATCTTCAACGCCAATCTTGACTTGATCTTTGCATATGAGAAGGCTTGAATGAGTAGAGAAGGATGGATCTTCAAGGGGGCTCCAAAGAGATTGAATCCTTCAATAGCTAACAATGGATCTCCTTGATGGATGAATGCTTGAAGACTTGATTGCACTTGAGAGCTCTAGATGCTTGATTGCAAAACTTGATGATGAGATATGAAAACTTGATATATCTTGCTTGGATGAGATGTGAAAATGAGAGAGGAAGGCCTCCTTTTATAGTGATCTAGGGCACACTCCTCTAGATGGGCCACCTTGGAGAATTAAATCTCAATTAGGTCCTCACCTTTAGAAAATATACCTAGATTAAATGTAATTAAAGGATTTACCATCCCGAAACCCGAAATGGCCGACCCAGAGGTGGGAAAATAAATTTCTCGAAAGCCCGAAGGCCGAAGCCCAAAAATTAAAGATTTTGAAATTTTGGAGAAAGGGGTCAAAGTTGAGATTGACCTTGACCTAGTCAAGTTTGACCTAAGACATTGACCTTTTTCTTAGGTTGACTCAAAACTAAATTAGGAGGTCCTAGGGATGCCCAGAAACCTAGAAATGATGCCAGAACAGGATAGAATGTCAGGAATAGACATAAAATCCTATGATTACTAAAATGAAGGCCAGGAGGATCTATTTATAAATCCTACCTAGAAAATAGAGCCATGGAAGAGGGAAATTCAGGAGAATCCTTAAGATCCTAACCCTAATTTCACCTAGAATGAAGAAATCAAGTGCAAGGAAGAAGTGGAAAGCGGGGAGAAAAGCCAAATACTTGCAAAGACCCAATCAAGGTGCTTAACATGACCCCAAACCACTTACTCAGAGGGCTAAATGCTCTTATCATGGAAGTGCTTCCATTTTAAGATGATACATCTCCTTATTCCAACTTTTACCGACTTGAATAGCCTAGATTACCGACTAATCTCATTTGATACTAATGATAGTACTTAATGCTCAAATAGAGATAAAAATCCCCCCCTTTGGCATTAGTATCAAAACCATAATGTATATGTACCGAATACCGAAAAAATGTTCTAACTCCATATGAGTACAAAATATACATTTTCCAAAATTTACTAACTTCTATACAAACTCCCCCTTTGTGCATGCTTCTGGTATATAGTAAAGTACATAGGCATATACATGATTTCCCCCCTTTTGAAATTAATGCAAAATCAAAATGTACTTACATCTTGTCAAATATGTGCTGGTGGGTTTTCTGTAATGAAGCTCAGAGGTTTTCCCATTCCTCTTTCAAGTTGTCAAGATCAATGTGCTCTAGACCGACTTGTGCATGCATGTCAAAAATGTTTTCCAAAATTGAAATTTCTAGGGTGGCTACTAATACCTTAGCCTTTTCAATATGTCTCTCTATGATCTTCAAGTGTGGTAGCAGCTCGGCTTGCAACTTGGTGACTTGGACACTTATGATTTCTTCCTGCTTCCTTAAGTCTGATCTCAACTACCTCAATTCTTGTACTTTTAGTATATGCTTATGAAAAGCATTAGGCTTGATTAGAGATGTGTTTGCACTGGCCAAATTTTTTGCATCTAGCTTCTTTATATTCTCTCTGACCTCGGCAGTGAAGGTGTCCATAGTGCATAACTTAAACTTTATTTGAATAATTTTTCGAGTGATAGATTGTAACTCGGTTATGACCTCATAAAGTTTTACCTTATTTATAGCCACTTCTTGGCTAATTTTCTCTGCAAGTTTTTGTTGTATTTTTTCTTCTACCCTCTGTTCAATCCTCTTCTCTGCATCTACGTCTGAGGCATTTATGTGGCTTGTAAGAGATGCAAGTTGGTCCAATATAGTAGTATCTTCATTTATTGTAACATCAGGAACAACTAGCTGAAGGATGTCTCTTACATCTTCTAATATTTTTTTGCTTTTTCTTTCTTTCCTTAACTTTTCTTGTGCAACCTTCCTCATCCATAATTCTCCATACTTTCTCAACTCTTCAGGGTCCAAAGTCCTCGGGTCACATTCAGGAATCTCTATTATTTCATCCAAAGTGACTGGCCCTTTTCCATGCTTCTTTTTCTTCTTCTTGTTCTCTTGTGGAGATGGATTTACAAAGGGAAATAGAGCTTTTACCTCTATATTTATCTATTCTGGCTCGGTTGACACATTATCTTCTTTCTTCTACTCCTCGGTGACCTGAGTCTCAATTGATTGAGTAGGGGTCTTTGTTGTAGTGTCAGTTTTGGTTTTCTTGGTGGTATCTACTAGCTTAGGATCTTCCGATTCTTGAGTTTCAGCCTCTTTTTCCTTAGGCTCATTTTTCTTAGCCCTTCCTTGTGTACTTGTCCCTTTCTCCCCTATTGTGTCCTTCTGCTACTTGGGGGTTGAGCCTTCAGGTTCCTTCTGAGAAATAATCTCAACTATGTGAACTAAAATTGGAAGGTCACTCGATATAGTGCTTGTTGTTGGCCTAGTGGGGATTAATTCTTCTATTTGTGCTCCAACAATGGTGATGTCATCATCTTTCACATCATCCAGATCACTATTAGTGATGTCTTCTATAGGAACATCATTTGTACCTATTATAATTATTTTCTCAGGTGGATCTTGGTACACTTATTGATAATCAACTGGATAAAATTCAATGGCAATGGTTTCATCTAGCACCTCAGTGTCTGATAGTTCTATTGGTTCTTTTGTGGCTAGATCAAAATTATCTACATGGATGCCTTTGCCTTTTCTTTTACTTTTCCTCTCAGGAATCACAACTAATGCTAGCTTGTTAGCTTCAGCTCGAGCTTGGAGGATGGAAGTCCATAGTAATTGACTATTCTCATCAACCTCTGCAAGCTTCTCGACTAGAATTTGTAGTGCTCTTCTTTTCACTAGAAACCTTTTTGAATATTGCTTCATCAACTCTTCAATCTCGGGGACTGTTAATGTTGGCATTGCCAATATTAGGGAATGTTCCCTCAATTTCTTTTAAGTGCTTAGAGTATAAGTCCACCTAGTAGATACCTTATCATATAAACTTTAAGGTACATATTTGGAAAATTCTATTGGTACCTTTTTGAAATTTATCATCATTTGAATTACTGCTTCTTCTATCTTTGCCTAGTCCTCGGTGGACATGTGAATATATCTACCCATCTTAGGGTTACTTAGACCTCCAGTCTCAATTATTGTCTTTGCAAGTTCATCAATAGATTGATCTCTATTTACAACAACCTTAAATTGACTTGTATCATCCTCTTCTTCATAATCAACATCGTCCTTACCTCTTATTAGTTTTCTTCTCTTCTTTGGTGCCTCGGAGGTAGCTTGTGTACCTCTCTTCTTCTGATAGGTTTATGTCAGTGTATGCGTTGAAATCTTAACAACTCCTTTCTTTGGTGGTGGTGAAGGAGCAGTGGTAGATCTTGTTTGGGCTCTAGTTTGAACTTCTGCCCACTTCTTATTTGGAGTGGGCTTAACCATTGTAGATTCAACATCTTTATCTAACTCGATTGCCTCTTCATCATATGCAGTGTCAGCTAAGAGTAATTGACCCTCGGTTGCTACCTCAATTGGAATGTCCTCAGATGCCTCAACATCATCTGCATCTTCTCCAAACCTTTTTACCAATTTATCCATCATTTTTCTAGACTTCTTTGTAATTTTACTAATGACTAGATCTATTTTTATTCTATTTTTTGCTTCTTCATATGTCCCAAACCTAGAAGTATTAGGATCCTTAGGCTCTACCAGTAAAGGCTTAATTGACCTTGATGCTTGGTCAATATCAACAAAAACATTAGTCAGCAACCCGCGATTTGGTGAATATATTGCACATATGGGATTGATCCTATCGCCCCAAATTTATTAAAATTGGGTCAAATGCCTAGGTCCATCACCCATCGGTTTATTCAATTTTGTCCATTTCTTTCACATTATCGCCAATGGAATATAATTTTTGGGCACAAAATATTTTAAACATTCACCTATAATTTCAAAGTGGCTCCAAATGAATGACCTATATTCGCCAATAGTTATATATATATATATATATATATATATATATATATATATATATATATATATATATATATATATATTTATAGGCGGCCCCAAATTCGCCTGGCATTTTACGGACGTGAGTCTCAAACTGATACATTTTTGCCAACTTTATTAATCATACCAAGGCATTGGACAACCCATAATCACCTTGGAAATAACACAAGATGTGTTATAATTACACAGGCTTCACCAAATATTTGTAGACCTAATACCTCCCGCTGAATTTGCCAAAAAAGGATTAGTATAAATACATTCATAGATCAGTGTTATTGTACACAATTTGGTTCGGTTCAATTTGATCGATAGAAAAGTTCAGACTGTTGAGTCTTGACTGCATTGGCGAGTCCCGATTGTAATTGAATTTGAGGCAAAGGTAAGTGATTATTATTATGCGACTATGTAAATTTGAGTTCATTTTAATTTAGTGGGGACCAATTAGTGAACAATGGTGACCAGGAGATCTCAGACGTGATCTAAGGTTCAATGAATCATATTTATGTATATTATAATTTTATTGTCACTTCTTCAACAAGTAAACATTTTTTTTTCACCGGTAGGCTGGTAGCCTTTATTTTGTTGAAGAATTGAGATGTCGAACAAGAATGGGTAAGGATCCCACATACAGAGGAATCCAAGAGAGGCCAACAAAATGTAGAACCTTATCATCATCCTTTGGTCATGGTGTTGGAAATGTTTCTAGCCAAAATTGACAAGCTACTTCATCACAAGAAGATTTTCAAGATTCATAACCTAAACCTACATGACATATTGAAGAAGTCAACAAACCTGATATCTTAGATCAGGATGAACTTGAAGAATATTTCCAGTTAAATACCCAAAGTATCCATAATGATATAATTGACTTGGATGAGACTGAGAATGTCAGAGAATATGATGGTGCAGGGAAGAAGAAAAGAAAATACAATTCAAAGAATGATATAGAATCGAAAAAAGATCAAATGTGGGATCTGTCAAGGAATTTTCAAGTAGAATGGGTGTCAAAGTATCCATTCATTGAACCAGTGGAAAATCCAATTGAAGGCGAGCCTTGGGTAGAATGCAAAAGTAAGATTCGCACCAAGATAAATAAGAAGGAAAAGAGGTTGCATCTAAAAATTGACACCATAGAGAAGCATATGGGTAAAGTTTATGAAAAGAAAACCATAGATGGAGTTCAAAAATTAGTGATAAGATGGAAAATAAAGGAGGAATCTCAACATGTTAGGAATGCAGAATTATATGAATTTCAACAGAATATAAAGATGAAGCCTGGTGAAGTTAAAGGCTCTATTGAAGCTTGTTTTGGAAAAGCATTGGAAGTAGAACTAATGGGAAAAGTTGTTCAGTTAAGTGTTGTGTTTAATATTTTGAGTAGAGGGCATCCTATGGTAGAAAACCCATCATTGAGTTCTTTATTACACTTTATAAAAGTTCGTAACTATCCTAACAGTCATTGGTCAGTAAACAGTGGATGTGAATGGGCAAGTTATCTTGCCGAGGTTGAAAAAGAGGATCTAAAGGCAAAAATTAAAGAGTCAAATTTTATTACATTGTCTTTAGAAAAGGTTACAATAGTAGATAATACTTCCTGGGTATGCATGCATGTTTATACTATACACAATTTTGTTTGCCAACCTCATCTACTAACTGTTGCTAAAATGAAGGATAATGCGACAACATAAAATTTATTTGAACTAGTAAAGAGTTCTCTAATTGAATATGGAGATATAAATGACATGATGATTTCCAACAAGCTGGTGTGTGTTGGAACGGATGGAGCTTCAGTAATGCAAGGCCACAGGGGTTGTGTTTGCACAAAGATACAATCTTCTTGTGCACCCTACGTTACTCTCATTCACTGCATGACCCACAGAATGAATCTAGCTTTTGGAGTTGTTAGCAAGCATGCTCCTGTATAAAAAAATGAACTTTTAATCAAAGAGCTCTACCAATATTTCTATCGAAGTCCAAAATGATTGAGGGAATTTCAACACTTTTCCAAAGGACTAACTGATGAGAACAAACTTCTTAAAGATAATGATACCAAATGGATCTCTTTGGATGGACTAGCGCATTGAGTTTTTTCAAATATCAATTGTTTCTTGGTCTAATTAACCCAAGTCATGACGAAGCAAGGCTACCAAAATTTCTTGCACTACTGCGAATGTTAAGTAATGTAGAGACACACTTAACATTAGAAGGTCTTCTCCCCATGCATGAGGAAATGAGAAATATAATGAAAAGGGCCCAGCAAAGAGCTATGTATGTATAATATTCCGCATTGCGTAAATTGGCATGCATGACGCTCGATAATCTATATCGATCATGTGATAATGTAAAATTTTCTAGCTGGTAGAAAATCACAGATTTGGACAATCTTGATAACTTTTTAAAAATGAGTGAAAATAGGGAGTTATGTGTAGAAGTTCACAGAGTTGAGATACCAATGCACTACTTTTCTAGGATCTAGTCCGAGGAACCAGGAAAGAACCCCAGGAAGTGAGTATCAAGTGTTAAAAGGGAAGACTTTACCAAGATCGTTGAGTCTGTAACAACTTCTGTGAAGTACATTTCCTATGATCTTTCCTCATAGATTAGAGAAAGATTCCCTCCAGTCAAACTACTTGAATCCATGACTATTGTGTTTCCTCGATATTGGAGAATGAATAATTCAAAATATTTTTGAACTAGGCTACTAACTTTGATAGATCATTTTTGCAAAACCAAAAAGTTAAATGGAGTAACTCTAAATAGAATTTTAGATGAATCTAGTTTGAGAGAGAAATAAAATCATGTTTCACTGACAATTAGGGAACAATATAATATTATGCAGAATCCCCACGAAGATGGATCAGTAACAAGGCTTTGGAAAAATCTAGGTGAGAGTGAAATATTGATTGATTCAATATCAAAAATTTTCAAGCTTGATGATTTATGTCTGACCATGATATTGGGGTCGGTGGAGGATGAGAGAGTTTTCAATGCTTTGGGATTCCTAAAGTCAAAGCTAAGAAACAAACTAGACAAGAATTTAGAAAATTTCTTGAGGCTCTATACATCTAGGTATGAAGTCAATACTTTTCCTTACGAAAGGGCACTAAAATTGTGGAGGAAGAAATGTTAGAGAAGAGGGTTGGGCAACATTTCAAACCAAAGTGGGAGTGCCAGAGATAATGATGTCATTGATTCATGTACTGGTACTACTAGTGGTGAACATCAGTTAAGCAGAGGTATGCAGAGTGAAGAAAACATATTGAAGAACCAAGGAAGCTATGAAGTTGATGGCAATGAATCTGAGGATCCCAATAATGATATGATGTGACAGCTTCAACCGTTGTAGAAGTAGCAGGTCCTAGGTATTTATTAAACTTTTTCCTGTAGTCTACTATCAGTTTCTGTATCTCATCATCAATCATGCATAATAGCATATTCCACCATCAAAAACATGGATGTGGTTGATAATGTCATCAAGATTCAATTCCATAATTAATAATGGTTTTCATTTGCATTATTCAACTCATATGGTACAATTCTTGTAGATTTTTCATTATTTTTTTGACAACATAGCAATTCATATGTTACAATTCTTAGAAATAATGATTCTCATTAATTTAATTACAAATATGATACATTGTAACAATTCATTGATTAATATTAGTAAGAACACAACTCTATGATTCTGTTTACAAAAGTCAATGACTCAATACCCATTGGCACATTTCCC
This sequence comes from Chamaecyparis obtusa, assembly GCA_027943335.1. NCBI lineage: Eukaryota > Viridiplantae > Streptophyta > Pinopsida > Cupressales > Cupressaceae > Chamaecyparis > Chamaecyparis obtusa. The sequence continues at coordinate 368,687 of BSBK01006749.1, read as the reverse complement.
AATTTCAACTTTATTACCCTAAGCCAATGACCCTGAATTCCCTTTTATAGAAACAAGGGAGAAACAACAACTTCAGGTCGATTTGCCTATTGTGAAGTATCAAAATCAAAATTAGTAAGACAACTACAAGTCTACAACATCTCTACAACTGTACATTTTTGCATTTGACATGCCGGTTTAGTAAATTAGCATTGGCAATAGCATCTGCAACATTGATCCTGTTCGAAAAACAAAGTTCAAACTTGTTACTTTAAACTCAGTTCAACCAATTAGAAAAAAATATAGAGATGATTGAAATTGAAAGTAATTTCACATACTATGATTGATGAGATCAAGATGATTCTGTTAGTTTCTTTAGTATGCTCCATTCTTCATCGGTTGGAAGGTCAATAATTGTCATGTTATAGTAAATGACCTACAACCTCGTAAACCATCCATACTTGGAAGAGTGACTTGAAAGAAATGTTCCTTCCAATACTGCATTTAAATTTATCAATGTATTGATGTAGTTTGTAATGCCTTCATGAGTTCTGTCCTACGGAAGCTTGCCTAAATTAGACGTCATTGTGTCCTCCAAATTTTTTTTGTAAGCTTCTCTTCCAATGAAATTTGTTGATAAGTAATCAAGACCAAGACTCAGCAAGCCAAGAGTTATCATTTTAGTTGTTTTTTTATTCAACTTGGCGATATTTGTCCTGAATAAGGCAAGATTTTTGTTTTCTTCTATTAGTTTCTGACATTTTTGAAAAATAGAGTTTGCCTTTATCCATGCACCAACGTGGTCCTGAATTCCCTTGCTTGCCAAATGCCTGTCACTGGTTGTGTTGATTTCTTGCAAAATCTGCTTTGCAATATTCTGCCTCTGACAAATTATTTTGTTCTTGTCAATGTTCTCTTTTAGCTTCCCAAAAACATCTCTAAGACTTTCACTCAGTTCAAACCAATCACACAACCTATCAACGGACACCTTTATTTTCCCCCAGAAGTCTTCTTTTATTTGCTTGACTGTATTATTTACTAGGTCATTGAAGTTTTTTTCATAAGTTTTAATTGTATTATTTTCCTTGTTTAGGTCTTCTCTCATTTTTGAGAACTAGTTTTCACTATATATTTTTTATTTTCTTTGCTTTCTCTTCCCACTATTTTTTTTTACCGTCTCATTCTCCAATTCTTTATTTAAGTTATTTTTTTCCTATCCTGCATTCTCCATGCTTTTGTATAAACTTAATGAAGAGACTTTTTCATCCTCAAGTTTTTTTTTGCTCTATTCCAATTTTTCCCTCAGAGCTTTTAGTTCTGCGTCCATATGTTCTTGCTATCCAATTGCTTCTTTAGAGGATAATTTTTTTAATCCTTTTCTCTAATTCTTTGCACCTATTTTCAACTGCTTTCTCCTTTGCCTTTTCATTTTCCAAGTTTGCCTTTAACTTATCTATTGTGTCTCGAAGCTTTCCTTTCTCTCTCTCCAACTTTATCACTGAACTGTAGACCACTTGGTTGGTCATTTTTGACACATTTATCTTGTCCACATTTTAAATTTTGGATAAATCCATTTGGAGGGTGCTAACTTGAAATTGAGATGGATCTAACTGACTCTCTGGTGGATTGTTATCTCTAGATGGGGGCATAAAAATCATGAAATCCATCATATCTTTCTTTGGGTCATATGTGGGAAATAACCCATTGGATACAGGTTCTACATCATGAGCTGCAACAACTGCTTCCATCTTTAATGTCTTAGTATTTTGTCTATTCCTTCTTTTTTTTATTGTTCAAAGTTAATTACAAAATCATTGTAACAAAAATAAGGGTTTTTAGACACAATTGAATGTTTGAAAGGTGAAATAGCAGTTGCACTGATGTACGAGCTCCACCTATGTTGTCTGTGGTTCTCTTAATTCCACCACGAGGATTAGAAACACCCTGACCCATTACAAGTGGAGTTTTTGGACTGTTCTGAGGGTTTTTTCTTGAAGGTGTGGCAATTGTTGGACTCACAGTCACCATTACCATTGTTGTACTACTACTTGTCATTATCATTTGCTTCTTTACACTGCCTTGATCTCTAGGATCCACTGATCCCATGTCCACTTGTAATGTCCTTTTTGTTGGCAAGTTGACTTTATTGAGATTACATGACTAGTTTTGTGTTGTCATTATGGCAACAAAGTCATATGGATTTTATAGTCAATGCACAAGCTTTGAAGTTCATATTTCAACTAAGTATGGAAGACAATGCAGACATCAATATACCTAATGATCACAACATTGACGTACATGTGTATGATCGAGTTATGGTATGCACCCTTGGATATAAGCTTATGAATATGTTATAATGCTTAGTCTAAGAACACATGGTTACATATGATAATATCAAGAACTTACAAGTCTAAGTAACACTAGTAGTTCAACGACAACAAAATAGAGCATGAAGTCGACATGAAAGTTTTTGTTTAGCTTTTAGTATTTTTTTAGTAAAGGCTATGCGCCTATTGTAATTATGTTGTAAACATGTCATTATCATTATATGTAAACATGCTTAAGCCAATTACATTGGAAGTGTTGTGTGTGTTAGGTTTTAGGCTGACACAATATTAAGTTTTGGTTGTGCCTATTCAACATGTATATATATGACATGCACTTTTGTATTTGAGTGAGAGAGAGTAGTAGAAAGAAGAGCTAAAGTATGTGAATTATATAGAAGAGTATGGAATAAAGCTTTACAAGAGGTTAAAGCATCAGCACACAAAAGGAACTAATCAGACAGCAGTGTCAAAGAAGTAATTCACCCTTCTAGATATAGTGTGTATCTGATTCTCAGGAGGTTGTAGCCTTCTTCATTGAGCAACATGCTCTGGTAGTGTGCCATCCACCCCTAACAGGGTTTGTTCTTCCAGAATCCTAACAGAGTCATTGTACTCAGCATTGTAATGACTGCTCCTAACATGGAAAAATAACTCTAACAAGTTCATAAGACTAGTGCAATTATTCGTGGGTACTAATGCCCACCGGGGTTTTCCTCTGGCCAAGGTTTCCCCATAAACATATCTTGTGTTATGTGTTATGGTTGATTGATTTATATGATTTTCTATTCATTTCAATATTTAAGTAATTGGGATAAGTTTCAAGAAGCAAAAAAACATTAATTGTAGAACACTGATTCACCCCCCCTCTCACTGTTCCCATTCTTAGCAATTGGTTTAAGAGCTTTGGTCCTTGAAGAGAAGTTTAACCACTTAAGGAGATCATGGGTTTAGAAGAAGTGAAACATCTAAAGAAAACTCTTGAAGTAGCTATTGAAGATCTTGATAGATCTGAAAAAAGAAATTGAAGAACTGAAAATGAAGGTCAATGGCTCACAAGTATTCATCAAGAAACTAAGAAAAGATTTGAAAGATTGTTCAATGAATGATTTGGGAAAAATGGTCAAAAAGATTAATGAAGAAAACATGTCTCTGAAGGATTAGATTGAAGATTTGAATGAATAGTTAACTGATAGCAAGTCATCCATTGAAGATTAGATCAAAGAAAACAAACAATTGGTGAAGAGCTTATGCAAGCAAACCTGAAAATATTAGAGTTAGAGAACATCAAGAAGAAGATGGAATCTAAGTTGACAGAAGCCAAGAATCATATTGAAAAATTGCACACAAGTACTAATCTATTAGATTCACATATTTATGCAAAGAAGATAAAAGGAGATTCCAGTGGTATTGGATACAATGAAGCACAAATTCAAATCAATGCAATGCAAGAAAGAATGAAAGCACCAAAAGAATTTAGAGAAGCTAAGAAGACTGAAAATCAAATTGAAGCTAAAGCAGAACCACCTAAAGATGAATGCAAGCTAGTAAACATAACTTGTTATGCCTGTAACAAGCATGGACATATAGCAGGAGATTGTAAGGACGTAAGACCTTTCAATGGTTATTGTTATTCATACAATAATTTTGGTCATAGAGCTATGAATTGTAGATCAAATCAAAGAAGTCAGATACAACACAATCAGAGAAATCAACCTCAGAAAAGTGTTAGAAGTCCTCTAAACATTACATGTCAGATATGTAATTTCAATGGAAACACATCTAAAGAATGCAGTATGGTAAATCACATCAATGCACCTAGGAATATAAGGCCTCTAGTCATTTGTTACTCTTGTAACAAGGTTGGACACATCTCAAAGTTTTTCAGATCACAAGCGCAAAGACAAGAAAGACATGTTAAGTCTCAAGAATCGATATTGGATAAATCTAGAGAAGTCAAATTTGTCCAAGCTACAGAAGATGTGAGCAAGATTTGGATGGAAGTAAAGAAAGATAATACTATTGAAAAAGTGGTAGATGCATCCGTAATCGATGCACCTTCTACTTTTGGATAGATGAACCTCATGGTCATAGGGGGAGCTAGATAAGCTCTAGATCCCTATGCAGCAGGTATACTCATCCTCTGAATATGCACCTATGGTTCTAGATGTTTGGTTGCTAGTTGATGGAGTATGCAAGAGGGATCAGTTTGAATGACAACAAAATTGAGTTTCAAAATCACAATTGGAATCCATGTTACTGTGGCAAGCATTAATTGCATAATTTTGATTTATAAGTCACCCATCCTCAAGGAAAACCAAAAGCAAAGTAAAGAATACTCAAGCACCTCCCGAGGTAGGATTCAGACTGAATTTGAAAGTTTTGAAAATTGGAGTTGTTGATGAAGGAAGGATAGATCAGATTGGAAAATTCTATGATAAATATGGAGAGACTGATAAATCATAAATTCACTCTATAATTATCAAGCATATGATTAAGTTCAAAAATTCAGTTTTGGAACTTAAGATAGTCATCCCTGATAATGTATGGAACATACTTGATTCATTCAAAAGACAAGCTATAGAGGAGGATGTGAGAATTAGAGAGAAAATATTGGATGCTAATCTTCCTATTTGTTCATTAGAAGAAAAGATAATGCTGTTAGATTTGGTGAAACCTCATCTGAGATAAAAAAATCAAAACTTTGCATATAATGAACAAAGACTATGAGTTGATTGCAAAGGAGACAGAGAAAGCATTTGAGAAAGTATTTCTAGATAGACACATGTACCCTCCTACTATGCGTGCACCCCAAGTTACTCCAGAGCAAGCTAAAGAATCAAAGATTCCAAATGTACCTATTATAGGTCCACAGGATTTTGCGCCCAAGGTTACAACACCCTCTGAAGAAGTTGAAGCTAAAAATGAAACTATTGTGATTGATAATGTTGAAATAACCATGGTAGCAACATATAATGATTTGGATAAGTTTGAAGAAACTTTTGTAAGTACTGAAGAAGATGAGATCCTATGTGGTGAATAAGCACCTATGCAACAAGAAGTCCTTGTTGGAGATATAATAGGACATGAAGATGAAAAAGAGGCTGAACCTAATGAACAACCCTCTATTGAGATCCCAGTAAAGATGGAGAATGAAAGTATGGAAGTAAGTCAAAGCACAAACTTATTTCCTACTCCTAAGCCCTCCATATCATTGTTGTCAAGATTGACTCTTGATATATCAAGTTTAGATTCATGGGGAGAAGAAGATATAATAAAGATAAGTGTGATGGCAATGGAGAAAGCCAAAGAAAAGAAAGTGATGAGAAACCCTCTCTTTGTAGAATTAGTCAGCATTTTGAGCAACTTATTGACTGAAAATAAGAAATTGGTTAATGTTCACTCAGTGGATGATGTTAGCAGTATTTTGTCAAGTTTTAAAGAAAACTTTTCTAGTCTAGAAGACTCAGCGACAAAAATTGTACAAGAGAAATACAACAAGAAAAGGTTGAATGACTTAATAAAAAATTTCCCTTTAGAACTTAACTCTTTGAAGATTGGTCAAGCAATGCTGAAAGATTTAGCAGAAAAATGAAGGAAAATGATAGCTGATTGCATGAATAAAGATAAACTCACATCAGATCATTCAAAGAAGATTTAGGAAGCAAAGTCCCTGATTGCAGCTGTAAATAAATTAGTTGAAGACTCCTCTCAAGACATAAATATGTGCAATAATGTTTATCAAGGACATACAAAATAGAGAAAGCAAAGAAAGAGATTGCAAAGATAAGGGCTAGACAAGCATAGCTGAGAAATGCACTAGCACCCTCACTAGATGTATTGAATCAGAACATCAAGCATATAGATGCAACAATTGTTACATATGATTAAGGCTCCTGCATGGATCTGGAAAAGATGGAGAAGCTTACATATGAATTATGTGCCCATCTTCAGACTGTTAATGCACTCAAGGTATTTTGGGAGCAAGAAATTAAGAACCTTCAAATTACATATCTAGATGTATTCACCATGTAAGCACTTAGAGATTTCCTTTTCTGAGAACCTTTGTCATTAATGTCAAACAGGGAGTAGTGTATATAGTATAAAGGAGATAGAATAATATATGATGTACAATATGCATAAAAGTATAAGTTATATGATAACAATTGTGTGTAAGTCAAGTTTAGCAACTTTGCCATATTCCTTTGTTGCCATTAATGAAAAAGGGGGAGATTGTTTGCAAGTTGACTTTACTAAGATTATATGACTAGTTTTTTGTTTTCATTATGGCAACAAAGTCATATGGAGTTTTGATAGTCAGCGCACAAGCTTTGAAGTTCATATTTGGCTAAGTATGGAAGACATTGCAGACAACAATGTACTTGATGCTCAGAGCATTGACACACGCATGTATGATCAAGTTATGGCATGCACCCTTGGATATAAGCTTATGGATATGTTATGATTATTAGTCTAAGAATGCATGGTCAGATATGATAGTATCAAGAAGTTACATCAAGTCTAAGTAACACTAGTAGTTTAGTGATAGAACATAACAGAGCATGAAGCCGATAGGAAAGTTTTTGTTTAGCGTTTAGCATTTTGTTTGGTAAAGGCTATGTGCCTATTGTAATTATGTTGTAAACATGTCATTATCATTAGATGTAAACATGCTTGAGATAATTACATTGTAAGCATTGTGTGTGTTAGGTTTTAGGCCGATACAGTATTAAGTTTTGGTTACGCCTATTCAACATGTATATATATGACATGTGCATTTATATTTGAGTTAGAGAGAGTAGTAGAAAGAAGAGAAGAAGTATGTGAAGTATATAGAAGAGAATAATATTTTAGTCAGTATGGAATAAATCTTTACAATAGGTTAAAGCATCAGCACAAAAGGAACTGATTAAACAACAGTGTCAAAGCAACAATTCACCCTTCCAGATATAGTGTGTATCTGATTCTCAGGAGGTTGTAGCCTTCTTCATTGAGCAACATGCTCCGGTAGTGTGCCATCCACCCCTAATAGGGTTTGTTCTTCCAGACTCCTAATAGAGTCATTCCACTCAACATTGTAATGACTGCTCCTAACAGGGCAAAGGAACTCTAACAAGTTCATAAGACTAGTGCAATTATTCATGGGTACTAATTCCCACTAGGGTTTTCCTTTGGCCAAGGTTTCCTCATATACATATCTTGTGTTATGTGTTATGGTTGATTGATTTATATGCTTTTCTATTCATTTCAAGTATTTAAGTGATTGGGCTAAGTTTCAAGAAACATACAAACATTAATTGTAGAACACTGATTCACCCCCCCCTCTCAGTGTTCCCATCCTTAACACTTTTTGGACCACTAGTTGTACCCATGATATCCACACCTGTGGGAGTGGAAATTGATTCAGATTGAATCTAAGTGCTTGGAATAGGTGGAACTAGATTTGAAGCTGGAGCAAATGAAATTGACTGAATAGTATTTTTTGTTGATGAATCTGATGATTGAACTCCAAGGCCTAGTTTCTAACCATATTTTGGTGGAGTTGGTGGGTCAGGTGGAGACTAGTGAAAACTTTACTTGTGATTATTCACAATTGGTGAATGTTGCATGTCAGCAACCTATGATTTGGTGAATATATTGCACATATGGGATTGACCATATCGCCCCAAATTTATTAAAATTGGGTCCAATGCCCGGGCCCATCACCCATCGGTTTATTCAATTTTGTCTATTTCTTTCACATTATCACCAATGGAATATAAATTTTGGGCATGAAAAATTTTAAACATTTGCCTATAATTTCAAAGCGGCCCCAAATGGATGGCCTATATTCACCAATAGTTTTATACATATATTTATAGGTGGCCCCAAATTTGCTTGACATTTTAAGGATTCGTGTCTCAAACCGATGCATTTTCACCAACTTTATTAATCATACCAAGGTATTGGATGACCCATAATCACCTCAGAAATAACATAAGACATGTTATAATGATGTGGGCTTCACTAAATATTTGTAGACCTAATACCTCTTATCTAATTTGCCAAAAAATATTAGTATAAATACATTCATAGATCAATGTTATTGTACACAATTTGGTTTGGTTCAATTTGATCGATAGTGAAGTTTAGATTGTTGAGTCTTGACTGCATTGGTGAGTCGTGACTATAATTGAATTTGAGGCAAAGGTAACTGATTATTATTCTACAACTATGTAAATTTGAGTTTATTATTATTTAGTGGGGACCAGTTAGTGAACAATGGTGACCAAGGAGACCTCAGACATAATTTAAGGGTCAATGAATCATATTTATATATATTATAGTTTTATTGTCACTTCTTCAACAAGTAAACATTTTTTTCTGCACTGGTAGGCTGGTAGCCTTTATTTCATTGAATAATCGAGATGTCAAACAAGAATAAGGGTAAGGCTCCCACACATGGGGAAAACCAAAAGAGGGAAACAAAATACAGAACCTTATCATCATACTTTGGTCATGGTGTTGGAAATGTTTCTGGCCAAAATTGGGAAGCTACTTCATCACAAGAAGATTTTCAAGATTCACAACCTGAACCTACATGACATATTGAAGAAGTTAGCGAACCTGATATCTCAGATCACGTTGTACTTGAAAAATATTTTGAGTTAAATACCCAGAGTAGCCATAATGATATAATTGACTTGGATGAGACTGAGAATGTCAGAGAAGATGATGGTATAGGGAAGAAGAAAAGAAAATACAATTCAAAGAATGATATAGAATCGAAAAAAGAGCAGATGTGGTATTTGTCAAGGAATTTTCAAGTAGAATGGGTGTCAAAGTATCCATTCATTGAACTAGTGGAAAATCCAATTGAAGGTGAGCCTCCGGTAGAATGCAGATGTAAGATTTGCACCAAGATAAATAAGAAAGAAAAGAGGTTGTGGCTAAAAATTGACACCATAGAGAAGCATATTGGTAAAGTTTACGAAAAGAAAACCATATATGGAGTTCAAAAACTAGTGATAAGATGGAAAACAAAGGAGGAATCTCAACATGTTAGAAATGCAGAATTATATGAATTTTAGTAGAATATAAAGAGGAAGCTTGGTGTAGTTAAAGGCTCTATTGAAGCTTGTTTTGGAAAAGCATTGGAAGTAGAAATAATGGGAAAAGCTATTTAGTTAAGTGTTGTGTTTAATATTTTGAGAAGAGGGCATCCTATGATAGACTACCCATCATTGAGTGCTTTATTACACTTTTTGAAAGTTTGTAACTATCCTAATAGTCACTGGTCAGTAAACAGTGGATGGGAATGGACAAGTTGTCTTGCCGAGGTTGAAAAAGAGGATCTAAAGGAAAAAATTAAAGAGTCAAATTTTATTGTATTGTCTTTAGACGAGGTTACAACAATAGATAATACTTCCTGGGTATGCATGCATGTTTATATAGTACACAATTTTGTTCACCAACCTCATCTACTAAATGTTTCTTAAATGAAGGATAATGCGACAACGGAAAATTTATTTGAACTAGTAAAGAGTTCTCTAATTGAATATGGAGGTATAAATGACATGATGATTGCCAAAAAGATGGTGTTTGTTGGAGAAGATGGAGCTTTAGTAATGCAAGGCCACAGGGGCAGTCTTTGCACAAAGATACAATCTTCTTGTGCACCCTACATTACTGCCATTCACTGCATGGCCCACATAATGAATCCAGGTTTTGGAGTTGTCAACAAGCATTCTCCAGTACAAAAAATTAAACTTTTAATCAAAGAGCTCTACCAATACTTATGTCAAAGTCCAAAATGATTGAGGGAATTTCAACACTTTTTCGAAGGACTAACCAACAAGAACAAGCTTCTTAAGGATAATGATACCAGATGGATCTCTTTGGTTGGACCAGCGTATCAAGTTTTTTCATAATATCAATCATTGCTTGGTCTAATTAACTCAAGTCATGATGAAGCAGGGCTACTGAAATTTTCAGTGCTACTATGAATGTTAAGTAATGTAGAGACACTCTTAACATTAGTAGGTCTTCTCCCCATGCTTGAGGAAATGAGAAATATAATGAAAAAGGCACAACAAAGAGCTATGTATATTGCAAAATATTCCACGCTGCATAAATTGACATGCATGATGCTCGATAATCTCTATCGATCATGTGATGATGTAAATTTTCCAGCTGGTAGAAAATCATAGATTTGGACAATCCTGATAACTTTTTAAAAATTGGTGCAAACAGGGAGTTATGTGCATAATTTCATGGAGGTGAGATACCAATGCACTACTTTGCCAGGATCAAGTCTAAGGAACCAGTAAAGAACCCTAGGAAGTGAGTATCAAGTGTTAAAAGGGAAGAATTTACCAAGATTGTTGAGTCTATAACAGCTTCTGTGAATCACATCACCTATGATCTTTCCTCACATATTAGAGAAAGATTCCCTCCAGTCAAACTACTTGAATCCATGGCTATTATGTTTCCTCAATATTGGGGAATAAATAATTGAACATATTTTTGAACTAGGCTACTAACTTTGATAGATAATTTTTGCAAAACTAGAGAGTTAAATGGATTAACTCTAAATGAAATTTTAGATGAATCTTTTTTGAGAGAGAAATACGGTCATTTTTCACTGACAATAAGAGAACAATATAATATTATGCAGAACCCCCATGAAGATGGATCAATAACAAGGCTTTGGAAAAATCTAGTTGAGAGCGAAATATTGATTGATCCAATATCATAATTTTTCAAGCTTGCTAATTTATGTCTAACCATGATATTGGGGTCAGTGGAGGATGAGAGAGTTTTCAGTGCTTTGGGATTCCTAAAGTCAAAGCTAAGAAACAAACTAGACAAGAATTTTAAAAATTTCTTGAGGCTCTATACATCCAGGTATGAAGTCAATACTTTTCCTTATGAAAGGGCACTGAAATTGTGGAGGAAGAAATGTCAGAGAAGAGGGTTTGGAAACATTTCAAACCAAAGTGGGAGTGCCAGAGACAATGATGTCATTGACTCATGTATTGGTACTGGTACTGCTAGTGGTGAACATCAGTTAAGCGAAGGTATGCAAAGTGAAAAAAACATATCAAAGAACCAAGGAAGCTATGAAGTTGATGGCGATGAATTTGAGGATCCCAATAATGATATGATTTGGCATCTTGAATCATTGTAGAAGTAGAAGGTCCTAGGTATTTATTGAACTTTTTCATGTAGTCTACTTTTAGTTTCTGTATTTCATCATCAATCATGCATAATAGCATATTCCAATGTCAAAAACATGAATGTGGTTGATAATGTTATCAAGATTCAATTCCACAATTAATAATTGTTTTCTTTTGCATTATTCAATTCATATGGTACAATTATTGTAGATTTTTCATTTTTTTTAACAACATAGCAATTCATATGTTACAATTCTTAGAAATACTTATTCTCATTAATTTAATTACAAATATGATACAATGTAACAATTAATTCATTAATATTAGTAAGAACACAACTCTATGATTTTGTTTACAAAAGTCAATGAATCAATACCCATTGGCACATTGCCTAATTTCAATTCACTTCCCTAAGCCAATGACCCTGAATTCCCTTTTATATAAACAAGGGAGCAACAACAGGTTTAGGTCGATTTTCCTAATGTGAAATCTTAAAATTAAAATAGGCAAGATAAATACAAGTCTACAACATCTCTACAACTATACATTTCTACATTTGACAGGCCGGTTTAGTAAATTAGCATTGGCAATAGCATCTACAACATTGATCCTGTTCAAAAAAAAAAGTTCAAACTTGTTACTTTAAACTCAATTCAAGCAATTAGAAAAAAATATAGAGATGATTGAAATTGAAAGTACTTTCACATACTATGATTGATGAGATCAAGATGATTCTGACAGTTTCTTTAGTATGCTCCATTCTTTGTCGGTTGGAAGGTCAATATTTGTCTTGTTATAGTAAATGACCTACAACCTCGTTAACTATCCATACTTGGAAGAGTGACTTGAAAACAATGTTCCTTCCTATAGTGCATTCAAATTTGTCAATGTTTTGATGCAGTTTGCAATGCCTTCATGAGTTCTGTCCTAAGGAAGCTTGCCTAAATCAGACGTCATTGTTTCCTCCAATTTTTTTTTGTAATCTTCTCTTCCAACGAAATTTGTTGATGAGTAATCAAGACCAGGACTCGACAAACTAAGAGTTATCATTTTGGTTATTTTTTTGTTCAACTTGGCAAGCTTTGTCCTGAATAAGGCAAGAGTTTTGTCCGCTTCTATTAGTTTCTAAAATTTTTGAAAATAGAGTTTGCCTTTATTGATGAAACAACACGGTCCTGAATTCCCTTGCTTGCCAAATGCCTGTCACTGGTTGTGTTGATTTCTTGCAAAATATGCTTTGCAACATTCTATCTCCGACAATTTTTTTTGTTCTTGTCAATGTGCTCTTTCAGCTTCCCAAAAACATCTCTAAGACTTTCATTCAGTTCAAACCAATCACACAACCTATCAGAAAACACCTTTATTTTCCCCCAGAAGTGTTTTTTTATTTTCTTGACTATATTATTTACTAGGTCATTTAAGCTATTTTCGTAAGTTTTAATTGTATTATTTTCCTTCTTTAGGTCTTCTCTCATTTCTGAGAAGTGGTGTTCACTATGTTTTTTTATTTTCTCTGCTTTCTCTTCCCACTGTTTTGCTTTCTCTTCCCATTGTTTTTTTTACCCTCTCATTCTCCGATTCTTTATTTAAGTTATTATTTTCCTGTCTCGCATTCTCCATGCTTTTGTATAAAATTAATGAAGAGACTTTTTCATCCTCAATTTTTTTTCGCTCTATTCCAATTTTTCCCTTAGAGTTTTCAGTTTTGTGTCCATATGTTCTTGCTATCCAATTGCTTCTTTAGAGGATGAATTTCTTATCCTTTTCTCTAATTCTTTTCACCTATTTTTTGCTGCTTTCTCCTTTTCCTTTTCATTTGCCAGGTCTTCCTTTAACTTATCTATTGTGTCCTGAAGCTTTCCTTTCTCTCTCTCCAACTTCATCACTAAATTGTAGACCACTTGGTTGGTCATTTTCGACACATTTATCTTGTCCACATTTTTTTATTTTGGATAAATCTATTTGGAGGGTGCTAACGTGAAATTGAGATGGATCTAACTGACTCTCTGGTGGATTGTTATGTCTAGCTTGGGGCATAACAACCATGAACTCCATCATATCTTTCTTTGGGTCATATGTGGGATTAAATAACCTGCTCGATGCAGGTTTTGCATCACGAGCTGCAACAACTTCTTCCATCTTCAATGTCTTAGTATATTGTCTATACTTATTTTTTGATTGTTCAAAGTTAGTTATAGAATCATTGTAATGAAAATCAAGGTTTTGTAACACAATTGAATGTTTGAAAGGTGAAATAGCATTTGCAGTGATGTACGAGCTTCAACCTATGTTTCTTGTGGTTCTCCTAATTCCATCATGAGGATTAGCAACACCCTGACCCATTACAAGTGGATTTTTTGTACTGTTCTGAGGGTTTTGTCCTGAAGGTGTAGCAATTGTTGGACTCATAGTCACCATTTCCATTGTTGTACTACTACTTTTTATAACCTTTTTCTTCTTTACACTTTCTTGATCTCTGGGATCCATTGATCCCATGTCCACCTGTAATGTCCTTTTTGAACCACTAATTGTACCCATGATATCCACACCTATGGGAGTGGCAATTGATTCAAATTGAATCTAAGTGCTTGGAATAGGTGGAATTGGATTTGAAGCTGGAACAAATGAAATTAATTGAGTAGTATTTTTTGTTGATGAATCTGATGATTGAACTCCAAGGCCTGGTTTCTGACCATATTTTGCTGGAGCTAGTGGGTCAAGTGGAGACCAAGGCCCTTGTCCACTGGGACCCAGACCACCCCAACTTGGGTAGGCCATCTTTTCTACAATATATTCCCCTTTGATATATTTTTATTTTCTGGACAAATCAATTCCTCTACTAATTGAATATACATTAATGGATGTGGGATTCACATAATCCTACTCATACTCATTATTTGGAAGATCATCATTGTTGTGATATGCTTCAGATAGATGCTCCTTATTCGATAATTCTCTAAACATTTTATCCTCTTCCATGTCATAAAGATCTGCAGAGGTCTTTGGCTCGCCAAGATTCTTCCTCATTTCTTAAAAATCAAAATTTTTTGTTCGAGTCCAATTACCATCCATAGAGTCATCCACTAGGTTTTTTGGAATAGATTTTGTAGATAGTTGAGCAACTTTCTAGTAGAAATTGTACGATGTCATGGCCTACACTTTTCCTTTTTGTTTGTATAATGCTCTAATTTATGATGACAATTCCTATATTGAATTATTATTTTTAGTGGCATATTTCTCCATCTCTTTTTTGACCTCGTCCCAGGACTCCATGTTTTTAAATTTTTCTATCAATGGCATACTCTCATGTTGACATTTTCTTTCAGAGTTCCCATTCTCTCAAAGGTTTGTGCCAATTACGTTGAGTGGATCATACTGCCAGTGACTGACAAAATCAAAGCGAAAAATTGAAAAAAAGGTCTGTGCCACTTTGAATCCTCTTCTCTCAAATGTGAACCCTCCAAATGAGAAAGGCAAGGAAGGAAACATCATTTTATTTTGCTAACCATTAAAGAGTACATCTGTGCTCTCCATCTTCTGTACATATTCCAATGCAAATACCCTCTCTATCACATGTATTGGAAGTTTGTAGGGTTCTACCACTAAATCATAAAACCTTAACACAGTTTACTCTTCCATGAAGTACCAATCAGCCAATTGTATTTGACTTCTGAGTTGAATGAAATCTCTACAAGTAACATGCAATCTAGGCATTGGAGTGCCTACAATTTTATGGTACATTGGTGCCAAAAAGAAGTCTACAAAATTGTTGTAGTTCCTTCTGTTATCAATCATCCTTATCTAAGGTGTCCATTCATATATTGGATTTTGGCCCTGACTACAAAGCTTGTTTGTCTGAAACATTACATGATGCTTTGCTAAGAGATGATAGTACAAGTAGGTTGTGAATCTAAATGTCTTCTGTGAACCTCTTTTAATCATTAGTAATTGTTCTTGCATTCAATGAGCAATGTGCTCAATAAAACAATATTTTACTAGTTCATTTTCAAAATGAATTTGAAAAATCATTTCAATAATTCTAGCACCCACTTCTTTGTTACTATCCAATCCAAAACAAAATGCTAGCAAGGAAATATTGTCCTAAGCCCATTGCACAAAAATATCATAATCATAAGGAGGCTTATAATATGGATTCAGACTAGAACCTCTTGTTATTCCTCTGATATACGAATTTCTCTATGTTACATCTATTTTTTCATAATCCTCTGCCATCTTTCCCAAGTCAATGTGCACGTTTGAGTTTTTTTGTTGAAACCCTAGCTCCAACAGACTAGCAAATTCACTCTCGATTATGGACAAAATTTCCTCTTGAGTTTTTTATTCACAATTGCTTTTCTATTTTCATCATAATTTTCAGCGTAGACCATGACAATTTTTGGGCAAGGGAATACTTGAGGTAATGCTATGCGTGCCAACCCAGCAACCCACACTGCACTTATATTTGTCATTTCCTTTATCATGTTGTTAAATGAAAAAAAATTTGAAACCTTATTTGGATCATTCCACTTATTTTCAAGTGCAAATCTAATTTTCATTATTCCCTTATTTCCATGGATAACAAGATCATAAATATCATGGAATTCATCAGTGAAACCTGGTGTTTTAAGCAAATTGTGGAAGTCTATTATCTGACTTGGCCTTTTACTCATAATCTTGATATTTGTTTTTCCCATTGCGGTAAGTTGGTAACTAGTATCACTATTTACTCATAGGAAAATTCAAATATTTATACACAGCTACAATTTACAACGGTGATTCAAAATTAAACCCTAATAGGATATTTTTTTTATCTATAATATAAACAGTAAAGTTGTAAATCAAGAGATTTGAAAAATTTAAAATGCGGGACGTAGGTGTTCAGGATTTTAGTAGTTACCCGTAGTTTCAATTTTTGCAGACTATGAGTGGGAAGAGAGCTGAGAGACTTTGTTTCTTTCCTCAGACCTCAATCCTCAACCTAGAATCTGTAACCCCTTTCTAAATCTCCAATACTAGTTATAAATGAAAAACTTAGATTGAAAACATAAAGGGAAAAAATTGTGCAATCCACAGTTGTCACACTTGTCACTGACCGTGTGAGTGGACACGCATCATGAATCTAGAATGGGTTTGCAAAAATGTGTTTTCTTTTTCCCTTTCGACCTGACATACAACTTTGGTCATTGATCTACAATCATCCAACAATCATTGTTAGTCACTATCTGGTGTCGTGGCCCCGCGGGTCCTATTAACTCACCTAGTCACCTCATGAGTTAGACGTCATCATCAAATGACATTGTTGGTTGACCATGCGAGTGGAACATGTTTAGTGACACATGTCATGATTCTGGAATGAGTTTGAAAAAATGGGGTTGCTTTTCCCTTTCATCCCAAAATCCACTGTACATCATTGATATGTGCTCATCCAACTGTAGTTATTTGCAATGGACATTGTTATAATGTTATTTTTTCCTTTATAGATATTAATGGATAATAACATTTAAAGTTAATTAATTGAATAGTAACATTGTTAGTTCCTACCATAGGCCTAGAACTATAGGCATCGATAGAACTTAATTGGTGATTAAATATCATAATTTTAGCCAATCAAAATGCACTATTTTTTTAATAATATTACATTCTAATAAATTTCATAAACTTAAGCCCCCTTTTCTGCATGTTCTTATTAATTTACTTTATATCTCCAAGTCTCATGAGGTTGGCTGTTAAATTTAATAAATCTGGAGATTGGGTGACAAAGTAAGACTTGACAGGAAAAGGTTATCTCCAATTCTCCTGATAATTGATGGTTAGTTCTTAACGTTCAGTGAATTGGTGAAGCAATTATCTCCTGATCTCACAAGGTAGTGGAAATGTTATCTCCAAATCTTGTAACGAGACCGGAGTTAAGGTTAGTGTTTAGAGATTATGAGAATGTTGTTGTAATGCCCCGCCAGGGAACCCATGAGAACTTAACCTAAACATGCATCTAAGTTTGCAAAATAATTTTTTTTAAAAATTTAACAATCAACAACATCAAAGTTTCACATTGTGGAAGCAAAGCATAGCAATAAACAACTTACATAGGTCATAGTCCTTGACGTAGACTACGAAAGAGTTAATTAATTTAGATAAGTTATAATTATGAAACCCAAGAATACAACTAAAGAATAAAAACAACATCATATACATGATAACATAAATACAATTGGCTCCATAAGGTAACCATAATAATCTGCATCCACTGCACATGTCACAGGGTATGTAAATACAATAACTAGAAAGAAGTACAACATGATATCTCTGAATATCTGATACAATGATACAAGATCACAAAAGGATGGAGAACAAGAACACATCTTCATCAATGAAGATCAAGAAAGAACAACTGCAACATGGATCATCCAGCACTGGTACACGAATGTCAGAGTCTCAAATGGTAAAAGAATCACTACCACTCGACCTCGTGAACCTAAATGGTCCACTCCCACTGTGCTGAGGAGATAACATCAGATCCCACTTGGATAAAAAACATCAACAACACAAGCTAAGGAAGAGATCCTAAAAGCTTCTAACTCAAAAGGTACAAAAGGACAACAAGGTCTAACATAATCAACCAGAGGCAAAGCAACACATGTAGGAAACCTAAGATGCATAAAGGAAGTGTCATCACATGAGCCAACTCTAAGGTTATCCTGGTAGTCTCTTCAGACCCCGATGCCCTAGTGACTCTATGTGGTTTTAGTAACCTCTTGTGTAGACAAGGTACTAACTATGCCATCTCCAGTCCACAAAGGCAGCAAGCATCTTCTCACTCCCATCCTAGTCAAACTCAATCAGGAACTCAGGCATGGGTGAGGCACATAATATCTTATTAGGTTCATTTTAAACTCTCAATGTTTATTAATTATCACTTATTAAGCTACTTGTAATAGGATCTCTTGGTAGCCACTTCCGGGCTCCGGCACCAATTACAAGCCACTTCCTATTATACACTTAGATGACCTACCCTAGGGTTTCACAAGACCAAGAAGAACTCTGAGTTAACACAACTCATAAATATCAATAACTAGATCCAACATGCAAGACCATAAATCACCAAGAACAAACCCACCTAGGGTTAGAACAACTCAAATAACCTAACAGAGTATGCAAGGCAAACAAAAAGAGACAATCCAAACACCCGATATACTCGCCTCTGGATTATATCCCCAAAAATCAACTAC